>CM077237.1:29687294-30022294 GCA_039654775.1 Spinibarbus caldwelli
CAAAGAATTTTCTGTGGTAATAAACAGCATTCCATTGTAATGAACCTGGAACATTCATTAAAGCACGGAACGTCTTTGCACTGCCTTTTTCCTTTATAGTAACATAGTTAATCAAGTTGATGCAAAACCAGTTAAGATTGAAGTGTCACTCAACAGTGTTTATACACACATTACCATCAGTACTATAACATATTAACATAACCACAATGATATGAACTAGATTTTTGGACGAACACCTTGTAGTCGCTGTAAAGCAGATGGGAAGCCAACAGGTCGTAACACAACACCTGCCATAGCTCCAGCAACCAATGGCCATCTGTGGCCCTACGGCTGACCCAAAACTATCAGCTAGCACACTTGTGTTACTAACTCACTGAGAGTGGCTAAGTTCAGAATAGCATTCTACTGTATACTGCAGAAATACGTAGTATGCATACTGTGCACAACGTGAATTTTTCTTGTTTAATTGAATATATATCCAACAATGCAACATGCTCCACTTGACCTTCCATTTATAGTGTGATTAATGTCCTTAAAGCAATCTCTGTCAAGAGATTTCTCATTATATCTCCTTCAAGAGATTCCTCATTATTGACCAGCCTGCCAAAGACATTTTTAGACAAAACTGAATTAAAAGTGAAAACAATATTATTTCCGATATAATCACTGGATTTCACCCTAAAATCAATGAAAAAAGGAAGAAATTCTACTTTGTACGAAAAAGAAGCCTATTTTTGGAATCATTAGTATTATCATTGCATTATTCATGGTAATTAAGCATATATCCTAACAAATTATTATTACCATGATGCCAAAAAATAAATAAATAAATAAATAAATAAAAATAAAATAAAACAAACAAATAAATAAATACAAAAAGGAAGTCTATTATTATTATTGCATTGTGGAGATATTTTCAGGGTAATTACGCATGTTTTACTTAGAAAGTCAAAAATATCATTACAATGTAAATAATTACATTTTAATTTTATATGGTAGACATTGTATATACTAAATTGTATAGAATTTTTTAAAATTGACAGTTTATACTGATTTCAATTTTTTTAAAATAATTTTGCATTTTTTTAAAATTTTTAACTACAGTACAAAATTACTGTATTACAGTTAAGAGAATCCTCATTAAAAAATAATAGGAATTAAAAAGTAAAACATCACAGTTATGTAAACAAACATTACAGAAATGTCACAATGTGAAAAAAATGGTTCTAAATATGGCTCTAAAATAGACTTCATTTTCTCTTTACAAATTATTATTATTTATTATTATTATTTTTATTATTGAAAGATTCCCTCAGTAAGCAATACACTAATACTTCATTCTGAAAACAGCCAACGAGACAAAGAAATTCCTGAGGTTTAATTAAAAAAAAGCAAGAAATGGTTGTAATAAAACAGATATAGACACAAAGAGTGAGATTCCTGAGAAGTCAGAGGAGGTCATTACTGAAGAAGCGCTTTTATTGGTGGACGACCCTGACAAATAAAAAATACCCTCACATTCACACACACTCGAAACATTTTCCTCCAACACACTGAGAGTGAAATAAAAACAACAACTATTTGCACTGTAAACGTTGAGGAGAGGTACCAGTGAAAGAGCCAGGAAATATTCCTATAAATATTGAAATATTTCAGCCATATGGAAAGACATAAATACAAGAATACTCTATAGGTTTAGAAAAGGAGAGTGCAAAACCATTCTGGTGAGTTCTTAATACCCTCAATACATGTGAGAATAAATGTATGTGTGTGTGCATTTGTTGTATACACTGTTGACAAGGCAAGCTGACTAACCAGCAGGGAAAGTGAGTCAGGAAAGTCAGGGAAAGACCGATAAAGGAAGAGGGTGTGACTAATCAGGTGAGTGCTGCTTCCTGATTGGCTGCTCTTGTCCTGATTGGCAGCTCTGTGTGAGATGGCTCTCAGAGACCAGCATCATTGTAGGTCGGGGTGGGAACCTTTAGGATGCTCTGAACGTTTTCCTCCACCAGGGGGCGCCATTTCACTTCTCCTGTTAAAAGAAGGTCCTCCCCATCCAGAGCATCGATGAACTGCATCTGTGTGGAGAAAAGAACATCTGTATCATCTGCAGGCGAGACTGGGGCTGCTAAATAATGAAAGTATATTCTGGCCAAAAAGTTGAACTAAGTTCTCAGGACAAAGGCTTTGGAAGAGGGCTTTTTGTACTATGTAGTGCTTAAAATAATAATAATAAAAAAAAAGTATTATCAAATCTGTGGCAATAAAAAGCAGCTTCCCATTGTGAAAATTTGCCACAAGTGTGCATATGTATCTATTTACCTGGGAAATAACAACAAAAATGTTCAAAAGCTTTTTTTTTGTTGCCAAGACTAAGATATGACATAATGCAAAAAGAAAAAAAAAAGTTTACTGTAGTGAAAAGTGTGACCACTAGCCCCGGTTAACTCTACAATGAATTCACAAAATACAAGCGCGGTCCAAACGGAGAGGCTGAACCTCACTGCGAGCCTGAACGAATCCAGGCTCAATTTACATCATTTCAATAACAGCGCTGTAAAAAGACAGACCTCAATGAATTCACCTCCTAGTGTTTGAAACAGGCACACTAATTTAAACCGGACTACAGTGAAGACAGCTGTGCTAATGAACGCAGGACCAGAGCAGCGTCCCGGGAATTAATTACAAACCGATGAAAACTCAACAGACAGTTTCAGCAATAAATTCTTACTGGATGAGCCATCTGCTGAACTCACAGACAAACACTGCTCTTCAAAAGTGTGGGGTCAAGATATACTTTCAATACACAAGGATGCATTAAATCGATCAAACGAGAAAGTAAAGACATTTAAAATGTTACTACAAATATCAGTTTCAAATAATTTTTTGAACTCTATTATTCACAAAATCCTAGAAAATTCATGGTTTCCCCAAAAATATGAAGCACCACAACGGTTTTTAACAATGATTATCATCAGAAATGTTTACTGAGCAGCAAATCAGCATATTAAGAATGATTTCTGAAGGGTCATGTGACATTGAAGACTGGAGTAATGATGCTGAAAACTCATGCATCATAGAAATAAATTGCATGTTAAAATATACTCAAATATAAAAGTTACTTTAAATTGCAATAATATTTCACAATATTACTGTTTTTACTGTATTTTCATCAAATAAATGCAGCCTTGGTGAGCATAAGAGACTTCTTTCAAAAATATTTTAAAAATCCTACCAACTCCAAACTTCTGAATGGCACTGTATGAATATTTTATGGTGATTTTAAGTCAATTTTGGAGCTCGACAGACCTTGGTCACTGTATATTTTCACTATATATGTATATAAAACGACAGAAAGATTTTTCAAACCATCTCCTTTTGTATTTCACAGAATAAAGGAAGTCATAGGGGTTTGGAATGACATGAGTTGGAGTAAATTTGCTTATTTGGGGTGAAATATGTCGTCCGTTACGTTTCCAAACTCAAACTCACATCTCAGCTCGGAAAAAAGTTGCCACACTTTAAATGAGCCAGTGGAGCATTCTTAATGCTGCAGGAGTTTAAAAACAGAAAGTCAAACACACACACACGATGATGTCAGAGCTAGCGGGTGTTTGTCGAGAGCAATTAGCGTTGAATAATGAAGCAGTCAAGCACCGGCGCACATATGCGAGCGCACACATGTGACTTCATCAGGAGAGGCCGCTGTAGCCATGGCGACGGTGTCCCTCTCTGCGCTGTCATCAGTTGCTGCCATGCTTCATGTGCTGCACCTGTGACTGTTTTCTTTTCTTTTCACCTTCTCACTCGCTCCAGCTCTCCTTCTCCATCCCGAGCTAAGCAGGCCCCTGACGCTCGGGGGCCGACAGATGACGCTTATTTGTTGTTTTTCTTTCTTTTCTCAGAATGCCTGCAGCACACCTCACGCAAACACTCTCGTTTGTAATAAATTCCTGCCCGCACCTGTAATGAGCTCATGGCTCGTTGTGTGCTTTGTTGAATGATGAAGAGTGCTTGATGGGGTCTTTAGATGGACTTTGTTCCAGATAATCACGCATCGATAGATAAACGCACTGGAAAAGGGTCACAAAGGCTAACATTATAAAATACAGTAGAAAACATGAATAACTGTTTAATGCTTTTGAAATCTAACAAAGAGAGAAGTCTGAGCTATAGCAGAAAAAAAAAGCAAAAGACAACATATGGTCTGCAAGTCGTCATAGAATAAACCCAGAACAGGTTTGGGTCTTATTTTGGGATAATGGCCATCAGACTATACAACATCCTGTTTATTACAGACCAATTCAGCAAATAAATAAATAACTAAAAACAAAGCATTTACCACCAACTATAACAGTAATAGGTTGTTGTAATCATGCACTATGGCAAGCATCACTATGAGAAAAACCTGAGCATTTAATATTAGAATCCACAAATAAAAAATTAACAATAATTTACAATTTTATGAAAATAGTTTTTGATTTTCACAAAATTAAATTATCTCCAAAATAAAACAAAATAAAACAAGAAACATACAAATATTTGAAATAAATAAATGAATAAATTAAATAAGTAAATAAATGAATGAAAAATACATAAATATGAATAATCTCATTGTCAAAAGGACAAAATAAAATAAAAACAAAAATAAAATATAAAGACAAAAATATTACAAAATAAGATATAAAAATATTTTAAAAAGCAAATATATAAATCTATAATTATAATATATAAAATAAATAAATAAATAAATAACATACAGCATACTGCAACCAGACACTGAAAAGTACAATCATGTCATACAAAGAAACCTTGTAAATTGTTACCCATGAAACATTTCAATCAAACACTTTTTCCTAAAACAACCAGAACAGTTCAATCTGCTCTATTTCGGGTCAAGAACTCAAGTCTTGGTGGAAAAGCCTATTGTTAGCAAAATCACTGACACACACTGGCGTGACAACACTGGCAGATCAACAGTTCCTGTTTGTGTTTACATCCGTCTCACGCCACTCTCGCCAGAGGGTAAGGTGTGCGCTGGAGGAATCTCTCAGAGATTCACGCCAATGAGTGAGCTTGTCTATGAATGTGACGTGGTAGAATAAAAAAAACTGTATAAATTTCACAAACGCTTGAATTACAAAAGGATTTGGAACTAGTAATTGTTAGGAAATGTGTTTCTCAATGTAGGTGACAGACATAGGGCTGTGCAGTTTGGCACATATATAAAAAAAAAAATCATATGATGATTTTTCTGTGCATTTATCTGATCAAAATTACAGTAAAACCTGTAATATTGTGAAATATTATTATAATATCAAATAACTGTTTTCTATTTAAACATATTTTAACAGAGTTTATTTCTATGATGATAAAGCTGATTTTTTTTTTTTTGCATTCATTACTCCAGTCTTCAGTGTCACAAGAAACTGCTGCTGCTCAAGAAACATTTATTATTATTATCAATGTTGAAAGCAGTTGTGCTGCTGAATATTTTTGTGGAAACCATGATACATTATATTTCAGGATTCTTTGATGAATAGAAAGCTCAAAAGAACAACATTTATTTGAAATTAAAATCTTTTGTAACATTATAAATGTCATTTTCTAAAAAATCTTACTGAGTCAAACTTTTAAAGTAGTACATATTTAAAATCACTTAAATCACTCTCACGTAAACCAAAAACGAATAGTAATAAAATAAATAAAAAGTTAAATTTGCATTCACATTGTATCTGGAGTTGAAAGTGGACACAGACCACATTTTTTGTCCACTAGTGATGGGATCTTAGCACTTTCCATTCACATGGTTACAGTATGTTTTGGAACCCAGTCAACCTAAACATTATTTTATTATAATACTATATTCATTATTATTCAAGCATAATACTCCTATCCCTTCCTTAGACTTTATATCTGAAATATACCCAAATGAATCAGAAAATAATCAAATTAAGACATATGAATCTGAATCAGGAAATCTGTACCAACCCTCAGCCATAATTTGAATATGTGGCCCTGGAGCACAAAACCAGTCTTAAGTAGCCCAGGTATATTTGTAGAAATAGCCAAAAATACATTGTACGAGTCAAAATTATCAATTTTTCTTTTATGCCAAAAATCATTCGGATATTACGGAAAGATCATGTTCCATGAAGATATTTCTGTAAATTTCCTACCATAAGTATACCAAAACTTAATTTTTGATTAGTAATATGCATTGCTAAGAACTTAATTTGGACAAATTTAAAATCGATTTTCTATTTAGTATTTAGATTTTTTGCACCCTCAGATTCCAGAGATTCAAACTGTTGTATCTTGGCCAAATATTGTCCTATCCTAACAAACCATACATCAATGGAAAGCTTATTTATTCAGCTTTCAGGTGATGTATAAATCTCAATTTCCAATTTTATGACTGGTTTTGTGGTCCAGGGTCACATATGATTAACTGTGCACCAAAAACATGTTGTGAATGGTAGACCAAAATGAATTGCTGCAACTGACACTTTTCATAATTAAATTGCAGTAGTGATAATCATAATCTTGATTATGCATTTAATTAATTGGGCAGCTCTAGCATGGATGTTGTTGAGGCTGAAGAGGGGCTCATGAAGGGGTGAAAGGAAAGGGAAAGCTTAAGTAAATGCTGAATCCAATGAATATCACATTATGGGGTGGAGATGGGGGGCGTTTGCTTGTTAAACACAGTGCCAGTTGATCTGAGTGACGGAGTGGGTGACGTGCAGCACTCCAATGTGTTTATGTGTGTGAGGAAGTCTGAGCTGTATATACACACGTCTCTGTTTGCACAGGAGTAGAGAACTGGCCTCTGACCATCCACACACACACACACACACACACACACACACACACACACACACACACACACACGAAAAGACACACACTGACCTGTTTGCGGACATATTCGACCATCAGCTCGAGCTGTCTGGGGTCTTCACACTGTCTGTTGAACATGTTTCTCCAGAGCGCCGCCGCAAGAATGCAATCGTCTGACAGAATTCCCTAAAACATACAGAAGAGGCATTTAGAGATGCGTTTACAGAAATAATGATACACATACATAAATAATGATAGTCAACGACTTTGGGCTTAACCGCTTACCTCATCATAACCAAATAGCGCAGCATAGAACGTCTCTGTCATCACTTTCATGCTCTCTTTTCTTTGAATGCCATCAATCTATGCAAAAAGTAACGTGAAACCATTAATTAAAACACAATATTCAGACCACTTCACTGTAACTAGTGACAGACTGGAACACTGGTCAGGCCACTTAATCATAATTGACAATTTTTTGCTTTAATATTATCGGTACTGGACAATAATCTTGTCGGAAAAAACCCCCAGAAATCTGTCCAAAATAATAAAATACAACTAAACTTAAATAAATAAAAATAAATGAAAAAAAAAAAATAATATTTTGAGAAAAATAATAAAACTATAACTAAAATTACAATTGAACTAAACCAAACTTAAATTAAAATTAATATTAAGTAAAATAAAAAATGTGATCATTTTTTACCCTACTGAAAAAGTACAACTGCATCATATCTTGAGCAAAAAAGAAATATTCTTCCCTGTGACTTTTGTTTACTCATCAAGGTCAAGTGAAACAATAAAGTAAAACACAATATTTACACCAGTTTGGACAATTAGTAATTAAATGAAATATTGACCAAGATGAATAATCATTTAATCATAATTTACAACTTCCTGATTTTGATATTATGAGTACTGGCCAATAATTCTGTTGAATAAGTTAAATAATTATATTGTCAAAAGGAATAAAGCTGAATAAATAAAACTAAAATAAAAATAAATGACAAAACATTAACAGATCACTTTGGACCCTAAAATCGGCCACTACAATCATATATCTTGAGAGAGAAAAAAAAATGTGAGTGGAGATTCTTCATTGTGACTTTTGTTTGTCATTACTTAAATTAAAACACAACAAAACATAATATTCACACCAATTTGCCATAACTAGTGACAGATAGAAAATATTTTTAACAGATCTGTTAATGAAATATTTTTAAATATTTCATTAACAGATCATTTTGGATGAAGTAAATAACGTCATACTATGAGCAAAAAAATAAATAAAAAAAGGGGCGGATATTCTCACACCGTGACTTTTGTTTAATTTGTAAAGCATCATTTAGACGCTAACAGGTGATGGAGCGACTGAGTCTCTGCCTAATACTGAGATCAGTTATGCATTTAGTCAGAGCTGGAATAGTCCTTGGCATTAAATATCAAACATGTGGTCGATAATGCAACAATCTTAACCCCGAAAACAAAAGCAGGACTTGATCTAAAGCGAGGGGCCTGCCCAGGTGCTTCGCTCCACATGAATCTAAACACACGTACGCACAACGGCCACACAACCCTTGGGAGGTTTTGGGTGGGGAGATTTTCAAAACAAGTGTGTTTATTCTTAAGTCTTGTATGTCGGGTTTTCTGCATGCTTGGAGTGCGTCGGGTCACAGCGTGTGTGTGTTTGTGTGCGCACAGGGCAGAAAAGCACCTGTGCATAATTACGCAGACCTGCAAATAATCAATGTCATCTGGCTGTGCTTTAACTCTTCCACCCGTCCCGTCTTCTCTGCACGCTCGCTCTCCTTTGTGTTCCTGCCCACAGCCCGAAACATTCGACGCAAGTATGTGACTGTTCATTCTGAGCATTTCTCTTTTGGTTTCAGAGAACACTACAAATCAATTGATTCAACTGAACAAATCTGAGTGAATAATTACTATTAATGGTCACCAAATGAATCAGTGAACAAGTTGATTGATTTAAATGACTCTTTTTGAACAAATCTGAATGAATGATTGAAATATTCACTGAAATACTCAAAAGGACACTCACCAGTTGACAACTACTGGTCACCAAATGAATTAATTGAAAATTCACATTTATTTAAACAATGCTTTATACAATACAAATAGTTTCAAAGCTGCTTCACAGTAATAAACAGGAAAATAATGCTGCACAATTCAATTATGGAACAACTTCAATTTCAGCTTTTAAGCAGCTCTACAGAAAACAGTGTCATCATTTAGTGCAATTTTGTTCAGTGTTGATTCAATTCAGTCAAAATTTGTCAATTATGAAATGACTTCGATTTCAACTGTTAAAAATCTCTACAGAAGACAAGAGATTCATTGTTCAGCTCAGTTGAGTTTAATGTTGATTCAGTTCAGTTCAATTACAGTGTCAATGTTGCAAAGTTCATCAATTATGAAAAATTCAATTCAGCTATAAGCAGCTCTACAGAAGGCAACTGTGTTGTTATTCAGCTCAATTTAGTTCACTGTTGATTCAACTCAGTTCAATAAGTGTCAATGTTGCAAAATTCAATTATGAAATGACTTCAATTTCAGCTGTTAAAGAGCTTTACAAAGAGAAAAAAGTGCCATTATTTAGCTCTATTTAGTTTGATGTTGCTTCAGTTCAGTTTGATATACAGTGGGGCAAAAAAGTATTTAGTCAGCCACCAATTGTGCAAGTTCTCCCACTTAAAAAGATGAGAGAGGCCTGTAATATTCATCATAGGTATACCTCAAATATGAGAAACAAAATGAGAAAAAAAAAAATCCATAAAATCACATTGTAGGATTTTTAAAGAATTGATTGGTAAATTCCTCGGTAAAATAAGTATTTGGTCACCTACAAACAAGCAAGATTTCTGGCTCTCACAGACCTGTAACTTCTTCTTTAAGAGGCTCCTCTGTACTCCACTCGTTACCTGTATTAATGGCATCTGTTTGAACTGTTTGATCAGTATAAAAACACCTGTCCACAACCTCAAACAGTCCAACTCCAAACTCCACCATGGCCAAGACCAAAGAGCTGTCAAAGGACACCAGAAACAAAATTGTAGACCTGCACCAGGCTGGGAAGACTGAATCTGCAATAGGTAAGCAGCTTGGTGTGAAGAAATCAACTGTGGGAGCAATTATTAGAAAACGGAAGACATACAAGACCACTGATAATCTCCCTCGATCTGGGGCTCCACGCAAGATCTCACCCCGTGGGGTCAAAATGATCACAAGAACTGTGAGCAAAAATCCCAGAACCACACGGGGGGACCTAGTGAATGACCTGCAGAGAGCTGGGACCAAAGTAACAAAGGCTACCATCAGTAACACACTGTGCCGCCAGGGACTCAAATCCTGCAGTGCCAGACGTGTCCCCCTGCTTAAGCCAGTACATGTCCGGGCCCGACTGAAGTTTGCTAGAGAGCATTTGGATGATCCAGAAGAGGATTGGGAGAATGATGAAACCAAAATAGAACTTTTTGGTAAAAACTCAACTTGTCGTGTTTGGAGGAGAAAGAATGCTGAGTTGCATCCAAAGAACACCATACCTACTGTGAAGCATGGGGGTGGAAACATCATGCTTTGGGGCTGTTTTTCTGCAAAGGGACCAGGACGACTGATCCGTGTAAACGAAAGAATGAATGGGGCCATGTATCGTGAGATTTTGAGTGAAAACCTCCTTCCATCAGCAAGGGCATTGAAGATGAAACGTGGCTGGGTCTTTCAGCATGACAATGATCCCAAACACACCGCCCGGGCAACGAAGGAGTGGCTTCGTAAGAAGCATTTCAAGGTCCTGGAGTGGCCTAGCCAGTCTCCAGATCTCAACCCCATCGAAAATCTTTGGAGGGAGTTGAAAGTCTGTGTTGCCCAGCGACAGCCCCAAAACATTACTGCTCTAGAGGAGATCTGCATGGAGGAATGGGCCAAAATACCAGCAACAGTGTGTGAAAACCTTGTGAAGACTTACAGAAACCTTTGACCTCTGTCATTGCCAACAAAGGGTATATAACAAAGTATTGAGATGAAATTTTGTTATTGACCAAATACTTATTTTCCACCATAATTTGCAAATAAATTCTTTAAAAATCCTACAATGTGATTTTCTGGATTTTATTTTCTCATTTTGTCTCTCATAGTTGAGGTATACCTATGATGAAAATTACAGGCCTCTCTCATCTTTTTAAGTGGGAGAATTTGCACAATTGGTGGCTGACTAAATACTTTTTTGCCCCACTGTATGTCAATGTTGCAAAACGTCAACTGCAGCTGTTAAACATCTAAAAAAGATGACAGTGTCATTATTCAGCTCTATTTAGTTCAAAGTTTATTCAAATCAATTCAATTGCAAAATTAATCAATTAGTTCAGTTCTCATCCGATAATGTTACTGAGGTCAAATGGATATTTCTGAATAAATATTTTAAGCCCCAAATTAGCAAGCCAAAGCAAATATGAATGAGCCTTTTTGCTGAACAGAATCAAAAGAACTACACACTCCAGATTCCCAATGCCTCGGAATCAGAGAATTGATTCTTTTTATAATCGATTTCCAGCCTTATTTTCAGGTTATCACTGTCATAACGGATCGGCATCTGAGTAAAGATATTTGTTACCACCACAGTAATGCACAGTAACGTTTACATACTTCACAATGTTTCTTTTCTCCTTTCAACTTGCTTCCCGTCTTTAATTTTTCCCTCCCAGTGTCCACCCTGATCTTCCATCCCGCTCATCCATCTTCGTCCCTTCATCCTCCTTTCCCATGTTGTGACGCAGGTCGGTAAAACCAGACTGGGATATTTAATCCCTCACACTAATCAGGCCGAGGGACCAAAAACTTGCTTGAGAAGCAGAATCTCGCTCCTATACCGCCAAATTAGTGTCATATCTCACTTCACTGTTATTACTATGGCTTAAAAAAACTCCTGAATCACACACACATGCCCTGACACACTCATGAGTGTGTGTAGAGGTAAAGTTCAAGGGGGGCTGGTCTAACACGGCACAAATGACAAGTATTTTAGCACAATTAGGCGAAGTAACCTAACCGTACTGAGGATTGAGTGAGTGGGGGTCCTTCCATTTCCAGCGCTGTAACTGTATCCCGAACCAACAGGACAGACCTGTTACGGACCTCCCAGACATGCTGATTATGCCCTGTTTACACACGATTTTTCACAGCTTAAAAAAATAACGCGTTCGGGTCGGACACAAAGGGAAATACCTCCTCACTTCTGACCTGTGAAAACAGACTTCCACATCAGGTCAAAGTGTGCGCACATATGCCCATCTTCACAGAGCTGGGGTTCCCAGCGAATACAAGCGGTTTATATTCAGGGTTATTCCATTATCACTTCATTATGTTGTAACTTAAAGGGATACTTCAACCAAAATGACAATTCTGCCATTGTTTATTCGCCCTCATGTCTTTCCAAACCTGTTTGACTTTCTGTGGAACACAAAAGAAGATATTTTGAAGAACGCTGGGGTCCAAACAACATTGGATCCCATTTACTTTCATTACATGGACATTTTTCAAAATATTTTCACAGAATAAAGTAAGTCATACAGATTTGAAACATTACGTAAAAATTCTTATTTACTCACACTAATGTTACTACATAATGAAGGGATAATGGAATAACTCTAAACATTAAGTGCAATGCGTAATATTACACAAACTTTCCTTGAATTTTTGTAAAAAAAAAAAAAAAAAGGAGAAAAATGAATTAAAATGAATAAAAAATAAAGTAAATTAAAATCAATCAATCATTCAACCAATCAATCATTCATTCAAAACTTATATTGCAAAAACTGATATTTCAAAACTGAAAACTTTCTTTCCGGCTAAATAAAGACTATTTTGCCAAATTAGTCACTGCAAGGCAATAGCAGAATAAACAGTAATTCTAACAGTAAATCTAAATAGTAAAAAATAAATAATGTCTATCTATAAATATTAATATTTTATTTGTTTAGGCACTATATCTGTAAATAAGGCACAACTAAAAGGATCAAAATAACTGAATAAATAAACAGTTAAGCTATTTGTCTGGCCATACTGAACATAAAATGACTACATAACGTGACAAGAACAGTCAGTCAGAACCTATTTGATGTTTAATATGTAGTTATGTGGAGCAGGATAATGGACCAATAAGATTTCAAGAGGGTGGAGCTAAACCAGCAAGTCATTGCTGAAAAAGAAACTAAGTAATCAACATTGATGCTTAGTTAACATTTTTCATTTTTAAATTAATTTAGCTGTATAACCAAAAATACAAGCAATGCCTTGTTGCTAATGAATGTGTAATGTTAGCAAATTTTCTCTGCAGGAGAACATACAAGAATGCAAGAGAAAGAAAGACTGTGATGGAAAATGAGGTCATTTTTCTACGGTGCCACTCGATGGCCGCTGCCAGGACTGAGAGGTCAAATGTCTTTGGTCCCGAAC
Organism: Spinibarbus caldwelli; assembly: GCA_039654775.1. NCBI lineage: Eukaryota > Metazoa > Chordata > Actinopteri > Cypriniformes > Cyprinidae > Spinibarbus > Spinibarbus caldwelli. Next base: position 29,700,600 of record CM077237.1, read on the forward strand.
GTATCCGCAGCCAAAACATGCACCAAGCCACGACACATCTCATTGAAAATCATGTCGAACCAACATACACGCTCCGAAAAAATGAGGGCAACTTCATACATGTGATGGAAGCGAGCTGCTGGGCAAAGTGACAAGTCAAAAGTCAAACGCCTTTTCCATTTCACACACGTTTAATTTCATATAATATGTGAATGAGTTCTGATCAGGAGAGCTGGACATAATTGATGACTGAGCATGTTTATTTAAGCGTTCTTTTATGAGCCAATTACAGCTATAGGAATATATACATAAATGGACCAATAGGAGGAAATTATGTCATTTGTGTCAGAAAATGTCAGTACATTTCAATAAAAACAAAAATGATTAATAAGAAAAAAAAAAAAAAACATGCACTCCCAGAGCTCATAAGGAGTCCAATATTTAAATATTTAAAATATTTAATAAAATATTTCAGCAATGTCTCGGTCAAGCATAGTTAATGACATTTTTTAAGATTTTTTTTTTTCAGCAACTTACAGTTATCAGGGAGGAATAAAAAGAGTGTGGTTCTCTCTTTTTCCTGTCAATATCATTATTAATATATTCTTAATAATCTCTAATTTTGTATGTACAGGTGCATCTCAAATTAGAATGTCGTGGAGAAGTTCATTTATTTCAGTAATTCAACTCAAATTGTGAAACTCGTGTATTAAATAAATTCAATGCACACAGACTGAAGTAGTTTAAGTCTTTGGTTCTTTTAATTTATGATTTTGGCTCACATTTAATAAAAACCCACCAATTCACTATCTCAACAAATTAGAATACTTCATAAGACCAATAAAAAAAAAAACATTTTTAGTGAATTGTTGGCCTTCTGGAAAGTATGTTCATTTACTGTATATGTACTCAATACTTGGTAGGGGCTCCTTTTGCTTTAATTACTGGCTCAATTCGGCGTTGCATGGAGGTGATCAGTCTGTGGCACTGCTGAGGTGGAATGGAAGCCCAGGTTTCTTGGCAGTGGCCTTCAGCTCATCTGCATTTTTTGGTCTCTTGTTTCTCATTTTCCTCTTGACAATACTCCATAGATTCTCTATGGGGTTCAGGTCTGGTGAGTTTGCTGGCCAGTCAAGCACACCAACACCATGGTCATTTAACCAGCTTTTGGTGCTTTTGGCAGTGTGGGCAGGTGCCAAATCCTGCTGGAAAATGAAATCAGTATCTTTAAAAAGCTGGTCAGCAGAAGGAAGCATGAAGTGCTCCAAAATTTCTTGGTAAACAGGTGCAGTGACTTTGGTTTTCAAAAACACAATGGACCAACACCAGCAGATGACATTGCACCCCAAATCATCACAGACTGTGGAAACTTAACACTGGACTTCAAGCAACTTGGGCTATGAGCTTCCCCACCCTTCCTCCAGACTCTAGGACCTTGGTTTCCAAATGAAATACAAAACTTGCTCTCATCTGAAAAGAGGACTTTGGACCACTGGGCAACAGTCCAGTTCTTCTTCTCCTTAGCCCAGGTAAGACACCTCTGACGTTGTCTGTGGTTCAGGAGTGGCTTAACAAGAGGAATACGACAACTGTAGCCAAATTCCTTGACACGTCTGTGTGTGGTGGCTCTTGATGCCTTGACCCCAGCCTCAGTCCATTCCTTGTGAAGTTCACCCAAATTCTTGAATCGATTTTGCTTGACAATCCTCATAAGGCTGCGGTTCTCTCGGTTGGTTGTGCATCTTTTTCTTCCACACTTTTTCCTTCCACTCAACTTTCTGTTAACATGCTTGGATACAGCACTCTGTGAACAGCCAGCTTCTTTGGCAATGAATGTTTGTAGCTTATCCTCCTTTTGAAGGGTGTCAATGATTGTCTTCTGGACAACTGTCAGATCAGCAGTCTTCCCCATGATTATGTAGCCTAGTGAACCAAACTGAGAGACCATTTTGAAGGCTCAGGAAACCTTTGCAGGTGTTTTGAGTTGATTAGCTAATTGGCATGTCACCATATTCTAATTTGTTGAGATAGTGAATTGGTGGGTTTTTGTTAAATGTGAGCCAAAATCATCACAATTAAAATAACCAAAGACTTAAACTACTTCAGTCTGTGTGCATTGAATTTATTTAATACACAAGTTTCACAATTTGAGTTGAATTACTGAAATAAATGAACTTTTCCACGACATTCTAATTTATTGAGATGCACCTGTATATGAAATCTAAAGGATGCTAATTAACAATTAATTCATTCCAAATGCTCCTTTTCATTTTACCTATAAATCATTTATGTCATGGACCAGAACAACACTTTATGGACTCTACATGGGTACACAGAGTTGAACCAAATAAAAGAAAAAAAAACAAAAAACAAAAACAAACAAACAAAAAAACCTGCATAAGGTGCCATTTTGGTCCATGACATAAAATGAGTTTGACATTCCTAGCCAGGGGGCAACTTTAGGAGGCCAAATTTCATCTGGCCTTAAATTTAGGCTTATTATTAATACTCACTGCAATTCCAATGTTAAATTGATAATAAGCTTGTAAAATCTTACTGGCTGAACAGAGCACCTGAAAAACGAGAGGATTATATTAAGAGTCCTCGTGAGAAAATGGAGATTTTTGATTTATGGGCTCTGGGAGAGGGGAAAAGTGACATTATGGAAAAAGTCATTGCACAGCGTGGTTATAAGAGAGGTGCTGAGTTCATTAAATACACACACACAGACACACACACAAATGCGGGCATTTAAAGTGTTTTTAAGCGCACTTATTTTACTTTACTCACCGTTTTTCTCTCACACAAGTCTCAATAAGGCTTCTTGCTCAGTAAGATGGAAAAAGAGGTTAAATCACATTAAAATGTCTTTTCACACTATACTTAACCTAGGGTGATGTCAATTGTCAAACCTAGCTCAAGGTAGTATGACACAAAAAGGGATAGTCCACTAAAAATGATAATTCTTTTATCATTTACTCACCCTCATTTCTACTTTATGCTTCTTTCATTGTGCTTTTCCATCTTTCCCCACACTTAAACTTAAATAAAAATCTTTACTTTTGTGTTCCACAGAAGAATTATAGTCAAACTGGTTTGGAATGACATAAATGATGAGAATTTTCATATTTTAGTGAACTATTGCTTTAAAACAGTGCATCCTAAACCCTTAACAGTACGCATTTTGGATGTCTCCCTAATCTGACATCCATTTCAGGTCTTGGAGTTGCTACAAAGGAGCTGATGAGTTGCATCAGGTGTGTTTGATTAGAGAGGAATACAAAATATGCAGAGTACTTCTGGCGCACTAGGACCAGGGTTGGGAAACACTGTTTCAAGACAAACAGACTGTACATGCTGACAGTTTCACAGATGGACAAGAAGTTATAAATACAGATGCATGTACATATTGTGTTTATCATATTGCATCAACTGCATATTTACAAAATCAACTTGTTAATTAGTTGTCTGGGCATATATTCGATTAATTAGAATTTTAATTTTTTCAGTATGATTTCAGAATTTTAATTTTTCCAATGTGTTCAAAGAAGCTACAGTAGATGGAGCACACCAGGATAGAGCAGAATGCAGGGGTTTAAAGACACATTTAATACAAGTTACACTATTTTTAAGTTTAAACAGTATCTTAAAAACACTACGCTCTTAGCAGGACAGTACAAAAAAATAATAATAAATAAATAATGCTAAAAAAAACAATGCACAACACAACAATAATGTCCATATAAACATGTTTTGCTTTAGTACTTAATAGGATAAATTTAAAGATCAATTTTTAAAAAAATAAACTGTGTAAGTTAAGCTTTAATAATATATATAAAAAGTCTAAATAAAGTAGTTGACCAGTCACCATCCTGACTACCCAGGCTTAATTACTAACCTTTAAAAAAATTAATCAATAAATAAAATAAAATAAAACAAAATAAAAAATGCAAGAGAAAAAAATAATCTATTGTTATTTTTCAAGCTTGCATCCTAACTCCTTGTTTTATAATAAACCCTGTATTATATGTTACGAATAATGTTGGCTCTGTGACAATTTGCTTTTTGTTACTCTTGTACTTGTAAATTAAATGTAAATGCAAGCAGTCAAATGTTTATTTGAACATGCAAGGCTACAAACAGTAAATAAAACTTTATTTATTTATTTATTTTACAAGGATTTTATGTTACAAACTATCTAACAGTTAATGAGATCATGAAGCTTCAAAAAAATATCAAAAAAAGTTATGATAACCCTGTTGACCTCACAAATCAAACAGCTGGAAATCTGATTACTTAGGATTAATTACCAACCTTGAATTAACACTAAATGTGAAAGACTCAAGAAATCTACCATGCACACAACAACAAAACTAAACACACAAAGCATAACATCTTGTTGACCAGGAACTTTAAAGGTTTTTGTTTATCTCTCTCTCAGAGAACAAAGCTTTCTCTATCCTAAGCCATAAAACGTAAGAGCTGTTTCCTCAGATAAATAAACTACTCGACGACTCAAAACTGCTAACTGACAGTCAAAAGAAATCTGTCGACGGCTGGCTCGCGTCCAGCCTTTGAATGCTCTGGCATATCCATAAGGTCGCAGTGACTGATTAGCAATACTAATTCAAGGCAATACTAATTCAGTCCTATTGTTAAGATTAAGATAGAAGGTATAAGAGATATGGGGGGGGGGGGGGGGGGGGGGGGGGGTGTCAACAAAAAGAAGTGTGGGGAGAGAGAGAGATTTCTGTTTTCACAGCTGGGCTGAAATCTTGTTCCCACCCTTTCTGACAGCAGTTCCCCTAAGGCGCCTTGCGTTGGCTTCCTCTCAAACACACACACATATATATGCGCACTCTCTGCGCAGCAGAAGCATGTCATATTTACTGACCTCGCAGAGATTTAAACACCTTTTGCTACTCTGCTGGACAGCGATCGGCTCCAAATGCCTCCACAGTCTGTAGAGCATAGTAATTACATCCTAAAACCTGAGTGTGTGTGTGTTAGGCAGTATTTTACTGTACTTCATTTTTCAGCATATCCAAACAAAAGACCTGATCATCAGTCATTTCACATACTACAACATTTGGCAGAGAAACTATCTGTTGTATATAAAGCATAAAGTGCTTAGTACTTGATTCATGAGAGTGATAGGCTCTGATCTCAAACAGCATTTAAACACGTAAAAATGTCTGAATGTCAGATATATCAAACCAACTGGCATCTAAAAACGAATGACACAGGATCTTTTCTCTTCACAAACATTGTTTTCTTTGTCATTTCTTGATATATATATATATATATTTAATTTTTTTTTATTAAAGGGATAGTTCACCCAAAAATGAAAATTCTGTCATTAATTACTCACCCTCATGTTGTTCCAAACCCGTAAGACCTTTGTTTATCTTCAGAACACAAATTAAGATATATCTGATGAAATACCAGAGCTTTCTGACCCTGCATAGACAGCAATGCAACTGACACGTTCAAGGCCCAGAAAGGTAGTAAGGACATCGTTAAAATCTTCATAGCTTCATAAAATTACGTTTGAACCACTGATGCCCCATGGAGTATTTTAATGATATCCTTACTACCATTTTGGGCCTTGACCATGGCAGTACCCTTGCTGTCTATGAGAGGGTCAGAAAGCTCTCAGATTTCATTAAAATATCTTAGTTTGTGTTCAGAAGATGAACAAAGGTCTTATGGGGTTTGGAACAACATGAGGGTAAGTAATTAATGACAGAATTTTCATTTTTGGGAGAACTATCCCTTTAAGTGGTGTTTTGGTGATTTTTAGTGGATGTATGCAGTCAGTTCTCCTCATGTTCACACAGGTGTACTTCATCAAACTGCACAAAGTCCCCAACAAGAAAAAATAATCAATGAAAAAATTATTTTGTTGCATTCTTTTATTTTGGGTCTAATAATAGAAAGAATAATTTGTTTTTCAACAGACCCTGCAGTAGAGGTCTTCACGGGTAGGGATGCAACGATTATAGATTTTGTTGGTACGATTATTGTCTGAGGAACAATCACGGTTTTACGATTATGGCGATTATTATGCATTCATTCATTTCACAACATTACTAATGTATAAAATCACATGAACACTCTTTAGATATTAAAGTGTTATTTATTACTGGCTTTTGAAACAGAAATAACACAGTAACCAACAATACAGCACAAAATAATAATAAACAAAAGACAAACAAAAGTCCATCTCTCCCATTGGAATTAAAAAAGGTGACCTCTGCTCTGTAAACATCCAAGATAGCATTTCTCTTCTGAAAATAACAAATGGAAATAGATCACAAAAGTATTTAATATTTTCAGTTTGTACATTCTTTACATTTCTTTTGGACCTGGGGTAGAGAATTTGGAGACATGGTGAAAAAAAAAAATCTTGTTGGTTTTTACTTATGAATAATACTACAACAGGGATAGTAAATAAAGTTAATGAAGTATTATTAACATATGACTAATATTAACTTTATTTATCCCACAGGGGAGACTGTACTAATGATGGAAATAAACTGAAATATTATTGTAATCAACTGTCATCCATAGGCCTACGTATTCATTTTAATAATCTTTATAATAATTCATATGATTTTACATGTGGCCTGAGAAACTCATGTCTATTATTTTGGTTTGTGAGATCGGAGATCGCACTGTGCACGTATACAAACATTCAGGAGGACATAAGCTTCTTGAGAACGCTGCCCCGCGACTTTTATTAATAAAATAGATTAAATAGCCTACTGGAGAGACGCACAGATGCAGGTCGGATAATTCACACAGGCAACTGTCACCTCTCTCTCTCTCGAAAAATGAATTCAAGTAGCTAAATGTTATAATTAATTAATTCAAATAAATGTGATCTTACCGCACTATTTCGTCTCTTTCTGATCTGAAGTGGCAGAATGCTGAGCTAACGAGCCGGAGCTTCGCGTCAGATGGTTCTTGCCTTCACCGCTAGTGTAACTTTGTTTTCATTTTGCGCAAGCTGCAACAGTTCCGTTCCGTGTAACAGAAACACTCGGTTTAGCGGAACCTTTACGGTTAATTAACCGTGATGTTTTAAAGCAAAACCGGTTAATCGCTGCATCCCTATTCACGGGCCTACATTTTAAGAAATGTGTGTGGAAAAGGAACAAACGTTTGTAATCTCGCACACAGATATCCCTCTTATAGATATGAGATCCATCAGGAAAAGCCACAGAAGCCCTTTGCTGGAGAATACCATTTACGTTCGGGTCCAGTCTGGTTCGAAAATAAATGGCGTCAAGGTCTGTCTCGGGTCAGGTTTTTCTTTTAAAAAATTAATTTATGCACGTCGGGTTTGGGTAAGATGTGATTTGGGCTGATTCAGTTCGGTTACAAATTTTAGGACCCAATAAGACCTCTACCCTGCAGTTTTTTTGTTTTTTTCTGGAATTGACCTTTACCAAATGGTCAAGAAGTCAGTTTATGGTAAACGTAGGAATGCTTTTATAAATAACAAACACATTCCACAACCACAAAAGTACATCATGCTAAACGTAATTTTCATTTTCGAACTGTATGTCTATTGATTTATCATATAAAATGTCTTTTTGTTACATATTTAGCCTGGAAAGTGTGCTTATGCACATAGCTAACGCATTCACATTCAGACATACTGTGTTTGATATATAAAATATATATTTCATATTGGGGTTGGTAACTTTTTTATGTTTTTGGAATAAGTCTCTTATTTTCTTATGCTCACCAAGGCTGCATTTATGTGATCAAAAATGAAAAACAGTAATATTGTCTAAAAACAGTAATATTGTGAACACAACTGTTTTTTATTTTAATATATTTTAAAATGTAATTTATTCCTGTGACGCAAAGCTATATTTTCAGAATCATTACTTCAGTCTTCAATGTCACATGATCCTTCAGTCTCATCAGCTAATTTGTTGCTCAAGAAACATTTCCGACTATTATCAATGTTTAAAACAGTTGTACTGAAATAATGAAATGTTCACTTTAAAATACACTTAATTTTTTTTTTTTAAATACATTAAAATGTTTGAGCACTATTGATAAGATTTTGCAAAATCTTACTTTAGTTTACTGATCAAGTAAGCATGGTTATCTCAAAATGGCCAAACAGCAAACTGACAGGTGACAGGACTATCACTATTGTGGATAGCAAAACACAAAAAGCTAAATACTAATGGCAAGGTATTTCAAAAGAGGCAGTTGATTCAAAAACACATCTACTCACTCCCATAATCTTGCTCCTCTGCTCCACATCCTCCCACATGGAGTGGACGATGTAACGGCACATGTACTTCCCAGCTCTGCCTTCCTGCCGCATCCGGACCAGACACATCCTGTCAGAGCAGAGCAGAGCAGAGCGCTGACTCAAGACAGCCTGACAAGCTGAGTGCCTGTGTTACGCTATGCTCTGTCAGGATCTGCGTAACCAGGAAACTTAAGAGATCAGCCAGACAAAGCACTCACGTAAAGGAATAGTCTGGGTTAAATAGACAGCATCTGTGGCCTGCTGCTGATTACCACAGAAACTCTTTTTTACAAACTGAGGGACAAATCAATTTTTTTTTTTTTCTGTAGCACAGATACTGTCACATGGCATTGTTTCCCCAGTATCACATATTCACTTGTTTTTTCATAAGATCAGCCAATCCTGAACACCTGTGCATTAGCATAGGTGACTTTGGTAAGGATGATGATGGAATTAAACGATTAATTAAATACTTCAATGATATTAGTAGCAAAATCCATATTGAATTTGAAATTTAAATTAAAATTTATTTTAAACAAATGTAGAATGACACAAAATTATTAAGAAATATTTTTAAAAATCTACAGTTCTAGAACACTAATTAAATAAGCCAAAGCAATACAGAAAGTCACAGAAAATCTGGATATAGAACATTTTTAATGGTATAAAATTAAGAAATATTTAAAAAAATCTACACTACTTTTAGGTAACTAATCAACTAAGCAACGACAACAGAAAAAATAAAAAAAATTTGGATATGGCATAATTAATAAATTCTGGCAATCTTGAAAAGGAAAGGAAAAAAAAATTGCAGAATTAAAAATAAATGTCAAAATTTAATTTGAAAAAAAAAAAATCCAAAATTACAGAATTCTGGGGAAAATAAAAATGAGGAAAAACTGCAGAGAAAAAAAGCAAAAAAAAAAAACCAAAAAAAACAACAACGTTTTAAAACCAGAATGACTGTTTAAAAGCACAAACACACAAAAAAATTATTGCAATCTCTGTTGAAAAAAAAATCCAAGAGTAGATTTTTTTTGCTGTGTTGTTACTAAATTTCAAAGAGTATGATTGCACTCTTCAGAATGAATAGGTCTATTAAAACACCATTTGCAGTCCACTTAGTAGATGAATATTAATCAACTCAATGCTTTACATGAATAACCAGTCCAGGATTTGGAATTTGCATGACACAATGTCGCAAAACTGCATCCAAAAACTCACCAAACGTGGAGCTGTGCCACTAAGAACCAGGAGTTGAGCGTGTCGGGGAGAGAGCACTCTGGGAGAAAGAGAGGGAGTACAGAACATCATAAGCGAGAACGAGAAAACACAACATGTAGCCAAACCAATGCAAACTTGGGCTCCGATTCCAAAACCGCTATTGGGTTTACACCTGTTTTTTCCTCAGCTAAAGAAAACAACATAACACAGCTGTAAAGTGCCACATAAATCTTTCAGGTGCTGCTGAAAAGGTCCCTTTACGCTCATTTCAACGTTTCGGATAAAGTGAGGGGTGTTTAGGAGTTCTTCAGAAAATTTAAATGAGCATGACATAAGACACATAAGGCCATAATACGGTCTGAGTGTAAAAAAAAACTAAAAGTTTCAGAACCAAAAATACTTACTTTCAAAAAACTCGTCATAGTTGATTCTTTCTACACAGCATGTGTACATGCGCAAGGCAGCTATCTTAATTTTCTGCAAAAGAAGAGAAACATTTGTGACACACGATCAAAAAGCCACTCAATCCGGTGTGATCAAAAGCAGAAACTGATGAAATTGGCCACGACGCGGCAGTGTTCACATTTTCAGTATGGTCTACCGAGCCAAACATGTGCCTCAAAATGAAGCAGACATGCTGAAGTTTTAGACAGCTGTGATGCTGATGACTCTAGCATGGAAGGTCATCTCGGATTTCACAAAGTGTGGACCCTGCTTTTGAAAACACAAAACAGGTAGCGGTACGAGATGAAGTCACCATTCCAGCACCAGAACGTGACAGTGTCTACTTCAAAGTCGAGCTGTTTGAGGGGTGTGGAGGCTGCAAATTCAACCTAAAATGGTGCCAGTACTAAATTAAAAAAATAAATAAATACATGAATACAAATAAAAATAAATATGTATTTTAATCATATATAGCATAAAAATGAGCATATTTTACATTTCTTAATAAAAAAATTAATCCTATTTTTAAGAACTATTCCAATTTCTTCCAAAGTGACATGTTCATTCTAATTAAGCAAAACGTCCAATCAAATTCTCTATAATGTAATGTGTCTGGACATTTCTTGAGTATTTATATACAAATCATCATTCTCAAAGGTGACTATATTCTCATTACAGGAATCAAATAATACTTTTTTTTATTATTACATTATAAATACTTGAAAATAAAATTTTATATTTCAATTAAATATCATATTTTTTTTTCCATTTTACAGTAATGCAAACCTTTTTTGCATTGCAGTAATGAGGACAATAAGAAATAATAATGAACTTTATTAGCATGAAAATAAAGGGGGCTAGATGCAAAAAAAAAAAGTTAATAATATTTATAATACTTAAGCAAAATATAAAAATTATTTCTCTTGATTTTGGCATGAAATATAACATGGACGTGTATAAGTTCTGTGAGATTAACAAATCAAATTTTATGAAAAATTGCGACAAATGGGCGACATCGAATATAAAAAGGGCTCTATTTAAAAGAAAACCATTTCGAAACACTAGATTTAGAGATTGTTTCTTTACCCATTTGTTGTATTTGAGGGGTCCGGTGAAGCCCATGGCCTCAATCAGTTTGGTGAAGGCCCCCACCTCTTCATCTGTAGTCTGTGGGGTCTCTTTAACAGTGTGCAGCTTGTAACAGAATATGGAAACATATCTGGCATTAGAGCTATATAAAACACTGGCATAAACACATGGGTGTACACAGACTGTGCATATAAACAATACATGGACAAAAGCAGGTTATAAACTCACTGGCATGCTAATAATCTCTAACTCTCTCAGTTACAAGACGCATTTTGAAGGATCTCTAAGGTTTTTTGGTTTTTAATATTGACAAACAGCCATTAAAATGTCAAATCTATCAGCTACTCCTGTTTAAGATCAGCATTTTACAATAATTTTCCTGCAAATCTCAGCTCAACCTGGGTACACTTTATGGAGTCACTGCAGTGAAAATGTTCCCTCAAGCCACCACTATGGATGCAATAAAACCTTCCCCAGTGGATTTCTAACAGGAATTTTATGTTTTACTGCTATGATTAGGAATACTGACTAGTAGAAGTTTAGTAGACCATAACCAACAGTTGCCCTTTGGGGTCGTATAGGAAGGAAATGAGAATATATTTTTCTCAAGGTCCTTAGACTTGACTTTTGGAATTTCAGAAATGAAATTAGTTTTGTACAAAAATATCAACTGTGTCAATACATAAATTTATTTAAAAACTAAAATTAGGCAAGACTTTACAGTTAGTTTCCATAGTTAACTACATTAGTTAACAGGAATTAACAATAAAAATACTTCTAAAGCATTTACTAATCTTAGTTAATGTTAATTTCAACATTTAAAAATATATTTTTAAAATCAAAAGCTGTATCTGTTAATATAACGTAATGGAGCTGAACTAAAATTAACTAACAATGAACAGTTGTATTTTTATTAACCAACGTTATCAAATACTGTAGCTAATGTATTGCTCATTGTTAATTTTTGCATTAACTAATAGGACCTTGTAAAGTGTTATAAATTGTAAAGTGTTACCTAATAGTTTTGACTGCCTAAATTTGTTTGCCAACATAATTTACATATTACCTTACTTCCATTTGTGATTTTTGATCACTTAACCATTATGAAAACATATTCATATTTAACCATAAAATCAACATAAATAATGAACCCTTTTTTAAAAAACGTTTCAGTTTTGTTTTTGCATTATTCAATTGTCATCAATGTAATGTACCTAGATATTTTATTTTTTTATACTTTTGTGGTAAAAATATTTTTTTTTCTCCCTGGTGACTCTTATTATATTTTCATTCCTGTAATAAATTGATATATTGAGTTTTATTATTCCACCTAGATAATATAAATTGAAATTCTATGGTCTAAAAAAGTTTTCAAAAAAGTTAACTTTAGTTAATTTAACACAGGATTCCTTAGAGACCAATGGAAGTGGAGCATCACACACCTCTTTTGTGCTGTGAAGAGCTCTGCATTGTGAGTAATTGGGGACGCCTGCACCCGCTGTTATCCGGCAAGCCACCAAAACCCTGGACGCATCTTGTTCAATGGCCTGGGAAAATAAAAAAATATAAAATCTGACAACTGCTTTCCAATCTAGTTTGAAAGAAATAGAGGGTTCTGACTCCTGATTATCCATTAATTGGTCCTAATATGACTAATAAGCCAACTGACCAAGAAGAATAAAAGTATGCAAATATTATAAAAACACAATACTAGATACTAGTATATGAATCAAGTTCGAAAGAATTATGGTACAATGCACTGATAATAACAACAATAATTAAGACATGCACTTAAACGCACATGCACAACCATCATAAATATGGCATATTAAATGCATAAATGTATATAAACTCTACATTTTTTGTATTTATGCATAATGTCACCTGGTGTAGTAGAAGTACAGGTTAGGTCAGACTGTCGTCCATCATTATATTTCAAAATGTAAATAATGTAATAACTCCAAATAACATTACAATATCATTCTTAGAACGTAAATGAGAACAAAGTTTTAAAGATCCCAAATATAAAGCACTTAAGTGGTGTTATTGCCTTTTTAGATACTTAATTATCTATAAATTACCTTTCCGAGGACAGCTCTCGATGCTGAAGCGTTTAATAACAGTCTTACGGCGGACTGCAGCGGTCGCCGATACATGATTCCGCTAAAGCTACAATAATGGAGTATTATTGTAACTATAAAGCAGGAATCAGTGGTTGTTACTTTCTAACACGTTTTTTGTAACTGTTTGTTTTTGTCCCTCTCCATTTACAGCAATGTCAAAGAATATGTCCCGCCCTTAAAGTGGTCCGTGTGGAATTCAGAGCTGTGGAATTTAGTTCCGCTGATGGGCGAACCGTGTCAAAGTTTGGGTATATGTCGGGAGTAACGCCTCACAAAGTTTGCATATAGCTTTGCCATTATAGTTCCCTGAGTCCCCTTCTAGTTCTACCCCTAAGAATTAAATTTATTAATTTAGTTTTCTGTTTTCACCACTTTGTTGCTGGATCGTCCTACCTTGGAAAAAGTCACAACAGGTAACAAATATTTTAATCATGTTTTAGAGTAAACCAGCTAACTACAATTACAAAAACGTACTGTGCTAGTACCACATACTCCAAGATACTTAAATGGGTAGTTCATCTAAAAATGAAAATTCTGTCATCATTTACTCGAACAGTCAATGGTCTCCACTGACATCAACTGCTCAATTACCCATCAACTATTTGGTTACCTACATATCTTCTGTTGTGTTCAGCAGAAGAAAGAAATTCATACAGGGTTGTAATAGATTGACGGTGTGTAAATGATGACAAAATTTCCATTTTTGGGTGAACTATCTCTTTAAAAGAATATTATAATATTACCATGGTACATGTCCAAAATATCATATAGTACCATGGTAGCTACCACATGCTAACATTCATTTCAATATTTGTAGTAAATACATAAATTATGTAATAAAATAAATGTATTTGACATTTTACAAAATGCAGTTCTCAGTTTATTTTGAAAACTATTTAAACACACATATATATGGGTCAAAGACAAAGGGGTTTCAAGCATCAAAACTGTATTACGTTCATCTTCCCGCTCAACATGTAAAGGAAGTTTCGTTTTAAATGTAAATTGTGGATAACAATGAAAGTGATAGCCTTCCGTTCCCAGATCTTTGGTAGCCTTTCAGGTGGGAACAACCAAATGTTAAGGTGATAAGATTAAACAGAATCCCTAGCAGTTCATTCATGTACCCTTTTGGTACGCAGATGGTTCTTGATAGCCTACTGCCGCTCCCACGCTATAAGTGACAAAGTATCACCCCGGAGATACTATTTACATGTTATTAAAGTTTCCTCTATGATAATGAAGCTCTTTGTAGGGAAAGGAGTATGGTTTAAAACACAATTTGGAGTGGAAGCTGGGTCGAGGCAGACTATAATTTCTTACACAGGATATTTAGAAAAATAATCATTAGATGACAATATTAAACTCTACTTACAGATCAAAGTTCAGCCCACAAAAACTAATTAACTCTAATTTTAAATCTCTCTCTCTCTCTCTCTCTCTCTCACTCTCACTCTCTCTCTCTCTCTCTCTCTCTATGCATACAAATATATATATATATATATATATATATATATATATATAAACCCAAATCATACATGGTACTTTATGTGGTGTTTTGTCCTTGTGACTGGACTGGGATGTTTAGCATTTTGGCAGCGACAGGTGAACTGCTTGATGTCACCAGACAGTGGCATGCTGCTGGCAGGCCGCTAAACAGACAAATCTCAGTCGAGATGACGAATGGCTGGCTCTAGTCTGTTCTAAAGATTAATGTTGAATAAGTATCTGGCTTCACAGCTCCCGAGCCACAAAGTAAGCAAGTCTACGCATTGCTGCGTCCACAAATTGTTCAAAGTCATCCGGACATCGAGGCAACTTCCTGCCTGGCTCCGTCCAAAAATCACAAAAATATGTAATGCATGAACGATTAAGAAAACTAATACACAGACCCCCACGCCCTCGGTATGGCACACACGGTAAAAGTACCAAGAACACTCGGGCGGTTTGAAGTCGGGATGTTTTCACAGCAGGTAGTAGATGAGGTAATGTTTGAGTTGTCCTTGCGTCGCTTTCCGAGTGACTGTTTATGCTAGGTGAGAGGTTCTTCCTCTTAGCAGTGGAGTTTTAACTTAAATGTCACAAGTCGCTCTGTTTCTTCACTCCAAACTCAGGAAGGACAATGTCACTGTTATTTTGAGTGAAATATTTGTCTGGCTTTCACTGCTGCACCTTTATGCCTTCAGGAAACAGGAAGAGGTGAGGGGGGCCACGCATCATGGTAGTATTATAGCTGGCCTCTTGAGGAACTGCCTGAATGTTGTTCATCCCTATGTCACCCATCCCTGAAAAAACAAGCAAACTGTTGGGTGAAGTCATGCGGGTCAGTGATGTGTGTGAGTACAGCAGCTTTAGTTCTGCACAGATGAAATGTAATTTGTTTAAGACCTATGACCAATATACATTTCATTATGAAATAATTAGTGTTTCACTCAAGGCCATATCAGCAAACTACTGAAGCCCTTTTATACCTCAGAGTAATTGTTACTTTATTTCTTGTAACTGCAATTTTATATCTCAAAATGTGAACTTCTATCTCACAATCATGACAATCACCCATTTGCAACTTAATTTCTTACATTTGAAACTTTATTTCTCGTTAGTGCAACTTTATATTTCACAGTTATGACTTGTTATCCTTCACTGTGACTATTTATTAAAATGTGACTCACAGCTGCAACTTAAGCTTATGTTAGTGACTTTATTTCTCACATGTGCATCTTTATTTCTCGTAATTGTGACTATTTCTCACAATTCTTACTTGAATTATTGCATTTGTGACTTTATTTCACATATCTCACAAATTAGACATTATATCTCACAACGTAACAATTTCTCAAAATGTGACTTTGTATCTCACCACTGCAACTTAATCCTACATTTGCATCTTGATTCTCATATATTTCTCTCTTGATTCTCTCATCTCATTTCTCACAATTTGGTCTATTTCTCACATTTTTTAACTTTTTTTTTACTCTATTTCATGCAATTATATCTCACTTTTGTGACTTCATATCTCACAATGTGACAGTTTCTCAAAATGTGACTTTGTATCGCACAACTGTAAATTAATCTTAAGTTTGCATCTTTGATATTATATTGTGACTATTTCTCATGTTTTTGACTTTAATTATTGCATTTGTGACTTTATTTCTTATAATTATGACTGTTTTTCATTTATGATTGTTTCGTACATTTGCAACCTTATATCTCACAGTTGTGACTTTATATCTCTATATAACTGTTACTTAATCATAAATGTGACTTTACACCTCACAGTTATGACTTCATATCTCGCAGTGTGAAAGAATTTCTTCTCTTTGTATCACACACTCACAACTTAATCTTGCATTTGCAACTTTATTTCTCTCATCTGCATCTTTATTTCTCTTGGAATTGTGACTTTATATCCCAGAATGTGAATTTGCTTCTAAAAATTATGACAGTCGCATATTTTCGGCTTAATTTCTCACATTTTTGACTTTATTTTTTTGCATTTATTCATATTTTTCTCATAATTGTGACTTTTTTCATTCATCTCATAGTTACGTCCATGATGCATTTCAAAACATATTTTATACACTTTTCACAACTGAAAAGACACCTAAAGATAATGATAAAAAAGTATATTTTTTACAGTGGCATTTGCCTGTGCAAAACTTTGAACAAAAGGGTGTTGTGGATGGTTGCCAGAGGGTTTTTTCACCCATTTTATTGCAAATATGATTGCAAACCGTAAGTCTGATTCATTCATTTTAGTAGCACGAGGAGTGAGGGATGAGTCACACACAAAGTTAAACAAATGTATCCATGAATCACTCACCTGGATTCACATTTCTCTCACAGTTGCACTGTTACACCTTAACCTCTCTTAACCCATTGATTCCTTGAGAGGGTTCATTTTAAACTCTGCTTGACTCAATGAGAAGATTTTTTCTTTCAGAAAACAAAATGGGGCTTTTTCCTCAAGTGAAGCGAGGGCTGCTTTCTCCAGCATGTTTGGATTAATAAGGAGTGATTGATGAAGACAGGAGAGGAAACATTCGATTCCTGCTCCGCTCCCGTTCCTGTGAGAAAAACCTTGGGAAAGAGAGCTATAAATAAGGAGTGTTGGTCCATGTGCAATGACCATCTTGCTTAGGCACACCGTGGGTGTGTGTGTGTGTGTGTGTGAGCGCGAGTCGAAGTGTGTCAAGTGTGTGTGCACGTTGTTGGTATGTCAATTTGGCATGAAGGACAGACTGGCGACAAGGTTTGGGAACAAGGCAAGGAAAATATTGACCAATCATGCACAGCAAATGTCAATACATAAGCTTCAAGTGTGCTCTTTTCTGCAGGATTAGAAACGTTGAAACATGTTAATATTTTCTATATAAGTTTTTACCTATACAAGTATATATTTCTTTCTCCAGTATTTAACTCCTGAATCGCTCAGAAACGCATCATTTGGGCTATAAGGTTTGCAGACCACAAGAACTAGGAAATATGTAAATATATAGTATCTACAGTCAGTTACTAGCCATAAAAGCATGAAAAGCCTGTTGCTACAGCTTGGTCCGCCTTAAGGGAACATCACAGTTTCACAAATGTTGACTTGTCCTAAGTGTACGTCGATTTTTTTTAACTTGACTGAAGTACTTGTCTAAAAATGTGGCTTTTACTGTAGTTATCTAGAAACCCTGAAGCCAAAATCAACAACAAAGATACCAAACCAATCATGTTTTGTCATCTGGGATAATGAAATTTACAGATAAAACCGTAACCTACTCCATGAAGTCCAGTTGCACATATCATAAAAAGGCAGAACTCAGCACATGCGAAGTTGAAGGGTCAGCACATATCATTATATTTCACTCATGTGACACAGACGTAGGTGAAACAACAAACCCGGACCTAATTAGCTGCCATGTGTGTAAAGTTTAGCCTTAGAAAAATAAACCCCCACCATAAAGTGGCTCTAGAGTTGGGGGTATGGCGTAGCAAGGTAGGGTGGAGGTGCCCACTAGCAAAGATTTCCTGAGTTCAGAGGTTGGCGATTTCATTCTAGAAGTGCTTTCAAATGGATTCTTTTTGTCACTACTGATGTAAACAATCAAACAAGTGTTACCACTGAACATCTTGTTCTTGACAGCTGTGTTAACAAATTAGCATAACAAACTACAGCTGGATAAACTTGTTCCGAAGCTGCTTTAATATTGATTTAAATGTGCTGTCGTATATGTGATACTCGTGAATTATAAAATTGATTGCACATGTCGGCACGGCTTAATGATGTTGTTAGCATGAACAAAAAAGGCCTTTTATTTTTATTCACTGCTTACAGTTGCATTGGTAAAAAAGGCCCGTTTGATCAGGATATATTTGATCGTTTACATTCATGCATTTGGCAGGCGCTTCATACGTTGCATTCAACTATGCATTTTCTCAGTTCATGCATTCGCTGGGAATCAAACCCATGACCTTGGCATTGCTATAGCACCGTTTGCTTTACCATGTATAAAATAAACCTTATTTACCCTACATTATTTATTTTAATGCACATTTCTGTTCCTAATTCTGCACAATTCATTGGTGCACATAATTGTGAATTAATTTTTTAAAAATGAAACTGAATTTCCTATGAACTGAATTTCCTTTTCAGATAATGTTATGAATTCCTTCTCATCTCTAAGAGCCAGTTTCACAATCCAATCAATTCCCAATTTATAAAGTTAGATCAGCCAAAAACTATTCTTGCTGAAAATTCTTTTTCTTGGAAATACACTACTGGTCAGAATTTGTGCCCTCTCCGAATCACGTTCAGTGGGACCCAATAGGCGATCACTGGCCCCCCAGACCTGTGGGAAAAACACGCACGCTGTCCCGTGTTCCTTTAGCAACTTTCTCTGAAAATTAGTTGGCAACACTGGTCCCGATTCAGTATCTGCGGTCAGATGAGATGTTGACAGGCTTAATATGTCAGTGTCATTATTCTATCGTTATTTTTGTAACTTGTTATGAAATAAAAAGGCTCTCACCTCAGAAAAGCGAACTATCCTGTCCTGCCAGATGTTATACCGTGTTCTATAGCACGCGCGAACGCTGCGTGAATATCACTTCACTAAAGCGCAGAAACTTCGAATATCACTTCACTAAAGCGCAGAAACTACGAGCATGTAACGCGTGAAATAACAGTACAGTACCGATAAATCACATAACTGCTACTGCGTATGTTAGCTGTGAAGGATTTGCATGAAGATATTATATTCATTCTATTCAGGAGCAGTTTCCACGTTTCATTAACAGATCATGTTAGTATTGTATATTCACCATGGTAACTGTTGTTTCCATTACCCAAAAATACCATGTTATTTTCACTTTGTGTCATTTTGCATATGTTTAAATGACTGTGGTGGCTCAAACCAACTTAATTGTGTTAACAAAAACTAGTTTGGGACTACTCATTAATAGCCTTATCTTATAAGCTGTTTATTCAGTATTAATCATATTCTTAACAGTTTATTCAGTATTAATCATATTCTTAACTTTATTTCACAGTTAATTTTTGTGAAATAAAGTTGCTTTGTTTTTGTTTTTTAACAAATATTTTATATATGTGGTAAGTGGGTCGCGGCTTGATGACCATGGGAAAACGTGGGTCCCAAGGCCGAACCAGTTGAGAACCATTGCACTAAAGTAACATTGAACATATACATCTTATCAGTGAGTGATTTCGGTATCTCTACCAGCTGAGCAAGAGGAAAATTAGTCGTGAGCAATAGCATAGCTTTGTCCTTAGTCATGTAGGGTTGAGGCGAGCAACATCATGGCTATCTCGAATGTTTCACACTAAAAAGGAAACTTGGAAAGGTCGAGAAATGCCAAGAATCTACATTCCCTCTCGAGCTGTTTGCGCGAGGTGAAGAAAGGTTAGCACGGGCCCTAATACGTCTTTAATTGGTTGACTTCAAATTAAATTTGCATTACTTTATAGCTCTCAAAACAATCGCCCCAGGGCATCATAAACGGCAAAACACTGGCAAACAATTCCAACGCTCTCTCGCAAGTCAAATCTCGGAACTCGGCATGCTGTGTAAGGTTGGCCAAAGTTATGGTGAGGATGTTTGGCAGGGCCAGTATTGACACTAGAGCTACTCACAACATGCCTTGTTGAATCTTGGAGTGCTATGGGTTTCAGTTGACTGCAAAGGTCATTTAGGTCCACCCAGTTTCCCAAGAGAGTATATAAGGGTACTGCTCAGCTATGTGGCACTGAGGCTGTATTATTATTTTTAGGTGGTATAAATGCGACGTTTAGCCTTTTATCCACCCACACTAGATCGAGACAGCTGCGTTCATATCACAGTCAAATGTGGCATTTATGACACAATTTTAATTCTGATCTGGGCCACTTTCATAAGTGGAAATAAATCAGATGTTTATCCAATTTTTTGCTATGAAACTTAAGTGTAAACAACTTAGGCTGCATTTCCTATAGACATTGAAAATTGATTGTAGAAATCATTGATGCCAGTGGTTTCTACAATCTACTTAAGACTCACAGTTTTTTTTTTTTTTTTTTTTGAGAAACATTAAATTAATCAAAAGTGACAGTAAAGACATTATATATATATAATATATATAATATATTTACAAAATTATGGTTCAGACAATAATATGATGCAGCACAAATGTTTCTTGAGCAACAAATCAGCATAATAGAATGATTTCTGAAGGAACGTGATGCTAAAGACTGGAGTAATGATGCTGAAAATTCAGCTTTGCATTGCAAGAATAAAACACATTTTACAATATATTGAAATAAAAAAAGTTATTTTAAATTATAATAACATTTCACAATATTACATTTTTTTCTGTATTTTTGATCAAATAAATGCAGCCTTGGTGAGCATAAAAGTCTTTCAAAAACATTAAAAAAAAAAAAAAATTCTTACGGACACTAAACTTTTGAGCAGTAGTGTATTTACAAAAATAAAATACAAGAATGTGTGTAAATAAACTCATTGTCATTTAAAATGCCCATTCTTCATACACTGAAAAAAATGACTCATTGAAAGTTAGTCAACTAAATTTGCTTATTTAAATGTAGCTAAAATAAATTGATTGCAACCACTTACCTTAAAAAAAATTGAGTAAATCCAATGAGTCATTTTTTTCAGTGTATAGTAAACTTGCCTTAGTGTCTAGTGAACTACAGAATTGCAAGATGTGTGAAGACACTAAGCCCTCACACATGTTTCTATTCAGTTGTACACTGAATGAGAAAGAAACAAAGCAATGGATGCATTTGTTCAGAGTTTCCTGGCATGCAGCCTGTCATGCTTAGGTGGAAAGACATGTCATAAACACCCTTCATAATAAAAACCACTTCTGAGAGACACTAACCTGCCATTGGTGCTCGCACACCCCTGAAAACCAGACTGTTCAATCAAGAATAAATCTTGAATAGCCAATGGTGATTTTAATGTTTTCCAGTTGCACCATCCTCTGCGTTTTGAGGCTAATTTTCGACACAATGATTAGGGCATTTCAGTGCATAAAATACTTTTCTCTCACTCTCACACACAAATTTTCCCTGAAAGCGTGACATCCTGCCAACAGCCGCTCCAACATGACCAATTACTCAAACATCTCGCCGCGAAATTGTATATCACACAATTACTCTACAGAGAATCAATTAACAGAGTTCGGTGCTGAAAGCCGAGATGCTGAAAACCTCAGCAATGCGAGTCGACAGCGCTGGCGGGAATGTGTTTGTATGCGTCGCTTAGCTTGGATTAAACGGTGGCACGGCCATGCATGTTTTGCTTGGCAGCCACTGCAGGCCCTGTACACAACACGCAGCGCTGACCTCATATCTTTCATGTATTTGGTAACACAATAACAACTGCGCGGGGTTTAAGGGCCTCAGAGAGACCGCCAGATCTGACGCGTTGCCCGAAGCTGTGCAACACTCACTCAGCGCTAATTGCGAAGCATAACAGGCCTATTTGTGAAAGCGCATGTAATGCACGAGGTGTAAGTTAAGTGCCGTTGAGAGGCGTGTGGCTAATGAAACGCTCAACGATTTATCAGTGTATATAAATCATTCGACGTACTACCACAATATAGCATAGCCTAATAAAGTCTTGATTTGATTAACTTTGAATGGACATACTGTATGATTTATTAGAGACACCATCATATCTATCATAGAAACCTTGCTAAAATACAAATAGAGTTAATATATGAAACTGAAAACTGTGGTAACTTGGTATTACTCACCGTTTTCATGAAAAAATAAACTTTATTTAAAGAACATCTCATATTAAGCTACTATAGTTTTACAGTATTAACAATAACTGTATGGTGGCATTTTTGGTGTCAACTGTGGTTTGGAGAGATTTTTCAGCTCCTTGCAAAATTGACCTTGGCAGCCATAGTTTCCGGCAAAATACCACAGTTGCAGTTCTAGTTACTACAATAAAACTGTGGTAACTCAGTATTAGTCACCACTGTCATAAAACTAAATTAAACAATGACACAGAGATTCTGAAAGTGCCTGACTCTGTTTAAAGAATATCCCATGTTAATTTATTTAGGTTCTATGGTAGTAATAACAATAGCTTGGTATTTTAGCAAAACAGTGGTTACCATGGTGAGTTTTTGTAGTAAGGGATATTTCACTATAGAGCCAAGTGCAAAGCCACTTATGAATTTTTATTTCATATGATTGTTGCTACGCTGTACAACACATTTGTAAAAAAGGTAACACTTTACAATAACATTTCATTAAATACAACTTGAGTTAAGGCATGTACTAATCAAAAACAGACCTCAATATAAATTCATGTGTGAATAATGACCACTCTGACTACATTAGTAGGTAACACTTTACAAGGTTCATTAGTTAACATTAGTTAACAACATTAGTAAACATGAACTAAGAATGAACAATACGTCTACAGCATTAATTAATCTTAGTTAATGTTAATTTCAGCATTTACTAATGCATTATTAAAATCACAAGTTGTGTTTATTAACATTAGTTAATGCACTGTGAACTAACATGAATAAACAATGAACAACTGTATTTTCATTAACTAACATTAACAAAGATTAATAAATAGTGTAATAAATGCATTGTTCATTGTTTGTTCATGTTAGTTAATACATTAACTAATGTTAACAAATGACACCTTATTGTAAAGTGTTACCCATTAGTACATGTTTGTTAGTTAATGTATTAATTAACACGTGATCATATGTCTCAAGTTAACCTCTAGTTAATGTTAATTTTTGATTACATGCCTTAACTCATCATTAGTTCATTTTAAAGTTATATTTAATTTAGGTAGGCTATTAGCACAAGATTATTCATGTATTGTTATTATAAAGTGTTACTGTAAAATGTAAAAATGCTACAGTGAAACCTTTGGTTCACTGTAAGTTTCCTTAACATATGCATTGAAAAATATATTGCATTATGTGTAATTTTACTGTAATTTGTAGAAGTTAAAATTATGAGTTACCATATAATTTACAGTAGAATAACAGAAAAAGAACACTGAATTTCTGGCAACCACACTGAAACAAATTTGATGCAGAAAGAGTTTTCACTCAGATATAGTAAAAAATAAATTTCTAGTAAATTTCAAAATTAATTGCAAAGAAATGGCAAGTAAAACATTAAGAAGAAAGACTTATTTTCTTGTAAAACTCCAATAATAATGTAATACTCCAATATTCTTTGTTTTATTTATGACTTTTATTTATGACTTATGACAGGGAGAAAACATCATGATTGTATTTTTTACATTGAATTTCATTCAGAAATTGTACATTTGCAAGTAAATTTTACAATTAATGACAAAGAAATGGAAAGATATATATAGAATTAAATGTGAAATTTTGAAGTAGAATGACCAAAAATAGTATTTATTTATTTATTTATTTTTGTAAAACATACTCCAATAATCTTTGCACTATTTACAACTTGGAAAAATTATTATTATTTTTTTTACATCTCACAAGCTGCCAGTTTTAACTGTAAATTTCCAGGATATTTTTATACATTATCTCCATATTGTTGCCAGATAATGAATAAACAATTAAACAGTCCCAGTGGCCACTCTTGACCCTTTTAAAAGCAATATACCATGGCACGCATCTGTTTACAGTTTGTAGACATGCTCTGGTTTGGCTGTGGGCATCTGAGTTGCACTCTGCTCCCTGTAGCGCTGTAGGAGGCCGACGCTACTCAGTGGCTCCTTGTTTAGTTACTATTTTATTACCGCTGCCTGTTTTTCATTGAGTGTCCCATCTGACTCTTTACAGTGGCAGCAAACAGCTCCCAAATGCAACACTAACGTTACGCCAACGTGGGACAATGCCGTTCCAGAGGAGAAGACATCGAGAAGGCCAGTTTAGGGGCTATAACGGGAGGGCCTGAGCTACTCGATACCCCCCTTTAAGAACCAGATCCCCATTTCATACACAGAATGGTAATTTAAACTCCAAAACAAGAGCACAGCCCCTCTAAATAGGCTACTAACAATATGGCGAGTTATTTAATAGCTCAGTTAAACCTTCAGGCAACTTGCTGTTCCTTCTTTTCTCACGTGGTTGCGTAACAAATGCCCATATTTTTGTTCTACCAACTTCTAAAACTCTTACCCAAGGCCTATAAACCGCAAGGAGACTTCTTTCTCATCTAATAGCACTTCTGATAATAAAACGCCACACTTGAGTAAATGACGCATTGGTATAGTAAAGTTCAACTATAGCGAGTGATGTCAGGCAGGGTTCGGGAGGCGAAGAGCTTGTAAATGAACACAGCTGGCTCCTCAGTTGAGAATGACAGAGAGATATCTTACTGTCCTGCCATCCAGAAGTAGAAATCGAGTGTAAATTCTGAGCCGCTGAGAATTTACAGGCCAGAACAGAGAGAGCCTTTTAAAGGGCAGCGGCAATAAATTGTGGTTTTTGACGTTTTGTTTTCTTTGCTTCGGTTGTTCAAAAATTATGACGGGGAACCATCTCCAGAAAACTAAAAAGAGTCTTTCTGAAGACGTTTGCTTACCAGGGAGAATCTTTGCCAACTACTGAGTGCAGCACAAACCAGCCAACTCCTACTAACTAGATTTTCTAAAGTAAATGCGAGCGGTTTTTGCCCATGGGTTTAGTGTATTATGGTTGCTAGGTGGTGACTTTGGGTTTTCCAAATGACCAAAGTAAAATTCGACATCCAGTGCAGCAATGTTGATCCATTGATCCAGTGAATTATTCAATCAGATGACTTGCAAAGTCACTTTTAATGTGTATCTAATACACATTTATGTTTTTAATGCACATTTTGGAAATTATCTTCAAATTTTGGTGCATTTCATGCAGCATTTTTCTCAAAATTTGCATAAAAACACATGGATGGAAAATTGTGGATGATTAGAAAAATAAAAGCACACCTCTACTCAGCAAACTGCACAATTTATGTACATATAAGTGTACATAAAGCTGCTTGTTTTCAATCTTTTTTATTAGCAAAAACTGAGTGTTAAAATATTAAATTAAGTCTTATTATAATAATAGTTAAATGTTGCAGTGAAATAGTGTTAAATTTTTAATTTAAAAAAATGTGAAAATAAATATTAAGTCTACACGTTGATTTTCAGCATTTATTTAAGTTGTATTATTTTTTATATAACTTAATTCATATTATTTTAATTAAGTCATCCCGCACCCCCCTTGTTAATATCCACTGGTTTAATAGTTATAGTTAAGGGTTTGTTTAAAATCCTAACAGAAAATATAGCAAAAATAAAAGTGATGATTGCCTACTAATAACATCACATCACTAATAATATTTAATCTCTTAATAAAACTTATGTTTTTATGATCTAAGATTGTTAAAATCGCAAAACCGTTACATAATCTTTCTCTGCTTAGTCTGTTCGTCACTAACTGTAACAGATGGTTATGCCATGTAAGGGAACAGATCTCTAATATTTTATTTTCGTTCATGTTTTTTCACGATTAGGTTGATTCCAAGGTCACCACTGTTATAAAGTTTCCGGTCAGATGCGTTCAGAGGTGCATGACCCTCCCTGGAGCCTGAAGCGGTTGGTGTTTGCAGCATGGTGCCCTGCAAAGTGAAAAGGAAGGAGCAAAGTAAAAAAAGTAAATAGCTAAACCACTCTGCACAAATTTATTGGCCCGATGTAAGCACTCTCAGCCTCTGCTGAGTCATTAAATGTAGAGCTGATAAGTTAAAATGAGTAGAGGGACGATGACATCATGACAGGACTAAATGATGTTTTATAGTGTTTCGTTTTCGCTTTGGTGAGAAGCGTCGGGTTCGGACGGAGGCTGCCTGAAGGTTTGCGTGTGAAGGCCGATTGTGGGGTGAGTCGTTCATGTTAAATTGTATGTGTAAATTTGCTTTTACTTTCAGACCTAGTGATATCTGTTTGCTTGTCATACACATAATCAAACATAAGCATCACGTCAGTCATTCACTTCAGAAAGGAGCTGTCACAACTCCTCAAGTTAAAGGGGAAGTATGTAACTTTTGCATCATTAATATAATTGCAAATATAATGACAGTTTCCTCAAATATACGCCTTGTCTTCCATTGTTTGTGCAGTCTCACCTCAAACTCATTGGTTAAACCAGTTTCTTGTTGTTATACTCTAAAAGCAACAAGCCTATTTTTTTCAATTTAGAGAGATTATTGGAGTATGTTTTTATAAGAAAATATTACTGTATTTCAGTCTTTTTATTTCAAAGTTTCAGATTTAATTCAATGTGTTACTGTTTCTTTGCCTTTTCTGAGCAAATCTCATTTCTACACTATTTTTTTTCCAGTGTAAATAGGACGGTGTAAATGTAAATTCATACACTGAAAAAAAGGGTGTAGGATTTACTTTGAAACAATTTTTATTCAGAAATTGCTAGTAAATTTCAAAGAAAAGGCAAGTAAAACAATTGCAAAGACAGCAAGTAACAAACTGAATAAAATAAAAAGACTGGAATACAGCAGTATTTTCTCATAAAACATACTCCAATAATCTGTTATTTAATCTTTTATTTTGAAAGTATTTTGTTTTTACATTGCAGGTTCAAACAATTTTACTCAGAAATGCCAAAGAAGCAGCAAGTAACAGTGAATTAAACAAAAAGTAGAAGGTAGTAAGACTAAAATAAGTATTTTCTTGTAAAAAAATTTTCTTTAGTAATCTTTGTTTTATTTACAGCTTTGGAAGAAAAACTACAGTGTAGAGCTGAATTTGCACAATTTGCACAAGCAGAGAGAAAATATTTTAACATTTGCTGATAAATCTTACTATTTTTATTCAAGTACTCTGAACAAAATAATGAGTGCTTGCCAATGCAAAACATACCACCAATGGTAGTGTTTTAAAGGCAATTGTTATGCTGTTACTAGGTGGTTTCTAGGGTGTTTTGGGTGGATTTTTCACCTTTTATTGCCTACAAGGAACAAATTGTTAATCTGAGAAAAGAATTAGCACAACTTTCCTCAATAAGTTGCACAATTTGAGTTAACAGCACAAATGGTGCAGGATGAGTTATTCGTCGAAGTTAGGGATTTAAACAAACCCTTAACCTTGTCATAAGTATGAGCACTAATGATTATATTGTGTATTGCGTAAGTGCGCTACATTGCCTTTTAATCGTTTAGGAGGTTACGTAATTAGCCGGCCTTGTTTCTTTCTTTTAATTTGTCGTTTATTTTCCTTTTCCAAATGCTGAGCGCATTGTGATTCAACAGAAATTCACATCAGCTGCCGTCTTCACAAGTTGTTTATCTCTCGAAAAATGCGACGTCTTGAATTAATTACGCGATCTTTTGCAAGAACCTCGCTTCGTTTACCTTTCATTGTCTGCCGTGTTGTAAATTGTGTTTGACAGCAGAATTAGATTAAAATTCAAAGGCTTCCTCTCAGACAAGCACAAAATCATGTATGACAGCTTGTGTTGGATTTCAGGCTCGTATCGAGAGTGATGGCTTTCTCCATGCTGTTTAAGAGACATTCCGTTACTTCCTTTTCGCCATTGGCGTTTTCAGTGGTTGAGTAAGAACCAAAGTTTCAGAAGCGGACGCCAAGAGTCGTGCAGCAGAGATGTGCAGGTGTGCAAAGGCCGGGCGATTTTCGAAGTCATGCATTTTGATTTTAGCTTGCATATTTTTTAGCATATTGGCAATTGTTAAGAAAGATGATAATTGGAACATAGCGGGTTGTCTAAATCATTTAATCCAAGCTGAATGCCAAGAGCTGTAAGTCATTTCGAACTTTACTGGCAGTCCCAATACAATGATTCTAAGCTGAGCCATATAAATGACTCTAAAGGACAAGTGAAAACCAACGCAAAGTTTATTTTACTGTTTCAGCTCCGCATTCCTCTGTATTTTGCAGGATGTCTGTAGCGAGATCTGCAGCGGATTACAGGAAGACAGAGAACATACGGTGTGTGTTAGCTTATCTTCATCTTTATCATCACCTTCATCCTCACAAACACCGATAGTATTATCAGACCCAACTCTACGCTAACAAACGAACAAAAAAATGTCCTTGCTTTTCATTTCCACCATTATTACATCTGCACGAGCACTAGCTGAAACAGTCACTTGATCTTAAAGCGTGCAAGGAAGGAAGGAAACTCAGATTTTATGGTTTGCGTTTGGGTGGGGGGCAGGTGGACGTAGCTGCTCTTTCAGCCTATAAGCCACGACGGGACGTTGTAAGTAAGTGATTTGAACGCCGTGTTTGTTTATAGAATTTGATCTAAGTTCATAATTAGCTTAAACCTGATTGGGCAAGAGCTAAAGAGAGTACAGCTGGAACTGCTTTTTGGAAGGAAAAATGAAAAACCAAGTTTTTTTTTCTCTCTCTCTCTCTTTTGCAGACAGAGAAAGCCAATGTTTCTAATTCCACAATTGATGGAACTCGGTTGGAAGGGAACTTTTTTTTTTTTTTTTTTTGGAACTAGGTAAGTTAGAGAAAGAGTTCTTGTAAAAAATATGAAAATCCTATAATTCCTCATGTCTTCTGTGGAACACAAATGAGACATTTTTAAGAATGCTTGTGCTATTTTCTTCAATAGGATGAAAACATGCAGTTACTGACGTCAAACTCCAAAATGGACATAAAATCCCCATAAAAGTGTGATTTTACTCGCTGCATCATGTTGACATGAGAACCAAAGATGTTCTTCTTGGTAATGTCAAACCTGGTATGATGCAATTAAAAGCAAAAATTGGGTAAAATAATATTTTTAATTAGACAAACAATACAAATAATATTAATTTAGCATTACATCACTTGCTCACCAATGGATCCTCTGCAGTGAATGGGTGCCGTCAGAATGAGAATCCAAACAGCTGATAAAAGCATCACAATAATCCAAAAGCAATCCACACCACTCCAGTCCATCAATTAACATCTTGTGAAGTGAAAAGCTGCGTGATTTTTAGAAACAAATACAGCATTAGGACATTTTTATCTGTAGACTGTTGTTTCAGAGTCCTACGAATACGAGTCCTCTATTCATAATACTGCTTTCTCCAGTCATCTCATCTGAGTCAGGTGAAAAATATGCACAGATCAAGCACTGTTTGCAAGCGAAAGCAGTCCAAAATGGTTCTAAACAAATATGTCATGGATTTTAATGTGAGAGATGAACAGGAGATGGATTTTTCACTGGAAGAAGCGTTCGTATGGATTATGGACTGGTATTTTGTCTAGAGGCAAAGGTTTAAAGTTAAAACATCTTGATGATGGATTTGTTTCTTACAAACACAAAGCTTTTGGCTTCACAAGACATTAATTGATGGACTGGAGCGGTGTGGATTACTTGTAGATTGTGATGTTTTTATCAGCTGTTTGGACTCTCATTCTGACGGCACCCATTCACTGCAGAGGATCCATTGGTGAGCAAGTGATGTAATGCTAAATTTCTCAAAATTTGTTCCAATAAAGAAACTAACTCTACATTTTGTCTGAGGGTTTCAGCTATTTTTATTTTTTATTTTTGGGTGAACGATTGCTTTTGCATTGATACTTTTCAGATTTGAATAAAATGTATTTCTGGTCACCACTTCTCTCAATTCCCTCCTCTATTTTGAATGATTTTTTTCAGACTGTTATAAGCCTGACCCTAGTTCTTCCTCAGAAGTTAACATGTTTCCCAGCAGGCTAATAAAAACCTTTACAGCTGGTAGTCAAAAGTCTGGCTTGATTAGACTGATGAAGTGTTTGAAAAAGAGCTTGATGAGTTGAGCAAAAATGGACACTTGTCGGCTTGTAAAAGGAGAGAGTGAGACAGAAAGGCTTGCAGGGGTTATGGTGAGTTCATAGCACTGATCTCTGGTCAGTGTTGTGTGTTTCAGGTGTTCTCAGTCAGCACCACGGCTCTGTTCTCCCTTTACTACTTAGCGGTCAGCAGGTATGTGAAAGGGCTCCTTTCTTTCAGCCTGCTACTCCATCAACCCCCGCTTACTGCCTCTCTGTCTCAGCCCTGTTACACTGCAAGGATTCATATACTCACTGAAACCAAGCCAACCAAACAAAGACATCAATTATGCTGCTTTGACACTCCAGGTTTTACTTCAACACACACATACGCACACATTTCTCTCATATACCTCCATACTTCTCTCCTTTCCTCCTTTACACCTCTTATGCATACAGAACAGGGGCTGTCAAGCTTCAGAAGAGACTGAAAAGCACCATGAAAAGACTGTTTTCCAGGAGAGAAATTCACTGAATAAACTGTGCACGCTAGTGTTTATTTGCATGCCGTTTGCATTGTTATTCAAAAAATTGCAGCAGCCTTGCTGAATAAAAAAATAATTGAAATATAGATGGTGCCAGGTTATACTGTATGTTTGGTTAGTGAATAAGAACAATTTCATATTAATGAATATTTGTGATTTGTTAGGGGTTTGTTTGTTACGAGCATGCATTGCAGCATAAATAAATTGTGTGTTACAGGGTTATTGCTTTGATATTTTCTGTTGCAATTCATGCTGATTTTGTCATATATATGGAAGCCCATTTCCGCCACTGAATAAAAAATAAAAAAGGTAATTGTGACTTTTTATCTCACAATTCAGACTTTTTTTTTCCTCAGAATTGCCTGATACAAACTCTTTTTTCTCAAAATTGTGAGATATAAACTCGCAATTGTGAGAAATGAAGTCAGAATTGTGAGATATAAACTGACAATTCTGACTTTTTTCTCAGAATTGCATGATATAAACTCCCAATTGCGAGTCATAAAGTCAGAATTTTGAGATATAAAATCGCAATTCTGAGAAATTAAGTCAAAATTGTGTGATATAAACTCTCAATTGCAAGTCAAGCCAGAATTGTGAAATGTAGACTCACTATTCTGATAACATATCAGTCTTTTTTTCTCCTCAGAACTGGACTTTATAACTCGCAATTTTATATCTCACAATTCTGAGAAAAAAAGAATTGTGAGATACAAACTCGCAATTGTGAGAAAAAAAAAGTCAGAATTGCGGGTTTATATCTTTATTTCTCGCAATTGCGAGTTTATATCCTGCAATTCTGACTTCATATCTCGCAATTCTGACTTTATAACTCGCAATTATGAGTTTATATCTCACAATTCTGAGAAAAAAAGTCAAGAATTGTGAGACGTAAACTCGCAATTGCGAGAAAAAAAGTCACAATTACCTTTTTTTATTTTTTATTCAGTGGCGGAAACAAGCTTACAAACATATATGATATTATATACACTACCGTTGAAAAGTTTGGGTTCATTAAGATTTTTAGTGTTTCTGAAAGAAGTCTCTTATGCTCACCAAGGCTGAATTTATTTGATCAAAAATACAGTAAATACTGTAATATTATTACTAAAATATTATTACAATTTCAAATAGCTGTTTTCTATTGCAATATATTTTAAAATGTAATTTATTTCTCTGATCAAAGCTGAATTTTCAGCATCATTACTCAAAAATAGCAGATTAAAATTTAATGAGATGTGTCGCTAATCGAAACATCCATAGACAATAACTTGTTGTCTGACAAAGACATTTTGCATTTGGTGAACAGACAAGTTCAAAATCAGGAAAAAAAAAACAAAACAAACAAAAAAAAACCTTTAGGGAACTCAAAAATTTAAATGCATCATTTTGCCTTGATTTGAACTTTTCTCAGTTTCTTTTTTTAAGGTGCATGTGAAAATGTCAAACCTCATGTAGCATGTCTTGAGGTGTCATGTTTAAATGCATACAAGCATGAATACGATTAGAGAGCAATGCCAGAGGGCAAGTTTACAGCAAATACCAACTTAAATTTCAGTCTGTTCCTCACACACAGCTATCATATGGCTTCAGAAGACTGCTTTAGGAATTTAGCGCCTTTCTCAACTGATCCTCAACACTTGTTTCACCTCTTTCTCTTTCTCACTTTCTCACTGGCTACAGCGTTGTTGTACGAGTCTCCATCTGGTTTCTATTGGTGAAGCTGAGAAGTCCAGGATGGAGTAATTGGCTATTGGCCAGTGGATCTTTTTGTGGGAGACAGCGGACTGAGAGATCTGGACTCAGGGAGTCTGGGAGAGAAGAAAACGGTGTCGCACCAGGACCGCTTCCACTGTATTAGATTGACAAGGATTGATACTTGGCCAACAATATGAACGATATATCAAACTACATAATGCAGTTCATATACACAAGCAAATTAGAGCTGGTGAAAAGTGCAGACTGGTGCAGAGCCAGTGGTGAGATACTGTTCTGTGGTTGTGACCGAACCTGTTGTTTTGTCTTTCCTGGTGTTTTTTGTGGTTTTATACTAAAGGATGATTGACCAACATGAGAACTTAAAGTCGAAATGAAATTGATCTACATACACACGTTCTAGGCTCTGAATTTGCATAATGAGGGCAAAACTGTCTTGTAGCAACAATGAAAAGAATTTTTCAGAACTAGACTGCTTACGTCATGTTCCGGAATTCGTTTTTAATCACTTTTCCCGTTTTACTCATTTGTGTTACTCATAATGTAACTTTATGTACTTTTTGACGAAACCGTTGTGGGTTCGAAATTTTTCCCATAAAGTAAATTATTGCACAAGACAAGGATTTGCAGGAATTTACTTTACGAGCAGATGTCTAGCAACAAATTATGCTTGTTAAACAGGAAACCTGTATTCTAAACTATTGCTTCATCTATTTTCTGCATAAAACTCGATGCAGATTGTAAACAAACCTCAGGTATGTCTGTGGGATGAGCACAACTTTTTCAAGTACTTCTATTGTGCTAAAAGAATTTAACGAAAATAAAATATATTTCTTAGATTTTTAATTTAAATTTTTAATTTTAATACAGTGATTACTTCTTCACTTTCAAGAAATCATATTTTATAATGACCAAAGTACTAGCTCTGTAACCAACAGATATTGGGTAACAACGAGTTTAACAAATCCCCCCCAATATTCAGATTTGTGGTCAACATTTTAATGGCCAATTCTTAAAATTATTATACACAGTCCTAAATATGTGGTTATGTACATAGCAAAGCACAGATTTTTGTTCTGTAGCAAATTTAGCTCAAAAGGGAAATGTATATAAATAATTACAATTAATTATGATTAATTACAATTATTTATATCGGCTGACATTAATAACTGTAGCAGAATTAAATTGCCATCAACTGATCTGTTCGTCCAGCGAACATTCAGTGTAAGTTCATATCAACTCTAAGAAAGGATATTTCCATGGCCACAGAAAATACTTTCCTATTAATGCATTAGAGCATGTAGCGAGTGTCAAAATCATAAAGAGACATTAATTTGCAAGGCAGAACCAGAAACTCATGTAATTTGTGCACACAACTTTTATTAACTAAACGCTAACACACATAACTAATCTAAACAAACAAACGAATAAACATACACTCACGCGTACATAGAAAGGGGAGCTAAAGTGGATGAATGAAGCCATTAGAGAAACCAGAGAATGCAGCTATGGAAAGAGTCAGTTATCCACCTGAGTAAAACCATCAGCGCCGTTTATAACGGGGTCTATAACTTATACTAAACCTCTGTTTCACTTAGTTAAATGTACGATACTTGCATTGCCTTGGTCACTGACGAGTGTCCAGAATGCTGTCTTGGATGAAAGTCTCGATGGTTTCAAGGTTTTGGACTTGCGATCACGTTCTTCCGGGTTGAAGAGTGATGAATTCCAAAGATGTCCTGACTCAATGGTGATTGGGAGTTTCTTCCCAGGTAGAAAGTGAAAAAGAGCTAAGAAAGAGATCTGCTGATCTTTGGTTGTATGAAAAGTCAAGGCCACAAGGCCTGGCACAAAATCTTAAGGGTTGCTGAGGAGCTCACATCCTCCTCATCCTCTTAGGATCTAAAAGAACCACAGACTGGTTGTGCTGAGGCCAGCCAGACGCGGTAGCGCCAGCCCTGGGACTTAGCAACCAGAAGATTGAGAGGGCATGGGAGACGAGTGAAGAGACTAAAAGCAAGGCGGGTCACTGAAGTGAGGCCTTTTAAACACTATGGAGGTCACACCCCTCGGGGGTCAAAGAGCCAATGGGGACTTGCACTTTTGGAGGGAAAGTTTACGACTCTTTGTCTCCGACCATGGTAATTTTGCATTGTAACTGGATTGGATGTTGATGCCCAGATTACTAAAGATTCTTAGAACACTAATATGTTGCATAGGTGTAAACATAATATACACTCTCGATTAGGTCATCCGAAGACGAATTCATAGAGACCAAACATGATGTAAATGAGGTGATATTAACCAGTGATCGATCATAAGCATGCATAAAACAGTATACAATACACAAGACCATTTACAAGGAGGTAGTAGTCATACACAAAGACATGGGGATATGCATGGTAGGAAAGTCATAGAAAAATTTGTCTATGAATTAATGAACGAAGTCATTTCCTATAGCAGTATGTGTCAGTTTTAGAGAGAATTGCTTAGGGAGGAAGATTCTCTCTACATACTTTTAGGTCGTAAAGCTTATCAGATCTGGCTGAGGTGTCCTGGCCAGGAGATTGTTCACATACATATAGGCACCGAGTCTGGTGTTGGGTGAGGGGTCTGTGACTGTTTGTTAATCTAATGAATAATTGATTTGTTAAATCTAATGAACAAATGTGTGTCTGATTGGTCCAAATGCTACAGTTAAATAGATTTTATTATTATTACTAAGCTCCACTTTAAAGTAGTTTAACTCTGTCACATTAAGTTTGAAATTTACACACTACCGTTCAAAAATGTAAGGTTGGTATGATTTTTTTACAAATATTTTTTAAAGAAGTTTCTTATGCTCACCATAGCTTGATTTATTTGAAATAATAAATATAGTAAAATACTGTAAAAACAATAACACTGTAAAATATTATTACAATTACCAATTTTAGTTATTGTGTTTTTTTAAAATATGTCTATTGTCAGGCTTGTGTTGTGTTATGTCTTGTGTTTTGTTCCCCATGTGCTTGTTTAGTTCTCATTTAGTTCATTAGTTTCAAGCTGTATTTTATTATCTAGTTTTACTCTGTGTACTTAAGCCCTGTGTTTTCCATTGTCTAGCATCCGGTATTGTACGTCTATTCCTCCTGCTACGTGTGTGTTCCTGCCTGTTCCTTGTAATTCTTTATTTGGATGAATAAAGACTGTTGATAGTTTATCTCCTTCGTCTCCGTGCTCCTTCGTCTCCTCGATCCTTCACAGTAGCAGCGACCGTGACAGAATACCGGACTAAACAAACAGTAAGTGGTGCCCCTTCTTCCCGGTTTTTGTTTCCCGTTTTTTGAAAGTCTTTTCTTTTCCTGTTTTTCTGCATGGAAGTCGCCATTTGTTTCTCTGCCCTAGCCCGCAGAGATCTCCCATTCTTGGAGTATGCGTGGGAGATCTGCGGGATCACCGCTAATACAGCGTTGGACGACGCCACGCTAAACTCTCTGTTCTGGATTGGGGCCAATTACCATCGCCCCGTGGACCTCCCAGACACCACTGGACTAAGCTGGAGGGAGGGGATCCTCCGGTGTCTGGAGAGCATCCGGCCCCAATCCAGAACCAGTCTGCCGGCCGTTCATCAGTCAAGTTTGCCGGCTGTTCATCAGTCAAGTCCGCCGGCTGTGGCTTCCCCAAGCCCGCCGGCCGCTGCTCACTCAAGTTCGCCAGCCGCTCATCAGTCAAGTTTGCCGGCTGCTATGAAGTCAAGCCTGCCGGCCACGGCTCTCTCCAGCCCTCCGGCCGCGGCTCACTCAAGCCTGCCGGCCGATCTTCAGTCAAGTCTGCCGGCCGTTCATCAGTCAAGCCCGCCGGCCGCTCCGAAGTGAAGTTTACCGGCCGCTCTGAAGTCAAGCCCGCCAGCTGCTCCGCAGTCAAGCCCGCTGGCCGTTCTTCAGTCAAGCCCGCCGGCCACCACTCCTAAGCCGGCGCCTGCTCTTCGAAAGCACCTTCCAGAGCCAACTCCTCCAGAGCACCCTCCAGTGCCTGCTCCTCGAAAGCACCCTCCAGTGCCCACTCGTCCTGAGATTGCTCCAGTGTCGGTTCCAGCTCCAGAGTTCGCTCCAGTGTCGGCTCTAGCCCCTGACCAGAGTCGAGAGATAGCTCTAGCCCCTGACCAGAGTCGAGAGATGGCTCTAGCCCCTGACCAGAGTCGAGAGATGGCTTTAGCCCCTGACCAGAGTCGTATGAGGGCTGCTGTTTCCCCGTTAAGCCAAAGGAGGGCTCCTGTTCTTGAGTTTAGCCCAAGGAGGGTTCCTTTTCCTGAGTTTAGCCCAAGGAGGGCTCCTGTTCCTGAGTTTAGCCCACTGAGGGCTCCTATTCCTGAGTTTAGCCCACAGAGGGCTCCTATTCCTGAGTTTAGACCACGGAGGGCTCCTGTTCCTGAGTTTAGCCCACGGAGGGCTCCAGTCCCCGAATCCAGCCCAGAGAGGGCTCCAGTCCCCGGATCCAGCCCAGAGAGGGCTCCAGTCCCCAGATCCAGCCCAGAGAGGGCTCCAGTGCCCGCTCCTCCAGAGCGCCCTCAAGAGACCGTTCCAGCCAGGAAACCTGTAGGGGTAGTAGGGTTCCGGTTGGAGTGGCCAGGTCGAGGCCAAGGCCACGGAGGTTGGCCCGGTATGGCATCCTGAGTTCCCTGCTCCACCATGGCCTCCTGAGTTCCCTGATCCGCCATGGCCTCCTGAGTCCCCTGCTTCGCCATGGCCCTCTGAACTGTCTGCTCTGCCATGGTCCCATGAACTTCCTGATCCGCCATGGCCCTAAATCCTAAATATCTAAAATTTAAAAAATCTTATTTACCCCAAATTCTTGAACTTGTGATAAATTACACACCTTAATTTTGAAATAAAAAATTAATAGTCCATGACATTTCTATTTAAAAACATGTTTTGTATCAAAATGTTGCAGCCTGTTTGCTGGTTTAAGCAGGTCTCCCAGCTGTAAATTTCCTCAAATCCTATAAAACCAACCAAAAGCCAGCCTGAACAGGGTGGGAGACCAGCTAAGGCTCATTTGAGCAGTATTTTTCAGCAAAGTTTGTTACAAGGTTAAAGGTCAGCGCTAAAATGACTAAACCATCATTATTTGTGCCAAAACTAAATTTTTTGTGTATAAAAGTATTGTGCTTAGAGAGGTCGATATAAATGTAAACAATGAAATACTCTTTAAACCCTGAGGTAAAAAAAGGATGTAATTTCCTTAAATATGATGTCAGAAAGATCAAACTATTACTCTAAAGCCATTTGTAATCATATGGCCCAGCTTTAAGCGTGCACACTACCCTCTGATTCATTCTTCTTGCATCTCCTCCAGGAATACACAACTGTTGTTTGTTTGCTCGGATCAGAGCGTCTCAGGAATGGTTACCATGCTGTGTGTTTGCGTGGCTGCTTAGAAAAAGTGTTTACGTGTTATGCATGTGGTGACGGATAACCAGTGCAAGAGTCAAGATGTGTTTTCAGGTATCAGGTTTGAGTCATTTCGCTTGAGTGATCAATGCAAACATGAGTCAGCTAATAAGAGGAAATCTCTCCTGTGAAGTTTGCTGAGGACCCTCATGCTCACCTTTGATAGTGCGTGAGACAGTTCAGGATCCCTAAATGACCTTATCTTAAAACGAAACCATTCGCCATTGAGGTGCAGCAGTTATAGCATCCGTATGGGAATGAAAAATCTCTGTTAAAATCGCTATAATATCTCAGATTTGTCTCCTAGAGGGCAATAAGAGCATATTTAGGCTTTTTTTTTTTTTAAATGTCCTGATAAGATAAACACCAGTAATCTTACGTCTTGAGTATATGAACAAATTTGAAAACAATGATCAACATTTTTATCCTGTACACATTTTTGTGTAACTCTATACTCTCTGTGTATTTGTTGTTGTTGTTGTTGTTTTTTATTTTTATTTATTTTTTGTTGTTCCAAGGAATGTTGATGAAGAAACATCTAAGATAAAACATACCATTTCGGTACAATTTTTTCCCAGGCTGCATTTATTTAATCAGAAATATGGTTAAAAATTATTAAATTGTGAAATATTATTACAATGTAAAATAACTCTTTTCTATTTGAATATATTTTAAAATCTAATTTATTCCTGTGATCAAATCTGAATTTTCAGCATCATTACTCCAGTCTTCAGTGTCACATGATCCTTCAGAAATCATTCTAATATGCTGATTTGCTGCTCAAGAAACATATTATTCTATTATTCTTCTTATTATCAATGTTGAAAACAGTTGTGCTGCTCAAAAGTGCAGCTGTTATTTGAAATAATCATTTTTAACATTATAAATGTCTTTACTGTCACTTTTGATCAATTTAATGCATCTTTGCTGAATAAAAGTATTCAATAAAACTGTCCTCTTGTTCATGCTGATGATACATAGTTCTTGGGGCTGCAGATCTGAATCCAACCTGGCTCATAGTTTAGATCATTCTTCTTCATTTTTCTACTATTTATTATCTTTACTATCCTTTTGAATATAGGCAAAAGGAGGAGAGATAAATTATGTAATTTTCCTCAGAGAACTACAATGATCCTCCTCTCCTGCTGAACACTGTCCACGTTAGACTCTCAACAGCTTGAGACTGTTATTCACTCTACAACACACGAAAACCGAGTATTTTAAACTGCAAACAGGATTTCCTTCCACTAGACATGTGGTTGTGATCCCCACAGATATAATGAATACTTTTCTACTCTAGACATATTACTATTTGCTAGAACGTTTTAATGAACATTATTTATTCATAAACCTTTATCGATAAAGGACAGACAAATGTTTCACATTTCAATTTAAAAGGAGCAAAAACAGTTCACAGACGAATGTCTATAATCAAATTCTGAAGAGTCTAGAAGAAAATTTTACTGTTCTGAGGCTGATCTGAGAACTCAAGAGACTTAAAGGGGTGGTTCACCCAAACGAAAATAGGAAAACAAAGCCAGAGAACGGTCAAAGCTAAAATACACATGTATGAGGACTGTAGAGATCATGTCAATTGGGGGGGGGGGGGGGGGGGGCAATTTAGAAATCCCGACCAGGACATGTCCAGGAAAAAGAGATGTATGGTCACCCTAACTGCAGGGTTTCTGCAGATTTTATGAAGGTATACATGTATAAAGATTCTTAAATCAAGGTACATTTACTTGAGAAGTAAAATGACAAAAAAAAGAAGTCTTGTTTTCTGTGAAATTGATCAAAATGAATTCAAAGGGAGACATTTTCATACCTCGTTGACAGATACTTGTTTATGTTTAAAGACTTAATATCTTCATTTTGCATCTAAAGTAAATGTATCTTAATTTACGAATGTTTAGATATTTGCTCTGGAAAACACAACAACAATACTAAGGTATTGATGTTTTGCTATACATGCAACATTTAATGCCATGACTTTACAAATTTAAGACTTTCTGCTCTAATTTAAGACCTTTAAAGGACTTACTTTGTGGAAGGGAAAATTCAAACTTTTTAAGACCTAAAGAAACCCTTTTTTTTTCATTTTCATTTTATTGTAATTTTGTGTTGTTTTTGCAGCATGAAACTTCCAGTCCCATTTATTGTAACTGCATTGAAAAGAACGACCAGCAGATTCTTTAGAATTTGTCTCTTCTTTCCACAGAAGAAAGTCCGTCATACAGGTTTGAAACAATGTTTGGAACAACATGAGAGTGAATAAATAATGACCGAATTTTCACTCAACTACCCCTTTAAGTAAAAGCAATTGAGATCTCATTTGTGATTTTTCTGTCCAATATGAGAGAACAACAATAAAAGATCTAAAAATGAAGCATATTTCTCCTCTTAGACTCCTCAATCTCTCTGTCTCTCCTCATAGCAAGGACGAGCTGAAGGAAATTGCTTTGGAGAGTGCTGATATTTTCATATTTCAGAGCCGGTGTGTTTGCCTAGCACCTTGCAGAGAGAGCAAGAGTGCACTGTTTTCTAAATAACGGGTAATAGGTGAGAATGTCAGCAGATTCTTGCACTTTTGTGTGTGTGTGTGTGTGTGTGTGTGTGTGTGTGTGTGTGTGTGTGTGTGTGTGTGTGTGTGTGCACTCAGTTTGGGGCCCCGCTCCACCATGAGTGAAGTTAACATTCGGTGCCAGATGCAGAAACTGTCAGCATGTTAGTCGAAGCCACGTTGCACAAAACCACGATGAACAAAAGTCGGTTCTTACATGACTTGTTCCCCCAGGAAGCAGCAGTTCAAGGCCG
Source organism: Spinibarbus caldwelli (assembly GCA_039654775.1). Classification (NCBI taxonomy): domain Eukaryota; kingdom Metazoa; phylum Chordata; class Actinopteri; order Cypriniformes; family Cyprinidae; genus Spinibarbus; species Spinibarbus caldwelli. The sequence continues at coordinate 29,741,475 of CM077237.1, forward strand.
AGTTCAGATGAAGCCGATTAAAACACACTTAACAAAATCCCTCACTCAACTCATTCATCAGAGAGCGGCGGAGCGGCTCTACGAGTGCCACCTGTTTCTGATACAGGCTAAAAGAAAGCAGGAAAATGCAGAAATATCCAGAGACGTCAACAACGGGAAACTCTGACAGTGAATATGCTCGGCTCGAGAAGTAAAGGTATAGTCTGTGATGAGTCAGGCTAGGTTTGTTTTTTTAGTCTATTTACGATATTAATATTTGTGTTTTTGATCTGAAATGGCTTTAAAAATATATTTTATCAATGAAAAAGTAAAATCAAGACATGTTTTCCACACAAGGACGAATGATATGTGATCATTCCCATTTTTTATGCACCAAACATCAATACTTCCCTACATACTGCATGTTTTATAACATTTTAACATGAAAAATAATGCATTAACACTTGGAACATTTTTGAATAACACCACAAACATATCTTTGAATCAAAGTTTTGAATTGATTCACCGAAATGGACAACTGACTGAAGTAAATTAATCAAACTTCTTATGCAGTCTTTGCTATTGAATTTAAAAAAAAAATCTTTTAGCAGATTACAGAGTATAGCAGTGTTTCAGTCTTCCTTACTAGTTGCTAAGTTAATAATAGTTAAAATATTCACTAAAAGTTGGAAAAAAACTCATATTCCGAAGTACTACAAGGTTTACAGTCTTATACCAAATATGCTATTAATTTATTTATTATCAATTTTTCTAAATAACTATTTTAATACAGAAAATGATTTGACACTGCATAAAAGTTGTATTAGGGCACTTAAGATGTGTCAAAATAAATTTTAAGCAAAATTGTAATTGTAATATTTAAACGGTAAAGCAATTGTTAAACATTAGTGGAACAGTTTCACTGAGATGAACTACACCTGTGGTTACTTTGCCTCAGTTCTTTTTAGTAATAAATTAATTTATAATTTTTCTTAATTTAAATTTTATTATTTCTATTAATTTATGTATTTAATTAATTAAATTTAAAAAATTAAGCAATATTCAGGATGTTGTTTTTAGAGCGTCAGATGTACTGTAACATATATTTACTATTTATACATTAAATTATATATTATCTTAATAATTGTAGTATTTAATAAGTCAGCCAGGCTGTCTGATGAGCTACACTTTGTAGATGCGTGAGGTCATGAAGCACATTATAAAGTCTCATTTTGGTTTTTGAGATCCTCATGGGTTTTAATAGTGGCCGTCTGAAGAACTGCCTTGATGAAAGCTCTTTTTGTGTGTTTTAGGGTATTAAGATGACAGCACGCTGTTGTGTACGCTGGTCCCAAGCTTGTGCGTCACCGTTTATAAACTCGTCACCGTTTATAAACTCGTGTGTGCACACACGATGCTTGTATAGCTAGTATACCTGTGTGTGACTGGTAGGAATATGACGGCCAATCATAACAGGAGGACTTAAGGACGTGTTTGTGTAAGCACTGGAAATTTCTCAGTGGGAATAGCCTGTGCTTACTGAAAGCTCTGATTACGGCTGTTTGAACAGATGCTGGGCAGGAGGCAGGAGAAGGATGTGCAGGTATAAAGACACGGTCTGTGGAGGCCGAGACCCTGAACCGTCCTGCAAATATTATTTTTCAACAGCTGAGCATTTTCTGAAGAACTGAATAATGACCTCTGCTTGATGCCAAATCAAAATTGTGTGCAGGCGTCATTATGATCCATCAATCTGGCGAACAGAAGCGCCTCTATGTTTTTCCGAACTCCCTCTTTATTCTGTAGCCGTCCATTAGTTTATCCGTGAGTTTAAGACTGGAAAGCTTCCAAAGTACATGGGAGATCCTGACATTATAGTTGAGAAAAATGACTCTGTCCTTTTTCACTCCACTGTAATATTCTTAAATTACATTGTCAAAAAACACATGTAAATCATATGGTGATTTATAGATATTTCACCCAGAAATGAAAAATTCTGTCATCATTTACTCATCTCATGCTGTTCCAAGTCTGTAGGAATATCTTTCTTTTTTCTTTCTATCTGTTCCATACAATGAAAGTGAATCTGAATGGCTTTTAGAAAAAGCACTATTTGATTTTGAGGTAGCAAACAGGATGCAGAATTAAAAAAAAAAAACTAAATAATAAGACATTAAAAAAAAGAAATAAATTAATAAAACTGTAAATTTTAGATGGATGGACAGATAGCAGTCTGTAAGATACATATCTTCAGAAGTATATCTGTAAGAAGCATACCTTCAGAAGACTATAGAATTCAGTGCGCAAGTCATATGAACTATGATATTATGATATCTTTGGAGTTATATTTTTATGGTGCTTTTTTGACAGACAGATCAATCAGTTGATAGATAGATGGATGGATGGATGGATGGATAGCAGTCTGTATGACTCAAGAATTTAGTGCACAAGTCATATGAACTACATTTATGATATTTTTATGGTGCTTTTTCAGTTTTGCAGCCCTTATGCTTTCATTATATGGACTGAACTGCGCTGGACATTATGAAAAATTTATCTTGTTTTCCACAAAAGAAAGTCAGTTATACAGGTCTGGAACAACATGCAGGTGAAAAGTTTAATTTTTGAGGTAAACCGCCCCTTTAAACCCTTCACTGGGAGCATTTTAAAACAGGATTTTATAATGTTAAACTCATCCGTATTTTAACTTCATTTGTTACAGGGGGTGCACACATTTTACATGGGAAATGACATCACTGTGTACATGAGCATCAGGTGGTTCAATGCCTAATGCTGCTGCATTGTTTTAAATGGCATAACTGTGTGTTTACCCACCAGGCTTGGGTTTCATACTTTGGCCAAATGCAATTAAAGTTATAAGAAAAAATACCTGTATTCTCTAGAAATCCCAATACAAGCAGCACTCAGTTTCATTTGACAGCTGATATTAAGCCATGTTATTCCCAGCGGAACCTGTTTTCTTGTTGGAAATCCACTTCCTTTCTATTCTTGGGCCTCAGAAGGCTTCCAGCGAAATGTACGATTGAACAATAACTTTTATTGCATGAAGTATGACTTGTGTGATTTGCCACTCCATCAACCAAATAAATCACCACTGAAAGAACGTGGGTGCACAAAGTAGATCCGGGCCTGAAATATTCTCGTCTGCTCCTACAATGTGCCATACATCAGTGCTACGGGATGCAGTACTCATCTTTCAACAAGCTATAAACTCTAATGTAAATTCCGCCTCCTCAGTTCCCATTTTAGTCGGGTGTGAGGAGAAAGCGCGCCATGGCATACTACAATAAACACAATAAAACACGATGTAAAGGACAAAATAAATATTCCCACAGGGTGGCCTGCCAATGTTTTCAGAGACTCCAGTTTCAGTGACAACTGGAAATGTACATGTAGTTCTGCAGATGTTGGCCACATTGGAAAGAATAGAACAAAGTCAATGTCAAAGCAAAAGAAAAGACAGGCAGACCACAGTGCGTGATGGCTTGCATCAGTGGATTTCAACTGGTTTTGCTTCAGGATCCAGATTTTATTGTGTATTTAATGTCACCAGAGTTGTATTTTCTTTCATTTTGCATAGATGTTCATGGTTTCTGAAAATGAGGGAATGCAACACAATCTGTCTTATTTGGCTAGTTTGTGAAAGATGTGTTTGCACCAAAATTGTTTTCTGTGGAAGCCCGTTTCCACCTTTATGTGGAAAAAAAAAAGTAATGGTGAGCAGTGTTGGGGAAAGTAATGCATTACAACATTGCATTACTCCATAAAAAGTAACTAATTGTGTTACTTAGTTACTATTTATGAAAAGTCATGCACTGCATTACTTTTGTGTTACTTTTTGTCACCTGGGCTGGGCTTGGTTATTTGTTTTTTAATAACAAAAATCTCAAAAGTTATATTTTTGGCAAATGCAAGGGCCCTTTACACCACAAGTGAAATTAATAAGCCTCAGGCTGAAGGAAGTGGTTCTGCCTCTGCACCTCACTCCCAATTTCTCGTAACACGAGGACAGGACAGATGTTGGTGAATAAATGGGAGAACAAAGTAACTTGCATTACTTATCTGAAAAAGTAACAGATATTTAGTTGTAAATTTAAAAGTAATGTGTTACTTTACTAGTTACTTAGAAAAAAAGTAATCTGATTACATAACTTGCGTTACTTGTAATGCGTTACCCCCAACACTGATTGTGAGAAACTTTAAAATAAGAAATAGAGTCAATTATTTAACAATTGTGCAACATAAGGACTTTTCACACTTATAATAGTTAACCACAGGTCATTATAAACCTTAAGTAAGCAGAATCTTGGGTTATCTGGCTTCACATTTTACACTGACTATTGGTCACTGGTTAAAATGTTCTTCTTTGCATATTTGCGGTGTCAGTGTCACTAATTGGACAAATGCAGTAGCCTTCATGAACTGTTTAAATAAAGGCTCTAGCATTGCACATCCTCTTATTAAATATAAAGTTTTTCTTAAATAGACTTTTCTACTTTAAAGGTAAGAATGAAACGGTCTCTTCACTGTAATTTAGGCGTTTTCCATCACCTTTTGACATTCTTCTTCTCAAACGCTGAAACAACGGTTTATACGCGGTGTTTCTGTGACGATACAACGCAAGTGAATATGTATGAGGTATGCAATTGGTTCTCTGTTGCTAAGTAGCACTGGACTGCTCCGAAACAGGTTTTCATAACCTGAGGTAAAAATCGGCGTTAATCCTCTGTAAATAAATGTTCCTTTACCTGGGGTTAAAAGGGAGTTTAGAACTTTGATAAACCATCAGAGCTTTTAACATTGTGCTTAAAGGGATACTCCACCCCAAAATGAAAATTTTATCATCAATCACTTACCCCCATGTCGTTCCAAACCCGTAAAAGCTTTGTTCGTCTTCGGAACACAAATTAAGTTATTTTGGATGAAAACCGGGAGGCTTGTGACTGTTCCATTGACTGCCGGGGTGGGAGCTCCAAAATAGGGCGTGGCTTCCTCCCAGTCACAGACAGGCACATGAAACGCATGCGCAATTTTTTCTCCCAATCAACTTCAGCGCAAACTCCGCCCCACAGATGTTTCTAAAGATGTTATTGGTTGTGTCAATCGCAGTGTTAATTTCCGACACTATGCTACAAAAATGTTAACTCCTAAACCTACCCCACATCTGACCCTAACCCTAACCAGTGAATTTGGCTGCACGGCGGGATTGATGCTGAATAGCATGGTAAAGAAAGTTGCAGTTCAGGAGATAAGCAGTTAATAAGATTATGCGATATGAGATCGCCGAGCCAGCCGTTCCATAACTCCCCAACCGGACCTCACCGGACAATGGCACCTTTTTAGTTACACCCAGCGTCACTACCCCCTCCTACCCTGTGAATCTTGAGCCCTGGGACGCCCCCGTTGCTTAAAACAAAGCGATAGAGTAAAATCTTTTCCCTGCGCTGCGCTGGGACGGCTCCAAAGACTATAGAAATACAAAGACAGTTCACTCCTATACTTATGAATGGGAGAAAGTGCGACACTCAATATGGCGGGATAGTCCCGCCTTCTAAATGAAAGAGCCAATCGCTGAATGGTAAAGTCATTGCGTCACTACAGTGGCCGTTAGAAGCTCCGGTTCCCATAGAAACCTGAGGCTGGACCAGTCATTGCCCATGCGCAGTCATAAGCGCGTTGGAGCTACGCATGCGCATTGGCTGGTCTAGACTGAAAAATAAGCTTTTTAAATGCTATTTGAGCATAAGAAACAATATTCATGGGGCAGTTTATTTTAGATTTTGTTGCTGATTTGAAATATGTAATTTAATCGCGAGTTCAGCGAGCCGTTTTTGAGATTTCAGGATTCCCCCATTCATTTAGATAGGACTTGGTCTTGTCTGAGCTGCCTGGAGGCGTTGCAAATATAGCGGCCGAGAGAACGGACTTTCCTTAAAAGGGACTTTGACTTGCGGGAGATTCGCGTTTATATCATTAAGCAGAGGTTCAAACTCCGGTCCGAACACCACTGACTACGAGCTTTGGGCTCTGCTCTCACAGAGAATATTGATTTAGCACATTTTATTTTAGATCAACTAGAAACAATGTTTAATTTATAAAGTTTTATTTTGAAATGTAAGTCAATAACAATTGGCTGAAGCCAGAGCCAATGGTGAAAGTCTTTGCGCGAATAGACCCCGCCCCATTTTGGAGGTTCTGCCCACTTTTGGAGTTCACGCCCCATTTTGGAGATCTCCGGTCTGCAGTTATACCTACTTAGAAATCTGCAAATAAGAACATCAACCCATGTTTAAGAATGTACGTTGTGAAACATCATTTTATTAATACCCAGTATTAATTGTTAACCCGCATAAATTATGAACAGTCTGAAGTGTGAAGCAAGATAACTCAGGACTCCCTTTAACCAGAGTTTAGAATAATCTAGTGTTAATTATTTCAAGTGTCAAAAGCCGTTCAGAGACAGAGACGAGCTTCCATATTTGCCCTAGATATGATTATATATGTTTAGTTGCATTTAATTTTTTTCCCCCTATTATAACAGACCTTCGACCCTCCAGTTCCCATTAGTCTCTCACTCTTATTCCACAAGCAGATGTGCAATGTGGATTTAGTACTAAAGCTCAAAGTATCACTGCTAATTCGTCTAGCCGTGACAGATCTCTACATGGTGTTCTGATGTCATTTAGTGATAGAAAATAGGAGGAGGCAGATAAAATTATCTGCCTCCTTTGGAATGCCTTGATGCGTGGAAGCAGCTGCCGAAGCCAGTGACAGAAGTCATGAAAGCATGCGTGCCATTGATCCATGAGGCTCACCCGTGTTTTCTCAACAGCAGATCTCAAAGCTGGGGTTGAAATAATACCGGCCAATCGGCAGAATATCAGCATGGCAGCCAAAACCAGGAGGTCCAGGCAAGCTGGGAAGGTTATGCATGAACGACAAAGGTGGTCTTTGGCCTGACCAAATGACATTGTATTGGCTGTATTATTAAAGTTTGTCTGGCTCGGATTGCTGATGCTACAGTTGGCCTCTGTTTTTTTTTTTTGTTTTTTTTTTTCCCGAAACACGGCACGTACTGAAGTTGAATTCACTAAAAATGAATTGTATCTGATGGAACCATTGTTATCTATGCTGTTTTTAGTGATCCAATATTAAAACTCTGGCCAGTATTAAACCAATACTTATTTTCATGTTATGAAGGTTGTACTTGTTTTTCAAGAAACAAACTAAAATAATTTTTATGCACACACACACACACACACACACACACACAGCTCTATCATTACATTCGCTCTTAACAGGGAAAGTGTTCTTTAAAGGGTTACATTTTTGCCATAATCTGTCATTATCGATTTAATTTAGTGATAAATATTGATAAAAGTCATCTAAATCTTAAAATAGGCAGAAACAATTCAGTTCCAGGGTTTTGTGCTGAAATATTCTGCTAAACTGCATGTGTTCACGCAGGTCCTCTAAAGACATTGTGGAAGATAGAGTTTCTAAAAGTAACTAATAGAAAAGTATTTCATTGTTTAGGTCATGAGTTTACAGAGACAAATTATTTTTATGGTATTTAAATGAAAACTAGCATATATTTGACATAATATATAACATAAATACATAATATATAACTTTGAATGTAGAGTTCATAGGCTTAACTGGAGCATTTGGCTGTTACATTTTCTCTCTTGAGTTTTATAACCTTGTAAAACTATCCTTTTCCCCATCTAACAGAAAAAGAAAAAATATTCTTAAAACATTGTTTTTTCTTGACCACTGGTTGCTTATGTCTTTAATTCATTTTCCAATACATGGTATCCCACTATATAATAGAATTGTACAGGCATCTGTCAAGGAAATCTAAGATTGCGTTGGAAAAATGTTAAACATCGGTCAAGGTTTCCTTGCCAGAGCTGATAACAAGCCAACAAAAATATTAAGCCTGAAAGACAGAGGTGGAGGGAAAGGGAGAGATTAAGGTTTAGGAAACACACTCTTCACTCAAAGCCGCAGGAACTCTATAAAAGTGAGAGAGTGTAAAGACTCTGGAGTAGTGAGTGTCTATTGGTCAATGTTAATGTAGATGTGTTTTTGTCAGCTTTCCCAAAGTATCATTGTGAAATCTGCACACGCTAATGGACGGGCAATTAAAGTTGTATTCAGTTAGCTCCATGGGTTAAAACTACTCTCGAATCCAAGTGAGCAGGTGGTTCTGCTTATATGTGGAAACAAAACAAGTCTCTTTAAGACTATGTGATACTGTACAATCTGATCTAGTTTGACACTTTGCTACAATTCAGGGCCACGTACAGTGACAACCAAAACTTAATCCTACAAACAAGTCATGTTTTAATGGTAAAATCTACAATAATCCATGCTTTAAGAAATAAGGTACAAGATGAGAATGTACAATAAAGTTCTTTTAAAGGAATAGTTCACCCAAAAATGAAAATTTACTTAAGATGTACTCACCCTCGGGCCATCCGAGATGTAGATGAGTTTATTTCTTTATCAGAACAGATTTGGAGAAATTTAGCATTGTATCACTTGCTTACATCTGCAGTGAATGGGTGCCGTCAGAATGAAAGTCCAAACAGCTGATAAAAACATCACAATAATCCACAAGTAATCCACACCACTCCAGTCCATAAATTAATGTCTTGTGAAGCAAAAAGCTGTGTGTTTGTAAGAAACAAATCCATAATGAAGTTTTTAACTTCAAAACCATAATAGTCCATAATCCATAACGCTTCCTCCAGTGAAATCCCCTGCAGTCCTCTCACATCAAAATCCACAGACATATTTGTTTGGAACTGTTTTGCACTGTTTCCCTTGCAAACAATGCTTGACCTGCGCATATTTCTCTCCTGATTTTGATGAGTTGACTTTTTCACCAGAGAAAGCAATATTATGGATTTGTTTCTTACAAAAACACAGCTTTTCACTCCACAAGACATTAATTGATGGACTGGAGTGGTGTGGATTACTTGTGATGTTTATCGTGATGTTTTTATCAGCTGTTTGGTCTCTCATTCTGATGGCACCTATTCACTGCAGAGGATCCATTGGTGAGCAACTGATGGAATGCTAAATTTCTCCAAATCTGTTCCCATGAACAAACAAACTTATCTACATCTTGGATGACCTGAAGCTGAGTATATCATTCACATTAAATCAGTCTGAAACAATTTTAGAGGTCTGTACATTTTTATTAATGAAAATATTTCACTCTTTAAATTATGGATTTCCAGAAGTTTTGCTTTAGATGTTTGGTCATTGAATTCTCTAAAACCAGACTAAGCAGTAGTAGTCCATAAATTCAGTGATTCAATGATTAGCAATGCATGAATATTCAGTTTCATCACTGTTGTAAAGTATTTTCCGATCATCAACAACAAAGCCACACATGGATTGATTTTGGTGTAAGCGGTGCCAAACAGGTTCTCTTTTTGTCGCATTTCTCAGCATTTTCTTTTTCTTTTTCCCCTCCTTATTTTCAGACTAATTATTTGTTGGTGAAAACATTGTACCTTTTTAGGATGTGCATTGTCTCTCTAGCAAAAATTCTTGCAAAGAAAAATCACTTGAAACTCTTTAGTTCTGAGACCTTTGGTTTATTATGAATATCTACTTCCATCAGTTAACATTGTAAATTCCTGGTTTGAAGTTTCCATTTATTTACAAAAAAGCAAAACCTGAAAGTGCAGACATAATTAAACTATCTGTGGTATGGTTGTTGAATTAAATTCACTCAATTTAAATGCCATGTTTAAATGTAATTATATAGCTTTCTATATTTGTACAAAACGTTTTGAAACCATTTTTTTGTTTCGTTCAGAATGGTTAGCATCACAATATGCGTTACCTGCTGTTACTTTCAGAAGTAACCTTGACTGGGTCATCAAAAAACAATAACAACAACAAAACAGGCATCTATTATCCCTTCAGTACTTTAAAAGCAATAGCAACATGTTTCTTTTGTAAAACAAAGGTTAAAAAAGAAATTTCAACTCTTTACTTAGCATTGAACTACAACTTTTAGCTCAATAAAAAAAAAAAATAATAAAAAAAAAAAACATTTTTTTAATATAACGACTAGACATTTACTCAAGTTTTAACACTTAAAAAATACTTAAAAATGTGCTTCTGTTGAGCAGCTAATAATGTGAGGACAAAAACATCAACCTGTTGAAACATCAACCTTTTGAAACACACATAATATAATTAAATATTTATTTGTTGCTTGCAGTTGCATGTGTGTTCCTGCAGACTATACTGAATGGTTGTAAATGGAGACAAATGTTTTTAGCAGCCAGATGGTGTAGTTGTGACATCTACCAGCAGGGGCAAACTGAGCCAAATGCATTAGCAGAAAAGCCCTCGGCTAGTTTTGAAGACACCTGCATTTGACTAGGGAGGCATTTTATTGGCGCATCAACACAGGTTTGTGTAAACAAAAAACATATATAAATGTAAAAGCAACAGTGTTTGTTTGTTCTGAATCCTTTATGTGAACCTCCAGATGTTAATGATGATCTGCATGACAGGGTTGTGCAAAATTCAGAATGGAAGAATTGCCTCTTTTTCAATTCATGAGCGTGAATTTGAATTGGCCACATCCTACAGGAAGTTCAGTGGAATGACAGCAAGAGGAATTTACTGAATTGTAATTCATCACAAGTAGTGCATTCTGGGAAAAGACGTGTTTTCCCACCCTGGTTAACAGTTAATTCATTGAATATGATGGAATATATATTCTTTTGAGTCACAAGTTACATATTTCTTTATATAGATGTGGATTTGATTAACACAATTTGTTTTCGTGAAATTACTGTTTGTTATTGAAATATAAGATTGGTGTTTTTGTTTTTCCATGTAACATTTTCATTTCCAGTTAATTTCACTGCAAAAAAAACAACAACAAAAAAAAAAACGATAAAAATAGGGCACAATGTACTGTATTAATATGAAGGAAGTTTCCGTATTGTTTTTTAATAGGTATTTTACCTGTATTTTGGATTTTGCATTGAATTGTGTTTTAGAATTAATGGAAATGTCCATAAAATTAATAGACAATGTCCTGGCAGATTTTTTATTTTTATTATTATTTTTTTAATGTTTAAATATGGCAGGTTTTTAAATTTATCTTGAATTTTGGTTCATTTGAATTCTACATTCAAATTGCAATTCTGTTTGCTAACTCAATTCAAATGCAAAAGTTCAATTTGAATTTAAAATATTCTCAGTTAAATTCTGAATGATGCACAACCCTGTTCCATTTTGAATGCAAGTGTATAGGCTAATGTTTATAGAAAATTGGTCAACAAAAAGGAAAAGTTTTGGCCAAATAACTCTTGACAAAGGAGTTCTGGAAGTCACGAAGACACAAAATGTTTCTATTCTGGTTGCTCTTTGAAAGTCTTCAGAATATCTTGCTACCTGCAACCACAGCTCTCCACCACCATGTCCTCGTACTGCTTGTACACCACATTATTGGCCGAATCAATGTACAGAATACTGATGGGGCTGAGTCTGGTCGGGACGCAGCAGGTTGGTGGCGTGGATCTGGGATCCATGGAGTTCATGAGAGTCTGGATGATGGCGTGATTGGTAGGCTCCAAATGTGAGCGGATGGGAAAGTCGCAGACACCATCGCAGTGGAAGGCCTCGTACTCCAGAGGCGCGATGATCCAGTCGTCCCAGCCCATTTCTTTAAAGTTGACGTGCAACTGCTTGCGGTTGCACCTCTGTTTGGGGTTCTTGGGTATTTTTTTCCCACGTGGCAACGGTGCCCGACGCATCCGCCGCTGGGTGAAGAGGTACTCGTAGACGGTCTTGTTGTCGTGACCCGAACGGGCTTTGATCTCGTTGTAAAAGAGCCCTCGCTTTTTTGTACGCCCAAACACCACAAAGAAGGCTTTCTCCTTATTTTGCCTTCCCGCCCGACCCAGACCGAGTAATCGCAAGTCAAGCAGTCGGCCTTGATCGACCGCGTCCAGCTCAAAGCAAAGCTGAGGAGTGTTTCTAAAGTTCTTGAACAGTTTCCAGATGTCAAACGCTTCCCAGTACGGGGTGCTATGCGGGTCGATAGGTCGAGTCTGCAGCAGGACGGGTTTGTGCTTACCTGAGGCACAGGTGTACAGTCTCAAAGCTGCCATGCCCTCAGTAAACGTGGCCTTACGAAAGTCCATGTGCTTCTTTCGGAGGATGTGCAGCTCTGCGCCCAAAAGACCCTCCTTCTCCATTGAGCTGATATTGAAGAGGTACCGCTGATGCCTCAGGAGGGGTGAACGGTCATCTTCAAAAGTTAAGGTCAAAGGTCAATAAAACAAAAATTGTTTTTATATCTGTTAAAAGCATAACACAAAAAAGTTGTATGATTTGCTTTTCATGTACCGTTTTAATAATAATTCCATGTTTTTTGGATGTTACCATGGTAAAACCAAGTTTTTGTTTGGTATTATGGTAATGTTGCATAGTTTTGGACATCTGTATTACCATAGATTTTTGATACGAACTATGGTACTACCATGTTTTTTTTACATTTATTGTTGTAATACCATGATTTTATGGTTATTTACCACAGTAATACCCTGGTTTTTGCACATGCTATCAAGATAATACAATGTTGGTTTTATATGTACTATGGTAATACCATGTGTTTTGGATATTATCCATGATAATGTTACCATTTACCATGAAAATACTATGTTTTTGCACAGTAAAAAATATTTTTTATTTGGACGTACAATAGTGCTACCATGTTTTTTGAATACAATATCATGTTTTTATCATTTACCTTAAGAATAATATTATTTACTATGGTAATACGATGGTTTTGAAATTGGTGTTCGGACAATACAGTGATTTTATTTGGACATGCACAATGGTTTTACCATGTTTTTTGGACACAATATCATGTTTTTAACATTTTCCATGAAAATACCATCTTTTTTTTTAGACATTTACCAAGGTTATACCATGTTTTTGCACATGGTGTCAGTGTTTTTAATTGGACACAATGCTTTTTTGGTCACAATACTATTGTTTGAACATTTACAATGGTTTACTATAGTAATATGTTTTTGTTCACATGGTATCATGATATTACTAAGTTTTTGAGCATTTACCATGGTAATACAATGGTATCATTTGCAGTAAACAACATATTACATGAATATGGCAATCATTCAATAACATGATATTCCATCTTATACTATCACTGCACTTTTAGTAAGGGAAGATGTTCATTTTTAAAAGAGTAAAATGATCAGTCACTTTGATGTTTTCTAACAGCAATGCAGCTAATGTTTTCCACAATCAAAGCTCACACATCATGATTGTGTCTGTGTCTAAGAGAGAGAGCACTTTCTGAATGCAATGCAATATGAAGGCAGTGCATTATAAAAATCAAAGGTTTGATTTTATCCAAGAACAGTTTGCTTTCAAAGGACTATTAAAACCAGACGACCTCGGCCTGGAGACCACAACATACTGTAAACACAGCATTATTATCAACCTGCAGCTATTTACCAGTGGGCCTACCACCGTGACATATGGCTTTCACTAACATAGGCTGGAAAGACCATCTGAAATGCATGTAGAGGGGCAGAGAGAGTGCAACTGATTAGCGCTGTATGAGTGTGTGTTTGTGTGTGTGGAGATATAAATTACACTAAATTGATGTAGAAGGACCTGATGTGTGGTCAATTTTTAAACTTAGAGAAATAGTTGTAACGTAGAACAAATATTAATACCAAAAATTAGTACCAAATCTAACATTTGTGCTCCACAGAAGAGATCATACAGGTTTGAAGCAACAAATGTGAGTAAATGATCATTTGTAGGGAAACTTTTCTTTTAGGTGATGGAAAAATGCATGCATTTCATTCTAGGTGTCTACAGAGGATCTGGTATCTATAAATCTGCAAAGGGCATTTCACACGGCATAAACTAAAACCATTCAAAGCTTCTGAGGAGTCAACCTTGGAGCTACATAAAGCAGGGCCATTTAAATGCCGTTTTAAACAGATTTACTTTGAAAAAATAAAAGCATATTGAGGCCACCTACTTGTAACTGGCCCAGGAGTTTATTTACTTTAAGCAGAGGTCCATCAAAATTCTTATGCCAGATGCATATTGACACAGTTGGTTTGGGTCAGAGACCCGGATTTAAAAAAAACCCGATTGTGTCAATTTAGTGTGTAGTGCAAAACTAAGCAGAAATAAGATGTTTTCAAAATATATATCCACTGATTTTTCTTTTGTATAAACAGAAAAGGACAATTTAGCGTAAATGCAGTAGACTTCAAATGGGTAGTTGAGGTGAAATTTCAAGCAGTGACAGCAGTATCCTGCCATTTGAAAGGCGAGATAACATTTTCCTTTCTAAGTTTTTTTTTTTGTTTGTTTGTTTTTGTTTGTTTTTTTGGAAGATTATCATGCCTACACCTTTTTATGAGCTTATATTATTTGAGAAACTATATGGAATATGAACTATATGGGATACTAATTCTTATGAATTACTCATTTTTCACACCACAATATTATGGAATGAACCTGCAAAAATCTAAAACATGATTAAAGATAGTGGTGACCACTTACAACAGCTAAAAATACACACTTTGTCTTCTAAAATCTATTTTAACCAGAATAAACAGGCATACTATACCTTGTCCTCTATCTACAAAGCTGGTGATGGTATTGGCCATTCCAGCCTCATGCAGGACACTAGTATTGACCTCTCCGCTGGTCAGTGACCAGTACAGGGACAGCATGTAGTCATGGGGCGTCACTAAAGGGTGTTTGGGTTCCTCTCTGTCCACCAGCTTCACCGCTCGCAGATGCGCAGGTGCGGGTGCGATGCTTTTCATCACGCCAGCATTGGTCTGAGCAGCCCTGATCGTAGCCGGCGCAGGGGATTTCTGCGCAGAAACTCCTTTATTGTGTCCCGCTTGGTGCTGGATGCTGGAAGAGGATGCGACTCTCGCCGCATCCTTGGGTACCCAAGAGCGCACGGCCTCCCTACGCCCTAAACTCGCAGGGACCGCGGCTCGAGCCGGGTTACTCTCGGCCTTTATCAGAGGACCAGGACCTGCGCGGATGCGAGAGATCTTCGCGTTGTCTGAGGGCTTAACGAGAGTCGTGCCGTTGCGCACCACCGGTAACCGTGGATTGGCTTTGGCCGTTCCGGTGCCCCTGTGAGCGGCCACTCCGGCGATGGAGAGCGCCTGCGGGATGAAGTCCAGGTATAACAGAGTCCAGAAGCCCAGTAAAAGAGGGAGACTAGTCAGAACTTTCATCCTCTGATCTTCCTCTGAGATTCGGTGATGGAGAAATGACCGACGGCTCTACCATGAACGGGTCTGGAGAGGTAAAAATGAAGCTTTGGAAAAGTCTGATCGATTATTCTGCGCAAATCATTGCCATGAGCCCCTCTCTTCAGAACCATAGTGATCCAGCTCTCAGTCGGAGTGGAGATCCAGGAGGAAAAGCGCAGTGTCTCTCGATGAAGTCCAGCGGTTCTGCTTGATATCTTGCAAGAGACTTGTTTAAAATCCCACTTTTTCCAAGAGGGAAGGATGGCGTAATGCGCTCTCTCGCTTACTCTCTCTTTCTTTCTTTCCTTTCTTTCTTTCCTTTCTTTCTTTCTTTCTTTATCCGAGTTTGAACATGGTCCAGTGAAAACAGCACGCACGCACGCACACACACACACACACACACACACACACAAACCTGCAGGTGCTTAAGTTGTGCGCAAAGCTGAGCGCAGGAATTGGAAATGGAATTCCAACGCAAACGGGCTTAATTACTCTCTGATGTCATGCTGTCCAGATTTATTCAACTGCAATATTTCTTCTTAAAGCATGAGTCACTGAATACATAAAACCAAAAGCTTTGCATTAGGTCACCAGAATAAAGCACTGCTTAGGGTCCTCATTTTATAAGCCATTGGTCAGATCTGATATGCAAATGATCCAAGCATTAAATGTGATTTGATATGAAAACTTCACTGAAAGAAAAAAAAAGTAAAGAAACGAATTTCACTCAGAAATCGCTAGTAGGCTAAATTTCACAATTACTAAGAAACAGCGAGTAGCACATTGAATTGAACATGAAAATAAAAATTCTGAAATAGCACTTTCTTGTAAAACAATTAGTTTTGTTTTAGTTGTATCTTCGCAAAAATCATTTTTAACAGTGTAAGAGCTGATGTGCAAACGCTATTAAATATGATGTTTTATTAACGTTTATGTTATGTTTTATAAATATTTATGTTTTATTAATGCACCCTTAGGAAATCAAAAAAGTTGAATTCATTTTCCAAAAAGTTTTGTTAAACCAAATGAACCAAAAAAAAGTTAAAATTTGTCAAAAAGTCAAAAATATTATTTAATATGAAGGAAATTGCTGTATTTCACTAGGTTACATCACTGAAAATATTTTAAGGGTCAAATAATTGCATCCTTTCAATGTTTCCAGTGTACTGTATAACCAGAAAATCTAAAATAATAGTAAAGATAATAAATGTACTAACATATATTGCATATTTAATGATGAATATATGATGTTATTTAATATGATATTGTGTCTGTCAATTTGTGTATTTATTTCAAATAAACAAAAAATAAAATAAAAAATATAGATAAATAAATAGAAATAAATAAAATAAATGAAGAAAATAAATAAAAAAATAATAAATTAATTAATAAATATTTTGAGTTTAAATTATTTTATGTAAAGAAAAAGCTGCTATCAACCATTCAGAATCATCAAGTATCCCAGAGAGCTGTGTAGTAATATACAGCATTGTTTTTATTTATTTTTTTTATTGAACATTAAAAGATCAAATGAGGTGAACAGATTTAAAATTCAGTTGCCACATCATCTACAGTAAATATCGTCACACTGGTGTAAGGTCAGAGGTCATATGACAGATTTTAGGTTTCTGGGATGTAGAATCTGGCACTACACTCTGTTTCTACTCAATCTCGACCATACATTCATACTTAAAGCCTGTGGAGAAAGAGTTTATTTCCTCAAGTCAAATATATGGACTATTGGTAATGCTATGTTAGACACCCACACACACTATTCCAATCCTTCCCGAACATTAAAAAATATCCACCTCCGTAGACAAACAGAGGGAATGGAGAGTGTTTCAGATTGCGCAGGTGAAGCTCAGGACACACACACACACACACACACACACACATATAAACATGCTCATCCAGGGGTGAAAACCTCAGCGCTGGCCAGCAAACCGAGTGAACGCACCACATCTCAACTGTCCGAGATGTTCGTCTCTCAGGATGTTTTCAGAAGGACAGAGGAAACATGGCCTGTGGTTTAACCCACACCAAGACGCATGGATCACCAGGAAGATTTCTTCTGTGTGGATATACAGTTTAAGACCACTAGTGAAAATACTTCCCTTTCACATTTTTCTAATTTAATACAAATGTTATCTTTACAGATCATATTATTATATTATATTATTATATATTTGATCATATTATTAATAAACGACAAATAATAATAAATCAATAATAAATGACAAATAAATTATTTTTATTATTCATTATATTTTATTGATACATTTTAATATTTATTATATGTTTATTATCATTTTGATATTATTCTATTATTAATATATTTTATTATTTATTATGTTTGTTATTTTATTATATTTCATTATTATTAATAATAAATAAAGTCATATATTTTATTTATTATACACTTATTGTTTGATTATTTATTATATTTTATATTATTTATTATATATTATATATTTTATTTTACATTGTATAATTTATTCTAAGGTTATTTTTTATTATTTATTAATTGTTTTATTGT
This sequence comes from Spinibarbus caldwelli, assembly GCA_039654775.1. Lineage (NCBI taxonomy): Eukaryota > Metazoa > Chordata > Actinopteri > Cypriniformes > Cyprinidae > Spinibarbus > Spinibarbus caldwelli. The sequence continues at coordinate 29,759,331 of CM077237.1, forward strand.
ATTATTAATAAGCTACAAATAATATTCATCCTCATCATCAGTATTATTAATAATAATAATAATAATAATAACTATAAATAATAATAATTATATATTTATTTATTACAAGTTTATTATTTTATTATATTTCATTATTAATACATTGTATTATTTATTATGAGCTTATTATTTATTAAATTTGATTAATAATAATAAACTACAAATCATCTAAATCTTCATTTTATATCATCATGTTTGTTTTAATGCTGAATTTTTTATTTTCAGGGTTTGAATCCCAGATGACCACTGTTCTGGCAGATATTTGGGCCCAACCGTACTTCTTTGACCCCCTTCACATTCCCCAGATTGCCATGCTACGCTGGTATCTTTGTGCAGAGAAATGTGCTGTCGAGGTGTCAGACGTTGCAAAACCACAGACATTTCTCAGGTGCAGTCGTGGACAAACGAAATATAAAGGCCTCTTGTTCTGGAGGAGAAGCCACAGTTTTGACATTCCACTAATATGCATGTGCTCTCGACTCCACCTGTGCTGTGCTTCATCAGCTCAAGTAAAGTTTAAAGAAAAAAAATCTATTATTTTTAAAAAAGCTTTCAGTCTTTTTCAATGACAGTTCCAGGAATGGCAGTCACAGCCGGCGTCTGTATATCCATGTTTTTAACTGCAGCTTGTTCTCCTCATTGACAGTATGATGAATGTGTTGTTGAACCTGTCTTGCTCATTCAAACATTTGGGCTATTAATAACTCTATTAATAAAGACGATTGATTGAGTTGCTGAAAGACTTTTCACAATGACAGACGGAAAAAATACAACATTGCCCCCACACGGACAATTCAGGCTATTACGTTAAAAAAAAAAACTACATTTTTAATTCATATGTCTGTGCTGGTTTAAACACCTTATAAAATCTAAACGAAACCGACATTTGATATAATTAAATTACGTAACATTTTAATAAAATAATCAAAAATGGGGAAGACGAGCAGTTTGGGTTAGTAGTTACTGATAAAGTGATATTTCCCATTAATTGTTAAATAATAGTTTTATTACAGTTATTATGATTATTCCAGTATAATGAAAGTGGTCCATGTGTTCTGAAGCGATATAGCAAGTGAAACAGACTTTCATTATTCATAGAAAATCTTCAAAAACTACTTTGCAGAAAATACCTTGTACTAAAATAGCTCTAAAAATGGTGTTTTGTGATTGATATAATCCGAAAAACACGACACGAGTAAATTTATAAAAGATCTAGAAAGGACCAAGACGAATTTACCTGTAATGTCTCAACAAACCAGCAGGTGACAGTAAGAAGCAACTTTTCAAAACTCTCTTCACCTCTCTTTTTGTAGTCTTTGTAGTGCTTGAATATGAACAAAATCTCTATCTAGCTTATTTTTCTGTAAGAGCGCGCGCGGCCATGTGTAAATTTAATGTGTCTGGTTTCTGGTGTCATGCGCTTCCAGCTATTTTTAGCTGCTTGATATTGCAAACTGGTGTGTCTTACAATATTATTTTAATGTTTTATCTTAATTACGAACACAATGGTTTGTAGTGCAAACAGTTTACGGTTTACTGCACTTTGTTATTCTTCTCGCTATTTCCTACAGCGGCTTTAATGAACCGAAAGTCTCGCACATTCATAGAAAACCGCTTACTTCCGCGTTGAAAAATAAGGTGGATAGTCTTTGATATGAATACTAATGTGCTGCTTTCTGTGTACTGCCGTGCCGTCCTAGTGCTACATTGAGGTGACCTCATCGCCATGTTTAACAGTGGCATTCAATTTTCCTCTCAAAATAATTTTAGTATTTTAATCTACATTTTAATCTTTTTTTCCTGCCTGCAGTGCCTTTAAGATGAACACAGTCAACATCATTATACACTGGAACTGCACAGTCTTATCTTTGTTTGCTTTTCTTGTTTACTTTCCTTGTCTGACCTGTTCCTCATGTCCCTATCCTTGCAAGATGCTTTATGAAGTTTGTAATGGAGATTAAAGAGGCGGTGCCATGTAAAAGACTGCTGATATTATTAGGCCTTGGTTTTGTCAAGTCAGAAGTTGATTTTTTTTTTTTTTTTTTTGTTGTTGTTGTTGTTGGTTGATTTTTTAAAGGCAATAGACACAAACCTTGGCTGCAATTGAACATTTGTGCCATTACTGGTCAGGGAAAAAATTGTAATATTTAAAACATGTTTTTGATATATGTATGAAAAAATATGTATATAAACATAAGCAATATTTTTTTTTTAAATATCAATAAACAATATAAAGAATGAATTTTAATGTTTAGAAATACAGGTGCATTTCAATAAATTAGAATGTCGTGGAAAAGTTCATTTATTTCAGTAATTCAACTCAAATTGTGAAACTCGTGTATTAAATAAATTCAGTGCACACAGACTGAAATAGTTTAAGTCTTTGGTTCTTTTAATTGTGATGATTTTGGATCACATTTAACAAAAACCCACCAATTCACTATCTCAACAAATTAGAATACTTCATAAGACCAATAAATAAAAAAAAAACATTTTTAGTGAATTGTTGGCCTTCTGGAAAGTATGTTCATTTACTGTATATGTACTCAATACTTGGTAGGGGCTCCTTTTGCTTTAATTACTGCCTCAATTCGGCGTGGCATGGAGGTGATCAGTTTGTGGCACTGCTGAGGTGGTATGGAAGCCCAGGTTTCTTTGACAGTGGCCTTCAGCTCATCTGCATTTTTTGGTCTCTTGTTTCTCATTTTCCTCTTGACAATACCCCATAGATTCTCTATGGGGTTCAGGTCTGGTGAGTTTGCTGGCCAGTCAAGCACACCAACACCATGGTCATTTAACCAACTTTTGGTGCTTTTGGCAGTGTGGGCAGGTGCCAAATCCTTCTGGAAAATGAAATCAGCATCTTTAAAAAGCTGGTCAGCAGAAGGAAGCATGAAGTGCTCCAAAATTTCTTGGTAAACGGGTGCAGTGACTTTGGTTTTCAAAAAACACAATGGACCAACACCAGCAGATGACATTGCACCCCAAATCATCACAGACTGTGGAAACTTAACACTGGACTTCAAGCAACTTGGGCTATGAGCTTCTCCACCCTTCCTCCAGACTCTAGGACCTTGGTTTCCAAATGAAATACAAAACTTGCTCTCATCTGAAAAGAGGACTTTGGACCACTGGGCAACAGTCCAGTTCTTCTTCTGCTTAGCCCAGGTAAGACGCCTCTGACGTTGTCTGTGGTTCAGGAGTGGCTTAACAAGAGGAATACGACAACTGTAGCCAAATTCCTTGACACGTCTGTGTGTGGTGGCTCTTGATGCCTTGACCCCAGCCTCAGTCCATTCCTTGTGAAGTTCACCCAAATTCTTGAATCGATTTTGCTTGACAATCCTCATATTTTTGTGCATCTTTTTCTTCCACACTTTTTCCTTCCACTCAACTTTCTGTTAAACTTTCTGTTGAATTACTGAAATAAATGAACTTTTCCACAACATTCTAATTTATTGAGATGCACCTGTATGTATGTGTGTGTGTATATATATATATATATATATATATATTATTATTATTATTATTATTATTATTATTATATATTATTATTTATTTATTTATTTTTTTGGCTGTTCCATGAATCAAAACGTGTGACTTGCCCCAACCTGACATTATTGAAGAATACCCTTGTCCTAAGAACTCAGTTCAACTGGTCTGTTAAAAGCTATAAAGCTATTGTCATTATATAGTTATAAACTCTTATTTGTGGAATGTTTGACTCATAATCTTATAGCTACTGAGATTGTAATGACAACTACCCCTGGTCTTCCTTATGTTCAATCTAGGAGTTACTTTAAAATGAGTTGAACTAGTAGCAATGAGAAAAACACCTATATTGTAAATAATTTCTATAGATAGCGTTTATATGACAAACGGTCGTTTTCTCCTGTCTTTTGCTCCACCTCTTGTGTAAACAAACCTGGGCTGTAGTTGAAAGTGAAAAGGCACCGTTCATCTTCCAATAGGATGGCGTAATACATGACAGTTTGAACATTTTCCAGAACGTTCCATGGACTTGTTTTTCTGATACACATTCAAATGTGTAGCAGGAAATGTGTGTGTGTTAATGATGAAACTGTTCCATGTGATATGAGGAAAATAAATGCACAATATACTTCCTTGTGTAGTCCATTCATCCTGTAACCGGAGGCATGATGTTTTTTTCCCCTGCAGATAAAAGATAAACTCATCATGGAAACAGTCAAATTTTCAATCTGCATTAAGATATTTTTACAGCACAACGTTGCCAGATAGTATCAATCACAAGGGAATTTCCCCATGCAGGTCATTTAATCATATCTGTGTTAACAATCAGGTTTCATTTGGTTTTCCTAAATGTGTCAACTAGCTGTTTGTGCTGAATTTACTTCGTTTCTCGTGTCTCTTGGGCTCGTTCAAGTCTATAAACTGAAAGTGTGAGGACAGAGAGGGCATGTGTTCAACTCACCCTGTCATTAACCATTTTGCATTATCATACAGATGATCACTTAAGCGGTTATAAAAAAAAGTATTTAGCCTCTATGCCATCTGAATATCATTGCGTAACAAAATATCAAACCAAATGGCATTTATTTTAAAATGAAATGAAAATTATTCACTTGCCCCCAACTTGTTCCAAAACTGTACGAATTTCATTTTTATGTGAGCGCTTTTTTTTCCGAACACACTTATGAAAAAAAGTGTGGCTGAATACTTTTTGGAGTCACTGTATTTGTTATTGCCACATTATTAAGCCTTGAACTGGGTTAAGAAATCCTATCAGTGTTTCTCATTTTAAAAACAGAAACAAAAATAGATATGATCAAGCTCCATCCATGACCCTTTACACTTTTTAATCAAAACATTTTCTATTTTTATCCTTCAATCCTAAAAGCAAAGAGTCTTTATTCTCTTGGTATGCTCATATGTTTTGGTAGCAAAGCAGACAGGCATCAGCATGCAGGATACACACACACACACACACGCACCCCACACACAGCTGCTTACAGTCATTTCTCTAGAGGTGGAAATTCCCAGGTTAACACTGAAGCAATTCAATTACATATTAAAGACTGTCCCTTTATTCAAAGTTCATCTATCACAAATAGGTTCATGTACAAACAACATGCAAACCAAACCAGCAAACAAACATCCGAGTTTTTCAGTCCAAACAAGCTTTTAAAAGCCCTGCATAAGGCCCTTCAGTAAACACTCAAACATACAGGTTCTTCTACAACACCTGAGCTTCACCAAGAGCCTTCAAATAAAGAATCATTTTCACTGTAGGACCTCAAGTTGCTAAATGGTTCGTTTGGGGTTAAAAAGATCTTGATTTTGCATTATATGTTCTTCAGGTCGTCATATTAGTTCTTGTTAACAGGAAAATTCAAGCCTGTACAGTAAAATTACAGTAAAATATAGCAATATTATGAAATGTTATTACAATTTGTATTAAATATTTTCTATTTGAATATATTGTAAAATGTAATTTATTCCTGTGATGCAAAGCTGAATTTTACTGCAGTCTTCAGTGACACGATCCTTCAGAAATATTCTGCTGATTTGCTGCTTAAAAGACATTTCTTATATCAGTGCTATTTATTATCAACAGTTGTGCTGCTTAACATTTTTGTGGAAAACCATGATACTTTTCTTCATGATTCTTTGATGAATAGAATTTATCAAAGAATAATATTTATCATTTATTTGAAATAGAATTTTTTGTAACATTCTAAATGTCTTCACTGTCACTTTTGATCAATTTAATGCATCCTTGCTGAACAAAAGCATTACTTTCTACCTTCTGAATCTTGATCCCAGTCTTTTGAATGATGTAAATGGTTTTCTAAAGAATCATAGAATGTTTCTCCTGTGGTATCAGGAAGCAAAGCCGTAGTATAAGCCATAGACAAAGTCATCACTGTGTGAGGGGACATTCCACCCAAAGGCCTCAGTTCATTCAAGAACATCAGCCCATTTTATAATTTTTCAGGCAGTTGAAATATATTGGGGCCCCCTTGAGGTTCTCTAGAAGATTCCAGCAATGTGGCGATCTGAGGAACCACAATGGTGGCTCAAGTATATTCAGTTTTAAAGGACCATAGCAAAAACACTTTTGTGGAACTAATTCCTTGAAACAATCCCAAAATGTTGGGGCAAGGAATAACCAAAAAACAGATTAATAAAAACAAGACCTTTCTTTCTTGATAAACAAAGCTGCAAAACATATACCTTCTTTCCTTTGCTCCTTGCTGATCCCCAATCTCTGAGCGCAAACCTCAGCTTCAAACTCAGGCTCATCTGTAAACTGAAGTGTTTCTCATTTCATACACCCTCCTTTTCTATCCAGTGTCTAGTTTCAGTGCCTTTCTATACCATGCAACTAATTCTTAACTTGATTCAGGTGTGCATTAAAGAAGAAGGACTACTTTACATTACAGCTCTTTAACCACGTCTTAAGAAATAAAGTGATGCAACATTTGAGGATTTTTATGGAAGAAAAAGCTCAAGACACCTTTGGTTATATGCATAAAATAGCTTTATTTTCAACAAATCAGAACCTGCATGCAGAAATCAATGATTCATTGACTTCAACATTAGATCAGTGATTTCATCTGGATGTGACGAAACAAAGCAGCAGATTTTTATTTTTTTATAATTTCAAACCATGCTAGTAATGCACAGCTCATTTACGTTCCCCTTATCTAATCCAGAACATCCTTCTACAAAACATAAATAGATTCGGCTTAAAAAGTCTAAAAGAAATAGAAACTCTTAAAAAAAAAAAAAAAAAAAAATCTGTCGAAAGACTAACAGCCTTTGAATTTTTGCACTACTGTATATAAAACAAATCTAAAAACCAAAAAAATAAAAATCATCACATGTACAACAGCTGAGAAGGGGGAGAAACCCCTGACCTGAAGGCAGGCAATAAAATATGACGGTTAAATTAATACCAAAAAATAAAAAAAGGAATTAAGAACATCTACAAAAACACTGAAAAAAAAGTTAGTACTAGCATTGGTCATTGCTCTCAAACATAAAATTTCCATAAATGTTTACGAAAGAGGTTTTACGTTTCACGAACAGGTTTTACGCCGAAAAGCGAATACCGGGATGAGATATAAGAACAATAAAAATTATTTTGGCATTTAAATATTTGGTAAATAAAATGCTGTCAAGAAATGGCTAAGTACCAAAGTTTTACATTTTATTCAAACGGCTATATACAGATCCCTGGATGTACAAAGTCTGTTTGCAGTGAACTGATTCTCAATCAACAACATTTGTACCTGTTTAAGTAGCTTAGCTGACAGTCAAGCAGCACTGTAGTGGATTGAGTCTCTCGTCGCACAAAACCACCAACAGCAATGAGAGATATGAGGAATGTACCATAACACCATGGTTGAAATGAGTATACATTAGTATACCACACCGAATTCAGCTTTTGCTCTCACAGAATTTAGTTTCGAATGTATACTGCATGCCCTCAATTTGGTTCCACCTGGGGTGTTTTACTAAGGAAATAAAACATTTTACAGCACACAGATTTAAAAACAAAAAACATCTGATGACGTAAAAGGCTACAGTAACCATCCCTTCTGTAGCACCGATCGTGACACTGACTGTTTTTCATAACGGCTGGTTCAATGGTCAATCCAAAGCCTTTAACCTGTGAATGGCTCCATTGCGCCTTGTAGTGTTTTATTTAAAAAAAAATAATGGACACAATGGGCCACATGGTGAAAAGGCATTAAGTGTGAGAGAACAAAAAGACAATCGAGCGGTTTGGCAACAGACGTTATCCCCTCTGAGTCACTTTAAGATTTCAATGCAAATGTCCAGTCAGAGTGAATTATTCGTGTGAGGTCCTTCTGCGGTTTTTGTGGTACGTGAGAGGTTGGCGGCCCATTGGGTCGAGGCACTGTGTGAGCTTATAGTTCAAAAGAGAGAGAAGGTATGTGAGGGTGTGGATGCTCATGCGTAGATTTCTGTGGTAGGAGCTTTCTTGTAGATGGGCGTCTTGCCCAGGTCATAACTTCCTTCGTCTTTCTTCTTGATGCGGAGAACAAAGTGAACCAGCAGGACGATGAGGAGGATGGCAAAGACCAGACCAACTGCTCCGCCCGCAATAACAGCTAGAAAACAGAAATAAAAAATGTGAGGGAGGCATAACCTTCAGACACGGCCTTAATGGACACCAGCAACCTGCGTGGATTTTCAGAATATACTTACAAATGTATGAAAATATCAGTTTTGGTATAGTATTTTCAGTAACTGAAATAAGTTTAAGTACTAAAATTACCAAAAAACAAAGAGAAGAAATAAATTAAAGCTATGTAGAAATATAAAATAAAAACTAATAAAAATTACATGCACTTAATTCATTCCATGGAGGAAACAAAAAAAGTCAGATTTGTGAGATGTAAACTCAGAAAAAAACTCTAAAAACACTGAAATAACACTGGAAAATAAAACATCAAACCAGTGGAATTTATTTTAGAGCAAAACATTAAACGCTGGTGCACTAAAAGTTTTACTATATTTAAATATTCAAATTTTGCCCCATAATATTTATTAATTGTATTTACTTTGCATATCAAACTATCACTATTGCAAACAAATCAAACCGTGTCCTCACCTGCAAGCACTTCTGTGTTGTCGAACAAGTTGTCTTCTTCAGCATGCGTCATAAGCACATTGCTGGGCTGGTCATCATCTTGGTTTGGTTGTCCACGCCGGCCGACCTCATTGTTTTTAACCACATCATTGTAATTGATAGTTGGCCTCGGTGCAAATGGACGCTCAGATTCAGGGATCCGGTTATTATTGAAGAGACCAGTCTGAGAAAGGAAAAAAGAGTCACAAGAAATTTAATATACAAGTCAAATCGGTTGCATATACAACAAAAATCAGGCATATGAACAACCAGTGAGTAATTCAACTGGTTTCATGAATCATAAACATGCATAAGAAAGAAATGGCAATTCAAGTCAGATATGAGCCATGAATGAGTCGTCTTAGACCAACGAGTCAGTCTGTGACTCAATTCGCAAAGACCCTGATGGACAGGCGATCTGATTAATCAGAACGCGGATATTATGTGCCACCACTGCTGTCCGCCATCTTGCCTGACAGCTACGACAGGTCTCCATAGAAATACTATTATTTAACTATTTATACTATTATAATAATGTTAAAACGGGGTAAAAACGATAGACTGAATTGAAACTTTTTCAATATAACTAAACATAAAAATGTGCGGAGGGTTAAGCTGTGCTGTTGTTGGTTGCCACGGTAATGGTAATAAGCTAAGGAATTCCTTTAAAGTACTTGTTTTGCGTACCAGAAAATCTGTCATGTCCGGCGCTGTATGCATGGCTTGCAGCGCTTAAGTTAAATATTGAGTGTTAAATAATAAAATAAAAACGTGTGCTCATCATTCTGTGTACAAAATCCCGTGAACTTCACCCTGATCGGGAGCTGTTTATGCACATGTGCACTCATCTGTTTTCAATGTTGGTTAACCGTGACGCTTCATGTCGTCTTCCCTCTCATTAAACTATGACAGGTCCTTTACTGCAAAAAGACGGTCACAGCGACACTCTAAAGTGATGAAACTATGGCGCTATGTACATTTTTAAAACCATTTTCATAGGTTTCACATTATATTGTCGGCTCCGAGAATATGTAAATAGTATATGCATTCCCAGTAGCCGCAGCTGTATCCCTTCTAGCCTTTAACCACAAATCAGACAGAAGAGCAGATTAACTTCGGTGGACTTGCACTTGAAAAATGGTGTGTTCCGCTGTTGAAATAAAATACTTTCTGATGTTTATTCATGTTCATTTCATGCTTTAAATAAATATGAAAAGACGATCGGTTCACGTGTTTGAACTGAGGCAATACAGTGATCTGTCACGACACATTGAAGAGCCACAAAACGATATCTATTGTTTGAATTTCTTTAAAAATGACAATTTAAAAGCTGAGGGTCCTGAGACCTTGTTTCATATCAGAAGTAACCTGCTCTGTCTTCTCTGTCGGTGTGTTGTCAGTTTCCTCTTTGATCTGCCATGTATTTTTCACTGCGTGAGAACGTGTGTGTAGTGTGAGAGCGGCATTGTTTGTCGGTCATGGCCACAGTAACTAAGGGTGGGCGGGTTTTGCAAACGGTCAATTGAGAGTCACTTTGACATTCATTAAAAACAATCAGCTCATACGAGTCACAGCATTGCACAGTTGTTGTTGTATTAAACCAGTGGATAAAATGCAATAGAAAGATGTGCTGTCTGTTTATTTGCTTTAATAATATGAAATATAATTTCAATTCAAACTAATTTTTTAAAGAGTATTTCACTTTAAAATGATTCACTTATTGTAGGCAAAAACCTCATTAAGATGAATTATTTTGTTTCCAAACAGGCATTTCTGTAGTATCTCAATAGTCGTTACTCAGTTTATCATCAAGAAGATAATCATATCTACCTCGCTTTCTATGGGCTCATCTAAAAACCCAGAGCCTGAGCCATCATAATCATCATCATCATCGTCGTCATCAAAGCCATCCTCATCGTCAGTTGGGTTTAAATTAGCAAATTCAAAGTCTTCATTCGGAGAGTCGCCGGAAGACTCCAGATCTTCATGGGGCGACTTGTTTTTCAGAGGTACCCATGTTTCTGTTTCTCGTACCTACAAAGAGAAATAATTTACATGAGAAATTTACACTTGGCACCATTTGTTCCAAGACAAATCACCAAAGAAAAATATGCAAAATCACCTTTTTATAATGTAATCCGATGCAAACATCAGAAATTGATGGAACAGTCACTATTCAGCGACAAGAATGATTTAAAGACCTCATAAAATCAAAACTGGGGTTTTAAGACCTGGTGTAAAACACCTTATATCACTTTAAAAGTTATGCAGGTTACTTTTGTTCTGAGAGCACACTTAATCTAATTAAGACACACCAATGCTGTTAATCACGTTAGCAGAGCCATTTGGCCAATCACTGCGAATGGGTTTTAAACAATTAATGGACTAAGCCTATTAGCATAACAGGAGGAAGTAGATCACACAAACTGATTTATGTTTTGTCTGCTTTTCCTCCGTCTCTCTCTCAAGACTCTTTCCATAGAAGTGGCCATTTTTGTTTTCACTGTTGCTATGGTTGCAGGACATCAAAACATTACAGACAAGGTCTAAATTCTATTCTGAATGGCACACAACTGTGATTCACACAATACTGTATTACAATCAATTCACTCTTGACCTTAAAGCGAGTTGGAGAGGTAAGAGGCAAGTTAGCGCAGGTTTGGCACCATTGTGTAAAACGACGCAAGAATTCATCGGACAGGGGCTGCGGGTCTTTATCTGTCTCGTTCTCCTGCTCGCTGTCAAAAACAGATTTAATCAAACATGACTCGCTGAAAAGTTTCACATACCGGGACAGCAAAAACATTCATAATGCATAGGTGCGCACTCATTGCGTAACCACCTTAGACAAATTTCAAACACACCTTAATGAGGATTTCAGTAAGGCAACAATGACTTCAAGTTTATCTTAAACGTAACTTTTGAAAAACAAATTTAATGCTTGAAATGGCTCTAGACGCAAAAGGGAGGGGTTTTTAAAATGGAGTCCGGGTGGGACTGACTGACTCATTTTCCAGGAAAACCAGGATCATGCAAACGCCACATGAAACTGCAAGTCAGCTCTAGCCTGCTCTGTTGTTCGAAGATAATAAAAGAAAAAGAGAGCGCGAGAAACAGAGAACGACAGAAACCACAAGAGGGTGTGGGGAGAGAGACCGACATACTTTATGATTTTCAGCTTTACAGTGCTGTGAAACCCCACTCCAAAATCCCCCTACATTAAGAAATACTCAGCTCTGAGGAAAAAAAAAAAAAAACTGTACAAGAAAGTACAGCGGACACCCTCCGCTGCGAAGAGGCGTAAAGCCGTGGTTCAATTAAACCGATGCTTAAATTCCCATAAGCAACCATTAACTTCTCAGTAAATGTATATAAGCCACTTGAAAGAGTTTGAAGAAAAAAAAAACTAACCAAACTAAAAGCTCTAGAGTAAGATGGACAGCTAAAGAAAGTCCCTCAATTTCTCAAGCCGCAATACAGGAAATAATGTTTTTTGTTTTTAATTTCTCAGCAATAACCAAAAAACCCCTCACCAGCATTTAAAAGAAACAAAATCAATACATAAAATAACAACAGCTCTTAAAAGAATCATAGTTAGTTCGTCTAAAATGAAATTCTGCTATCATTTACTCGTCCTCACGTCGCTCCAAACCCGTATGACTTTCACACAAAAGGAAATCTTTATCAATGTTCCTGCTGCTTTTGTCTACACAATGGATGGAGACGGGCACTGTCAAGCTCCAAAAAGGACAAAACGCACAATTAAAGTAGGCTGGTGCACATAGAGCTTGAACTGAAATTTAAGTTATTATTCATGTCTAGTTTGCAAATTATATCTGGCATCAGTGACCACAAAAGAAATTCATACAAATTTAAAACAACATAAGGCTGAGTAAATGAGTAAAAGCTTTTTTTCTTTTTTGAGTGAACTATACCCTTAGGCAACCCTCATGACAGCTGTATGATATGAAGATGACACATTTCTACAAGTATGACTACGGCTCTTATCCTCAAAGTGAGCTGTAAAGCCTGGGAGAAGCCTGTGTAAATTAACCAGCTTAGAAACCCAGGCCCAAGTCAAGACTAGGAAAGCTAGGAGCAAATCCGACCATCTGCTGACAAATGCTCTGGCATCTGTTCCAGTGAGTCACAATGGGAGACGCAAAGAGAAGATACCACAATCAGTGACTCATCCATTACTGTGATAAACTGTCCGTGGTGATCAGGCGATTATTCACTGTTTGAGTTTAAAGGGCAATATTTAAATAATCACGACCGTCTGCATCTTAGTTTTACCAAGAATCTTTGGTTTGAAAAGTTTGGTTTGAAAAGTTTGAAAAGTCACAGAAAGTCAGAACAGTTCACAAATTTTCTCCTCAAAATGTGAAAATGCCTAGATTCAGTCTGGGATTCACTGGTGACTCATTAAAGCTACACTACAGATATTATCCGTTGTTGTGGTTTAAAGACTCTCCTTGTTGTCCTTTCAGGTCACAACCAATTACAGCCTCAGTCGTCAAGACAAATGGCGTCTGTTGCTCCCACCAATCGGATTTACCAGTGTATTGTGTCATATGATCTCCTCATGAGAGACACTCCTCACCCAGGACAGAGTGAACGTCCTACTTTGCACACAAACACACTTGTCAGGAGAATTCCTTCCACCTTTACGGGAACTATTTATAGTCGTGTTTTCCTTCTTACACTCCCAGCTGAATCTCAACAGTGGGGCGGAAAGATTCACCTGCCTGTTGAACGATACGTCATTGTTCAATCACACGCCAAATTCTCACCCCAAGACCTGTTCAAAGCCCTGAAGCATTAGTGCATGCGTAGGAAATAGGATTGGACTCTTCCTTCGAAATCTTCAACTAAACCAAACAAAAAAGACTATTCAGCCTCATTGTCGTCAGCCTCTATTCTCTCACACAGGAAGTGCGATCACGCTTTCCTTCTATCTGTTGGTGGCTTTCATTAATGAAGCTTCTCACCATTAAGTCAAAGACTGTTTAATACACAATGAGCTGTTCTGAATAGCCCAAACAATCAGTATTGTACAATCTGGGAATGAGGAGTTCAAGCTTTTTGAAAACAGACCTTCTCTGACTGGCTAAACCCTGAAGTTAAAGGAAATTTAGATTGGATTCTGGAATCAAAAATGAGCAAAAATGTTAATTAGAAATTCACAAATTAACTATACACATTTGGTGGGAATAGCACCCATGTACACCTATGTGCATTCAACAGGAAACAATCGTGTTCACAGGTAAAGTTACAAACCTATTTAATGCATAATTACTCTTTAATTACTTTTTACAGCAGAAGAATTAAGGCTAACACTTAGACACTGCCAAAAAAAAAAAGGTAATAAATTTGTGATCATCCAGATCACAAAACAACTTTGAATGGACATTACTGCATGAATAGTATGTTTTTATTTATAGAGCATATTTAACGCAACAGAAGTTGACCCAAAGTGCTTAACAATAAGAAATAGTAATTATTCAATATATTATGAAAGTAAAAGAGAAACAAATCAAAGCTAAGAATAATAAGTCTCAAAACTAGCTTTAAAACCATCCAATGACGGGGGGCCCTGAATTATTATTATAATTATTATTAATACTGTACATGAAAGGACCTGTAAAAGAGCATTCTGAACAATTACAAGACTCTGGAAAACAACTTGAAAGGTAATCCAGGATATTGCAAGTTAGCAGTAAATGTGTTATTAGATGTGAAAGACCACCGCGTGTTTGTAGGAACATCAATGGGGTGATTAGTCTCCAAGATTTCTTCAACTCGAGTCTGGAGACCTGAGAAACACCCAGACGGGTGTTTATTTGAAGAATGGGTATTTTCAGGAGTACAAACATTTACACGCCAAGAAAGCCAAAATGCTTGATGGAATTGCCATTGCTTAGGGGGAGGGTGTATTCCACAAAGAAACTTCACTTAAGAGTAGGTGGTAAAGCCAATTCAGATGAATACAGATATCACAAACCCAACAGCTAATATGTTATTGAGCAAACTATTAATTAGTACTTCAGCACAAATAAAAGCATCAAAAGAGCTATCATCCACACCAATAAGCAGAAAAAAAGAAACAGGCCAACTCAAAAAAGAGAAACCTTCATTATGAAGGACAGCTGGTGGCTGGTTATCAGCATTTCCAACTAAAGGCCGTCTGGCATATGGTTAATAGCTCTACAAGCAACAGAACTGGAACGGTGACGGATGTGGTCTGCTAAATGACTCTAGAACGCACAGGATTCCCTTTACATGGCCTCAAGGTATTCCTCTGGACTTGAAAAACAAGAGCGTACAGCATAAGGCATTGCATTTGTTTCAATAAACAACTGCGTTCACAAACAGAGTTGCTGTAAAAACTAAAATACTTCTTTCACCCAAGCAGCAAATAAAACCCTCTCAATCGGTGCAAACATTCCAACCTCAAAAGCGATTTAATAGGCCAGTGGACAGCAATGCAGAAATCATTATTACATCCTAGCGAAAATATTTATCATGTCCACTGCCTTTCAACAGCCATTCAGATGAGCTTTGCACCCTAAAAACAACTGAATAAATAAATAAAAGCAAACCTATTCATATGCAAATCACCTCATGCCTAATTCATAACACAAACATTAGCAAGACAACTAGCATGGCCATTACACTTAAAATAATAATTAAATAATAACCGTGCATGTTATGTTTTAAGATAATGATTAAGCTATTAATGTTACAAAATATTGTTTGTGTTATATCTAAAAGGATTTTTCAAAGATTATTGGAGTACGTTTTACCAAATACCATTTCAGTTTTTCTAACTTCATGTTTAATTCAATGTGTTACTTGCCATTTCTTTGTAATTTGCTTGCAATTCCTGCGCTAGAAAGACACTTATTGGGAGAAAAAAACTATAATAATAATAATAATAATAATAATAATAATAATAATACTTTTTTTGGCACCACATACAGTTATATAAAGCATATAAATCCAGAAAAAAAAAATCTTGGGGGTTATTAATATCACTGCCACTTTTTTGTTTGCCCAACATGTGTCTTTCTAACTAGAGATTATATTTTATCAGGCAGGTGGTGAAAGATACACTCAAATATTCAAATTTTACCAACCCCAGTGCCAAATCTTTGCCTACTACTGAGGTTTAAAGTGTCCATGTCATGTTGAGTTTAAACCACACAAACTTGTCCAGTGGCTAAAGAGGAGGGACCTGGATGAAAGAGGTGGACCATTTAAATCCGCCGAAGTGTGTGAAATCCCAAAAGGAAGGCTGGTCAAGGTCAGGAGGGGTCACATTCCTCAGAAAACGCTAAAGAATGGAGAGGGAGGGGGATGAAAGGAGTATAGACACTTCTGCATGATTTTGAGGAATGCTGCAGCCTTCTCTGCCTCGAAGAACAAGGCTTCTGGTGCATGTGAGCTTGTTCTCACATTCCCACCTGAGATTATATCACACCATCCGATGTACTACTAACAGCACAGCTGTTCTATTACCCATGGATTACACAATATAACACACTAAAACCATCAACAGACAAGGTCAAAACGCAGCACAAAAGCTGCATATGTTGGTGTTTAAGCGCAGATAATGATCTGTGGCAACACCTTTCCAAAGGTCTGTGAGAGAATGGAAGGTTTGGGCCCAAAGAATTTGCATTTTGACTCCTGTGAGTGAGTGAGTGAGTGAGTGAGTGTGTGTGTGTGTGTGTGTGTGTGTGTGTGTGTGTGTGTGGCTGACTGACCCAGCAAGCACACTGGGTGGCATTTGTCTTCTATTTCAGCTCCAAAGACATCTGCAGCAAGCTATTCTTTTGAGTTATGAAAGAACTGGCCAACACAAAGCTGTGGCATCCCATTCACAGGTGCTCCAGTGGGTGATTCCACAATGAACAGATGAAAAATTAAACCTCATGGACGGAATCCAGTCTAATCAAATAAAGATACAAAAAAAAAAAAAAAAATCCCTGAGGGCAAAAACTGTCACATGAAAGACAATTCTACTCATGAGGTTACTTAAACAAAACTGCGCAAGACAAGTTTGGTGCCAAAAGCCATAAAACTACTCTCTTAAATATATTGCTACACACACACATAAATACACAGGCACACAAATTAAATATCACAAAACTACAAATCCACGACTAATTATTCCTTGTCTAATCTTACACTTGAGGTTTATTTGAGGTGCGCTCGCATTGGAAAATGCGACCAAAGACCGAGAAGACTTGTCTATTAATCTACAATTAAACTAAAGCTAAATGATTCACCTGAAGTGTTACATTTGTTGAACATATAACTTAGAAGTCTTTGTTGTTTCAACAGGTCTGTTGTCAGGGAGCTAAAGCTTTAGCTAACTGAAATATAGCACCTATTTTACGTCATTTGGGGTTAAAGAAAACTATTTGGCTCGATTATATCCTTAGTATCTAAACTGAATGTAATATAAATTAAAATTCACAAGATACTCACCGATTCAGCGAAAACAGCAGCAGCCGCAGACAAAACCAGCATGAGGTAAACTTTCAACATCTTCTCTTCAAAATAAAAAGCCCCGGTGCCGAAAGTTGTTTTCAGTTTTGGAAGTGAATCACTTCTATAAATCAAAATAAACCGGTCCTTGTTTTGTAAGTCCTTTTTTATGTCGAGTCGATGAGATTTATATCGCGTATTTCTTACTGCTGTCCTCTATGCTGGTACGCAGTAAAGTTATTCCTGTGTAATGATTGATCCAGTTTAGTTTTATTAAGAGCCGTGACCCGCCCCTCTTTCGTATGCAGCCAATCAGAACACAGACAAACCTGTGACGTCTTTTCGGAAACTCCGAACACAACAGGTTTACAACACAATACTTCAGAATCCATCATGTCGACGGAGAACGTTGTAAATAGAAATATTACGATGATTAAAATGGGTTTTTTGGCTATATAAAACAGCTGTTTTAAGATTATTCTCTTACCAATACAAAATCCTCCGTTCTCTGATAATTTCACGTGGTTAACGTACTTAATATCCGTCCCTAATGGACCAAAATGAAATTATGGAATAAAGATTAGCATGTTTGAGGAAGTTTTAGGAAGAATTAGGAAAGCGAGACGCTCGTGGAAAGTTCAATGACGTAAACTTCCGGGATTTTTTTTAAAGTACTTTTTGATTGTTCTTCCGCTTTCCTTTAAGGGTTCTGAAAAATGAAAACCACAATGACATTCTTTTGCTGATAAAGGAGTTTTCTGTTCTTTTTTCTTCTCTATTGACATAAGCTCTTAAACTAGACCAGATTGCTTGCTGGTCTTAGTTGGTTTAAGCTGGTTTTAGCTGGTCAATGGTCCAGCCTGGTGTTCAGATTTAGCTGGTCAGCATTCTGATCTTCAAAATCCTTCAGCAAACTGACTAGGCTGAGACCACTTAAGACCGGCAAACCATCTTGTCGGTTGGCGAGTTTATTTTCTATTTTCTTTTATCTCTTTTCTTTTCATAAATGTCATTTACATTCAGGTTTTTGTGGTGTTGCATCATAGAATTAACGGTTGTCATTTCCACTAAAAGGCGTCAGTTTGGTCCTCATCCAATCATAGTAACTGGAAAATGACGGAAGAACTCGCTCTTATCACAGCATTTCTATTCTAGCATGACTTTGAACTTGAAACCACTTTTGCATGTCCCAACATGACACTGCCAGCAAATAGAGCTTTACTCCCGAGTCCACTTTATTACAGTAAATCATCTCTTAGTAATCACTGAAATCATCAATTCTTTGTAAAGTCATTAGAAATATACTCTATTACAAAGATTAAAATTAGGCAATTTTTTTAAATTAGGTTAATCATCTAAGCATGTCTGCAATGCGTCACTATTCATAATTCCCCATTAGTAGTGTGGCTTAGAAAGCAATGCAAATATTGCTTATGTTTCTTTTAATATTGGTACCACTCTAATCATTATTCTAGTGTATTCTAATCTGAATTATTTTTAAAATTCTTGAAGAGCCATTATTATTAATGCAACATCAACAACCTAATTCATGCACTTCTACAGCAATTCTCTTTATATATATATATATATATATATATATATATATATATATATATATATATTTCAAAGTAACAGATTGCCTGTTGGAAATGATCTTTTTATGTCCTCTTTATCCACCGAGGAATCTTGCGGTATTTCTTGCATGATTACGCTATGTGTTCTCCACATCTGCACATATAGCAAAGTTTAAACATCAACTTCAGATTGCTTGTAAAATTGTGGAAAGCTCTTCTACACTCAAACCAAGTCGTAAAACGTACCAGCTGCGTCACTGACCTGCTGCTCATGAGGTCTCAGACTGCCCTATATTATGAAGTACGAGAAGAATCTGGCCTGATTTCAGCCTTGATTTGTTTAGTCTGGGACTAGAGTACATTTTAAACAACGTGAAGAAAGTGTTCTGAAATATGCAAGAGATGAACATGTTTTTTAAAGATGGTATTTGCCTTAAGACTGAGAATGTAGAGTGAAATACATCTGTCATTGCATACAATGTGAGAAATGCGGACATAAGCAAAACAGGACTTTTGACAACAAAAATAGCCATCAATCATAGCTATGATCTAACTTAACATCACATACTTATTAGTGATGCATAATGTTCCTTATTTAAGGGTCAAAATAGGGCACATAAAGTATCTTAGAAATGTCATTGGTATGAACCAAAAGCTTGTGGTGAATTGTCATTCTTAGGAATTTGTATCTCATTTTCAATTGTAATTTATTATTTGAGCAGAACGGACAAGTGCGCTCCATATTCTTCAACAATTCCACCTATAGGCTTGTGTTTAAATGTAATATTTCAGAGCTCATGGATTTTCAGCATTGCTGTTATGCCGTCATTGATAATCAATTCTATAGCGGCTGCTGATCCAATAACAACGATGGAAAAGTTTAGGCAGAGGCAGTAAACACAGCAGCTTGGGTCAGCTCGTTCAAGCAGCTGTGGCAATCAAATCCACATGGTGTACATTAGAGAGAAGCGCCTGGCTCAGTGCTGCTGTACGCTGGCCTTCTCCACATCCCCGCCTCGACTTTCACTCAGTCATAGTCCGTCTTTTGTCTCCATGTAAAAAGCAAATTCCACCCAACCTCTGACATAGTCTGACACACATTCCAATTCAAGCACAACAATGGAGCCCTTTGTGCTGCGCTGCGGTGTGTGCGTGTGTTTGCTTTTCATTTTTTTTTATTACACTCTAGATGGGCTAGAAAGTTTAATCATTTTTTGTAGCCATATTACTGGTATGTGTGTGATCTCACAACTCTCCTCCATAACAAAAAACACACACAACCGCAAACTTTATGACTGTTTATGGTGAAAAAAAGGACTATGGAGTTCTGTGTGGTCCCCTCGCTCTTTTGTTTTACCTGTAAATTCTTTCTTTCTTTCTTTTTTTCTTTGATGGGATACTAGGAAAAAAATACTATATTTTATTACATGATTGCTTCTGAATATATATATATATATATATATAAAAAAACATGTTCATCTCTTGCATATTTCAGAACACTTTCTTCACGTTGTTTAAAATGTACTCTAGTCCCAGACTAAACAAATCAAGGCTGAAATCAGGCCAGATTCTTCTCGTACTTCATAATATAGGGCAGTCTGAGACCTCATGAGCAGCAGGTCAGTGACGCAGCTGGTACGTTTTACGACTTGGTTTGAGTGTAGAAGAGCTTTCCACAATTTTACAAGGAATCTGAAGTTGATGTTTAAACTTTGCTATATGTGCAGATGTGGAGAACACATAGCGTAATCATGCAAGAAATACCGCAAGATTCCTCGGTGGATAAAGAGGACATAAAAAGATCATTTCCAACAGGCAATCTGTTACTTTGAAATATATATATATATATATATATATATATATATATATATTTAATATATTTATTTTTAGATTTTTTTTCAAGTGTATACTTTACAAATGTAAATACAGTATATAAAATGAACAATATATATTACATTTTATATACTGTATTTACATTTGTAAAGTATACACTTGAAAAAAAAATCTAAAAATAAATATATTAAATTATATATATATATATATATATATATATATATATATATATATATATATATATATAATATTTATTTTTAGATTTTTTTTTCAAGTGTATACTTTACAAATATAAATACAGTATATAAAATGTAATATATATTGTTCATTTTATATACTGTATATATAGTATATATCAGTTATATAATTTTATGTACATTACACTGCCAAAATTTAGTATCTATCTATCTATCTATCTATCTATCTATCTATCTATCTATCTACATACATATATGTGTGTGCGCGTGTGTGTGTGTGTATTTAGATGTATAAAATGTAGTATATAACAATTTTATTATATTATTTTAATATATATAAAATATATATATATATATATATATATTATAATATATATAAATTTTATATATATATAAAATTTGGTTCACACTTTATTTTAAGGTCCAATTTTCGCTATTAACAAACTATGACTTTTGCCTCAATAAACTACTAATTTGCTGCTTAATAATAGTTAGTAAGGTAGTTGTTAAGTTTAGGTATTAGGATTAGGGATGTAGAGTATGGTCATACGGAATATGTGCTTTATAAGTACTAATTAACAGCCAATATGTTTTTAATAGGCATGCTAATAAGCAACTGGTTAATAGTGAGAATTGGTTCCTATACTAAAGTGTTACCAAAACTTGATATAATTTGGATACTTTTTAAATCTACATTTTCAAGATTTAGTTACTTGAGGCACATTTCTGATATGTCTGGTTTGCAATCAGAGCAGGTGTATAGGTGTGACATTCTTTGAGGTAAGTTAGTATAATGTATTCAGAGACATTTTTAAAGTGTTTAGCGCACACAATCCCATCTAATCTCTTTCTCCTGAGGGGTGTTAGATGTGAGGTGATGTTTGTGCTTGTCATTGCTTTTGTAAACTACTCATTATGAAGTAAATAAGCTCCTCACAAACACATGCCACAGAAGACAGTTGAACAATAAAGCTGTGAAATCCCTTTAAGCAGCCTACATAAATTTAGTTAACACTGTTAAGGCGGACGTACACTGTACGAATTCTGATGGTCGGAAGATCGTATGTCAGCGCACACGATACGAGTGAGTTTATCTGAAAATCGTACGGACGCAGTAATACACGACACGATATTAAGACCTGCCGAATTCCGAAGAAATCGCGTGAAGCTCCCTCCCTGATGTAATGAATTGAATTGAGTTCAGAAAAGGGCAGTGTATCATAGCCGTTATAGTACATTTAAATAAAACGTTCTCTCTCTCTCTCTCTCTCTCTCTCTCTCTCTCTCTCTCTCTCTCTCTCATAACTGCATAATATTTATACGAAATTGTTTGCTACACATAGGCTACAGGATCTTTCAGCACCGGGAAACCGGGACGTCTGGTCACCCCGTGTGTGAATTATAATATAGCTAGGAATAGCTATAGCTAACAATAAGTACGTGCTATATCTTGATAACTGTAGCTTCTGAGCGATCAGCTGTAAAATATCATCTCGGATGATCCTGTCATACACACACTGCATGATAGCGCTTGCTGTTCCTGCCAAATTTCAGCGAGTTACTCCAGACCTCTCTCTCATGAAAGAATTTGAGCAATACTTCTCATTGATCCAATAGTCTAAGAACAAAAAAGCTTTAAAAACTTTATCTGTTTGTAACTCTTTTTCTATCTTTACACATCTCATTGTTTTTTTTCCCTCCAGTTTGTATTAAACACCCATTTTCTTTTATTTATTTATTTATTTTCCTTTTATTTCGTTGTCATTTTCTATCACTTTTTATTTGTTGATGGTTGTATTACTGTTCGTATGTATAGGCTACTGTTTTTGAGCATTAATAATAATAATAAAAGTTCTGCAAGTTTCTATCTTCCTTTTCGTCTTTCTTCTGTAGTTTTCCTCAGCTCCTGATTGGTCAACTTCAGATAACTCGACAAATCGGCTCGTTCAACTGCACACACTTCACGAATGCAAGCCGACAGCTCCCGAATTTTTTTGACATGACGGCTCGGCTCCTAAATCCCTCTCACACGATGCGAGCCACGACCATGCGATTCCTCCCGATGGGAAATAAATCGACGTCGTACGACAGCAAAAATTAAAAGATTACTCAAGTTTCATAACTTAATCTAAATACTTTGGAATACTGGAGGTATTCCAAAATAAAAAGAAAAAAATTAAAATAATAAAAAAAGGATTTAATGTACCAAACAAAAAATTTTGTAAAACCATTTTACTTAACTGTAGTTAAGACCAATAAATATCATATTACTGCAATATAAGAATATATATATATATATATATATATATATATATATATATATATATATATATATATATATATATATATATATATATATATATATATAAAATGTCATTGTTAATTTCAAATTTTTTATTATATAAATAATGATTATATTTAATTTGAATAATAAGGCACTATAGGGCTGTTACCAATCAGATGAAATTCGTATCAGTAAATCTGGTGCAGAGGTGGCACAGAAGAAATTAAATGAAGAAGAAAGAAGGGTGACACTTTATTTTAAGGTGTCCCTGTTGCATATTACATGTATTTACTATTATAATAACAATAAATTATGCACAATTACATGCAAGTAACCCTAAGCCAAACCCTAACCTAACCATATAGTAAGTACATGAGGTTAACTAATATTACTCAGTACTTAAATATATAATTTAGGGGTGTCCCCGACTAAGGATTTTCATAGTCGAATCGGAATTTTCGAATCTTGCCGATAGTCGACTGATAGTCGAATCATGTTTGGGGGCGGGGAGAAAATACATTACATTCCACAGTCATAAATACTGACATTAACACACAGGGTAAAGGTGTAACGGACGCCTCGCAGATAATGTTTTATGTTTTTATTAAAAGAGAGTTAACATTAAACATAAGCAAAACCCTAAGAATTCACAACATCTTTTACAATAGTGCTCTCATTATAACGTTATGTAAATGACAGTAATTATTAATCTTCTGTGTTTCTTTTTTGAGCTGCGCGCGCTGAAGATGACCAGTAGAATGAAGCAATTGATAGCAGGTTTATAATCAATGGGATTTAACTTATCATTTATCTCATATAGAATATGCTTTGTTATTTATACAACATAATGTTAATATTACAATTTATAGGATATCTACACAAAATCCCCCGAATGCATAAGTGAACGTGTCTGCTCGACTCAGAATTAACACATTTTATGGACGCTTTCTTCTCACAACAACGTGCAGAAACAGGCAACTAAACTTTAAAAATTGGCAGCGTTTTATTATATTAGTGTTCTCATTATAATGTTATGTATATGACAGTCCCAGTCATAGTTATTAATATTATGCATTGTTGTTTGTAGTGCTCGTGCTGCGCACTGAGAGATAATCACCTTATAGGCTACAATGAAGCACTTACTGCAGCGCAGCTCAACCAAATGCATATTATAGGAGATAAATAATATATACAGGATGGCTGAAATGTTTCTTATGTGTCTGAAATCACTTGCACCCTACCTGATCGAAAAACAAATCCAGTCACCAGTGCAATTCAAGCTATGTTTACCTGCATCAAAACTTCTATCAGCTTCACAGGATTCAACATCTAATCTGAAAAAGCATCTTGAGGTAAATTGTTCTCGATCTGTGAAAACCAGGACTGCCAACACTGATCTCACAATCTCACACCACATGGCCAGTTTCTCACGCAGTGCCACTGATGTTTGTCCGAATTACTGGTGTGCATCTTAAGACAAAACAATGACTGACACACACACACACACACACACACACACACACACACACACACACACACACACACACACACACACACACACACACACACACACACACACACACACACACACACACACACACACACACACACACACACACACACACACACACACACACACACACACACACACACACACACACACACACACACACACACACACACACACACACACACACACACACACACACACACACACACACACACACACACACACACACACACACACACACACACACACACACACACACACACACACACACACACACACACAGAGGGGAAGTCGTGGCCTAATGGTTAGAGAGTTGGGCTTGTAAACTGAAGGTTGCCGGTTCGATTCTCACACCGGTAGGAATTGAAGGTGGGGATTGTGAATGAACAGCAATCTCTCTGCCTTCGATACCATGACTGAGGTGCCCTTGAGCAAGGCACCGAACCCCCAATTGCTCCCCGGGCGCTGGAGCAATGGCTGCCCACTGCTCCGGGTGTGTGTTCACGGTGTGTGTGTGCGTGTTTGTTCACTATTCACTGCTGTGTGTGTGCACTTGGATGGGTTAAATGCAGAGCACCAATTTCGAGTATGGGTCACCATACTTGACAATACGTCACCACTTTCACACACAGAAACACACACGCACATATATATATATATATATATATATATATTAAGATATGTCAGTGCAAGTTTCTTTCTGTTAAATGAAATAAATAAATGAAGTCTCTAATGCTCACCAAAGCTGCATTTATTTGTTAAAAAATACAGTAGAAACCAAAACATTGTGAAATATTATTACTGTTTGAAATAACTATTTTCTATTTGAATATATTTAAAAATGTAATTTATTCCTTTGATGCAAAGCTGAATTTTCAGCATCATTACGCCAGTCTTCGGTGTCACATGATCCTTAAGAATTCATTCTAATATGTTTATAATAAAAATATTTTAATAAAATAACGTCAGTATTATAAATTATATATAAATTGTGAATATATTATTTTTTATTTTGGGCCAAAATACTGTATAGAGTCTATTTTATTTTAATAGAATATTGTCAAAATAAGTAATCATTTTCCTGTTCTGCGGAAATAGTTTTTTTTCATATTCACTTTTTAAATGTGAATATGACAAAGCATTTTGCTTTCCCTTTTCAGTGAATTTCCCTTCTTTGGAAATTCACACATACAGCCACACCCACTTCTTTTACTATGGTATCACTAAAGCCCCACCCATTTTCCATTTAAACTTTGGACTGGATCCTCCTGCGCTTTCTAGTCTAACCAGCTTCCTCACTCCATGTGTATTTTCGCTCTCTCAAATTCATTTTCATCTTGTTTTTTTTTTTTCTTGTTTTTTTTTTTTTTTACACTTTCCCTTTTCATATCTCACTCTTTCACCTTACAGACAAAGAGATAAAGGCTGTAGAAGGTCACTCTATTGACTGGGAGCCATAAAAATTGGGCACACAAGAGCTACGCTTCACCCCCTCCACCCACAACCGCCTACCACACTGCCAAACCATATATAGAAGAGTACATGCTAGTTCCCTTTCCCAGCACATGCTAAAAGCCAGGAAGACGTCACCACTTCCTGTGCATATGCAAGAAAATGGAATTCAAGAGGAAGGCCATAGGGCATTAAACAGTGGGAGATGTGTGCGTGTGTGTTTGTGTTGGAGTATGGAAAAGGATACCAGAAACACCATGTGGTAACCGAGTAAAGCTGTGATAGGGGAATTGTGTGGAATGACTGGAATTTCCTGCTAAAAACGTCACATGTGCTGCACCAGTCAGCCACAGTTTACGTGCACAGACACAGAACTGCATGATGAGACAATATTTAACCAAATATGATGAGTCACAAAATTTCACTGATGATATTTGACCTCAGCGTTCTGCTGAATCTTGTGGTGTAATTCCTTTAGGAGTTTATTATACAGTTGTTGATTCTGTATGGAGAAAGCCGGGTACCTCATTGTGTCTTTTAAAATAATTAAAAAAAATGTTTTTTCTCAAATTATTACTATGGAGCATCATGAGCCATACTAATTTTTACCTTAAAATGTACAATGAAAGATCTAAAACTTATTATTCCACAACCACTAAGCCTAATAATTAAACTTGTAAAATACTGTTCAAAATTTTTTTAAAAGAAATTAATAATTTTATTCAGCAAAGATGCATTAAATTGATCAAACGTGAAAGTAAAGGCATTAATAATGTTACAAAAGATTTCTATTTCAAATAAACGCTGTTCTTCTGAACTTCCTATTCATCCAGTAATCTGAAAATAAAAATTTATGATGGTTTCTGCAAAAATATGAAGTGGTTAAACTGATTTCAACTTTGATAATAATAAGAAATGTTTCTTGAGCAACAAATCAGCATATTAGAATGATTTCTGAAGGATAATGTGACACTGAAGACTGAAGTAATGATGGTGAAAATTCAGCTTTGTATCACAGGAATAAATTACGTTTAAATATATTCAAATAGAAAACAGTTTAAACATTTAAATTGTAATAATATTTCACAATATTACTGATTTTCCTGTATTTTTGATCAAATAAATGCAGCATTGGTGAGCAGAAGACATGTCTTTCAAAAACATAAAAAATCTTACAGAAATCGTAACTTGTACTGCTTTGTTTGTGGTACGCATTTTAATTATAGATCAAACTATGCAGCTTTTCCAAGTTATGCTAAAACAGGTGTAAGGTCTGTTTTGGGTTCTGTGTCATGTTCTTGTTTTCATGTCTTTTATTTTGAAGTTTAGTTATGGTTCCTGTTTGTGTCATGCTTCCCTTGCCCTCTTGTCTCTTTGCTATTGGTTCCCTTGTTCAATGTGCCATGTTCTGATTGGTTGTCCTAAAACATGTGTCTTGTCCCCATTGGTTGGTTCTTGTCATTAGGTTCTCATTGTTTGTTATAAGTAGCCATTGATCCTTGTTGTGTTTTGAAGTTGTAATCTGCTGTTGGTGAGTTAAGTCTGTTCATGTCATGTCAAGTCAAGTCAAGTCAAGTCAAGTCAAGTCTGTCTTTGTTTGGATTATGTTTGGATGTTTGGATTACACTTTGTAAATAAACTGCCTAATAATAAAATAAAATGTAAAGTAAATAAAATGCCTGTCCTGTCACGGTCAAGGAGGCTGTCCATGAACTCACTGCCTGTCCTGTCACGGTCAAGGAGGCTGTCCATGAACTCACAGCCTGTCCTGTCACGGCCACGGAGGCCGTTCATGAACTCACTGTCTGTCCTGTCACGGTCAAGGAGGCTGTTCCTGAACTCACAGCCTGTCCTGTCACGGCCACGGAGGCCGTTCATGAACTCAGGATCTGTCCCGTCACGACCACGGAGGCCGTTCCTGAACTCACAGCCTGTCTTGGCCACGCAGGCCGTTCATGAACTCACGGTCTGTCCTGTCACGGCCACATAGGCCGTTCATGAACTCATGGTGTGTCCCGTCACGGCCACGGAGGCCGTTCCTGAACTCACAGCCTGTCCTGTCACGGCCACGGAGGCCGTTCATGAACTCAGGATCTGTCCCGTCACGACCACGGAGGCCATTCCTGAACTCACAGCTTGTCTTGGCCACGGAGGCCGTTCATGAACTCACGGTCTGTCCTGTCATCGCCACAGAGGCCGTTCATGAACTCATGGTCTGTCCTGTCATGGCCACGGAGGCCGTTCATGAACTCACGGTCTGTCCTGTCACGGCCACATAGGCCGTTCATGAATTCATGGTCTGTCCCGTCACGGCCACGGAGGCCGTTCCTGAACTTACAGCCTGTCCTGTCACGGCCACGGAGGCCGTTCCTGAACTCACAGCCTCTCCTGTCACGGCCACAGAGGCCGTTCATGAACTCACGGTCTGTCCCGTCACGGCCACGGAGGCCGTTCCTGAACTCACAGCCTGTCCTGTCACGGCCACGGAGGCCGTTCATGAACTCAGGATCTGTCCCGTCACGACCACGGAGGCCGTTCCTGAACTCATGGTCTGTCCTGTCATGGCCACGGAGGCCGTTCCTGAACTCACTGCCTGTCCTGTCATGGCCATGGAGGTCGTTCATGAACTCCCTGCTCTGCCTGCACCGCCATGGCTCCCTGCTCCGCCATTGCTGCACGCTCCAGGCCCTGTTCCCCTTCATGGGCCTGGCCCTCCATCCCTCCCCCCATTCCGCCTCCGCTCCACCACCCTCCTGGACTTTTGGGGTTCTGTGTAGTTTAGGCTTTTGGAGCCACCTTTTTTGAGGGGGGAATATGTAAGGTCTGTTTTGGGTTCTGTGTCATGTTCTTGTTTTCATGTCTTTTATTTTGAAGTTTAGTTATGGTTCCTGTTTGTGTCATGCTTCCCTTGCCCTCTTGTCTCTTTGCTATTGGTTCCCTTGTTCAATGTGTCATGTTCTGATTGGTTGTCCTAAGTCATGTATCTTGTCCCCATTGGTTGGTTCTTGTCATTAGGTTCTCATTGTTTGTTATAAGTAGCCATTGATCCTTGTCCTGTATTGAAGTTGTAATCTGCTGTTGGTGAGTTAAGTCTGTTCATGTCAAGTCAAGTCAAGTCTGTCTTTGTTTGGATTATGTTTGGATGTTTGGATTACACTTTGTAAATAAACTGCACTAGGGTTCTCACTACGCTCGCCTCCAGTGGAGTCATTACAACAGGATGCTAAAACCCTTTGATTTACATTGAAAGAGGAAGGAACCAAAGTCATTGAGAACAAAATATCATAAAATTTGCATAGGCAAGAAAGCAATCACCTAACAACAACCCAGAATGCCCTAACAACCGCTCTGGCAACCACACACAACACGTGTAAACACTACTCAATTTTTATTTAGAATATTTAAAAAATCTAGTTCTGCAAAGAGTTAAGGATCAAAAACAATAAATGGCTTGTGAAACATGCTATCTGAAGCGTATGTGTGCATGTATGTGTTTCAGGGTGTGGAGTTTGGATGAATAGAGTTTTTTTTTTTTTTTTTTTGTCATATTACTCCACATTTCACTGGAGAATTATCCACAATTGGCTTTGTTAGACAAAAGCTCTGACATGGATCATTTTACAGTTTCAGAGTGTTTATATGCCCAAGAGACAACATAGACCCTTAACACGTCTCTCTGCTGTTTCACCTGCCAGCCACGTTTTTGCTCTCGGCCAGGTGTGACATTTCACTGTACAATGAGCGTCTCTATTTTACAAGCCACATGATTCTAATGAGGACACAATATAATTCTCTGTGTGCTCGCCATTATTAAAATGAATCTGGGTTTTTTGGCAAAAGGTCAGCATGTAACAGAGTCGGTTTCTGTTCTGCTTTTTGCTGGTGAGCAGACGGCAGGTGCATTCTGTGGTTTTACTAAAAAGGAAAAAGTGTTTCTGGTGCTCTATTAATATTACTCTATTACTAATGTTTACTAATGTAATTTTCATTTCAGTTTTGCTTTTTATTAGTGGTGTTTGATTAAGCTAACATCACATTTACTTCAAACCTCTGAACTTAACGCATATCATGCAGCTTGTTGTGGCGAGCAGTTTTGTAATTATTTAAAACTAAAACTATTACTTATTACTTGAAACTTACATTAATTACGTTAATTGAAATAAAACTGAAATACAAAATATTTGATGAAAAACATGAAAATTAGAAAAATAGAAATTATAAACTTGGCCTTGACAACAAACTGAAATAAAAAATTATAAATTGAAGTAAATAAACTAATAAAAAATAAATTGAAGTATAAATGACTAAAACTAAAAAAAAAATAATAATAAATTAAAGCTAAAAAGAAGTCTTATACAATAATTATGTATTAGTATTTTTTGTATTTTGTAAAAAAAAACAAAAAAAAAAACAATAAAACACTACAAGTACAAAATTACTAAAAGTAAAATGAACATTTGAATAAATGAATGTTATTTAAAAGTAAAACTATTACTTAAAACTTACATTAATTACTCACTTTTATGTTAATTGAAATAAATAAAAAAATATTAAATATTTAATGAAAAACCTTGTATAAAAATTAGAAAAAATAGAAATTCTATAGTTGGCCTTGGCAACAAACTAAAAATAAATAAATAAGTTGAAGTAAATAAACAAAAATAAATAAATTGATGTATAATTAATAAAAGAAAAATCAATTAAAGCTAAAAAGAAGTCTTATTGTAACGGATTGACTGAGGCGTGCGGATCCATATGCAAGCTTTTTATTAAAAGACGTGGTCAAAACACAGGCAGGGTCGAAACACCAGCAAACAGGTATGGCATAGGCAAAACACAAGTGTAGTCCAATGACAGACGTGATCAATCGGTGGCGAACATAATCCAGGGGGGCAAAACAAAGAGAGATAATCCAGGTACAGGAGCAATAGTCCAGGCAGGGGCAAATAGAGTCCAAACGGCAAGACGATAGGGCAATCCAAGGTAAACAGGCAATAATCGAAACACAGATAATCCAGACAAAGATCTAGACTAGACTATGAACTAGAACTGGGAACTGGCTCCATAAAGTAGCTATCACTTAGTGAGCAATAAGTGCTAGACCAGGGGTGCCCAAACTCGGTCCTGGAGGGCCGGTGTCCTCCAGAGTTTAGCTCCAACTTGCCTCAACACACCTGCCAGGAAGTTTCTAGTATGCTTAGTAAGAGCTTGATTAGCTGGTGCAGGTGTGTCTAATTGGGGTTGAATCTAAACTCTGCAGGACACCAGCCCTCCAGGACCGAGTTTGAGCACACATGTGCTAGACAATACTCAGCAACTAGAACAGGCACTGAGTGGACGTTATATAGTGTGAGATTGGTCACAGGTGAGCAGGTGATTAGTGAAATAGTTGCTGGGAAATGTAGTCCGGGGTATTGTGAAACAGTCTGTGCAGTGTAAGAGTCAATATGATGAAGGGGTGACCTGTGGTGGTAATCAGACGGGAAGCCATGGACCAGATTCGTGACACTTATACACTAATTATATATTAGTATTTTCTGCATGTTGTAAAAGCACTACAAGCACAAAATTACTAAAAGTAAAATTTATATTTGAATAAATTGTTATTTAAAACTAATACTATTACTTATTGCTTAAAACTTACATTAATTACTCACTTTTATGTTAATTGAAATAAAAAATATATATATATATTTGATGAAAAACGTGCATAAAAATGAGAAAAATAGAAATGATAAAGTTGGCCTTGGCAACAAACTGAAATAAAATTATAAACTGAAGTAAATAAACTAATAAATAAATAAATAAATAAACTGAAGTATAATTAAAAGAAAAATAAATTAAAGCTAAAAAGCAGTCTTATACACTAATTATATATTAGTACCTTTTGCATTTTGTAAAAACACTTCAAGCACAAAATTACTAAAAGTAAACATTTCCATTAAAAATAGGCCAGTTTGGGTCCAAAGTATACGTGCCACCTAGCAACCATCCAGAAAACACCTTAGCAACCACCCTAGCATTATGTTTTGCATGTGTGAGCACCACTCACAATTTCTTCAGAAATGTAGAAAAATCTAGTAAAATATTTTTCATTTACACATAAAAATCTCTCAATTAAAACAAAGTGGTTTTCTATTCATATCAAATCAAGTTTCATTCTTTGTTTTTTTTTAAGTCTGTTTTTGAATGCCTGTTAGCATTTACTGCTAAGTGGCCTGTAAGAGAGGACTTTTATTTTGTATAGTGCAGTCTCATCTTAAACTGTGTTCAAAAGGTGCATTGATGCATTCAAAAACTAATGCTTTATATGCAACTAAGACATTCATTTGTATTTCTGATTGGGAAATCAGCAATTAGGGAACATGTCTGGAAACATAATGTGCATGTTTAATTTATTGCTCAGAGGTTAAAAGAAGCAAATGAGAGAAACTTATACAATAGGAGTGCTATTTACTTCATGAGAAATGTGTTGAGTTGATACTACAACCTTTGGTGTCTTAGCAAATCTTTGTTTGTGACCTTGATAAAGTTGAGGCCATGTAACCTACTGATGTTTTGGTCTACCAGGAATGAGACACTTAAAAATAAGCCACCATCTACCAGCATTGAGCCTGCAGTCATCCAGATGATCATGATTAAGCGCTTGATGCAATCAATGTTCTGCTAAGCATCACTGCATAGAAAATCTCACCTCATCAGTTAGTGAACTGAGAGACTGCATTGACTTTACACGCTTCCTCTCACATTACGCAGCTCGTTAGATGCTAGTTTAGAAGGTAATCAGAGCTACTTTAACTTTGATCATAGGCAAAATGAATGCCAGCGCTTTCATTTGCAAATGAATTGCTGTTAATTAGAACAGAATATGTTGATTCACCTTTTTAATATGCATTAGATTGGAGATCAAAGTCAATAAGCGCTTTCATCTGTATTTTATACGCTCATGATGTCTTATACACCTAAATATTATAGAAAAAATTACAGCAGTTATACATATTTATTTAAAATGGTATTAAAGATGCCACATGCAAAATTGGAAAGCAATTTAATAGACAATAGACAGCAATTTAAAACAGTGCCATGGAGTTATGGAGTATACCAGGTAAATATAAGACTCATGAAGTTACATAAAATTACAATTTTCAATTAAAACTTGCTAGCAAATTTTACAAATAAATTACAGAGAAATGGACATTTACACATTGAATTACAAATTTTTGAAGTAGAAAGTCTGAAATAGTACTTTCTTGTAAAACATTTTATTTACAACTTCGAAAATTCATTATTTACAGTGTACATCCAAGTGTAACATATTAGCGAAAAAGAAAAATGTATTTAGCTTTTAGAAAATAGATACGCTGAAAAAAAAAATGGTGTAGAAACCATTTTTCACTCAGAAATTGGTAGTAAATTTCACTAACAATTACAAAGGAATGGTAAGTAACACACTGAATTTAAAGCAAAATTTTAAATATAAATTTTTTTATTTTTTTTTATTTGAAGTTTTGAAAAATCTTTTTTTTTATAGTGTAGGCTGAATTTTCATTTCATGCAATCTTTAATACTAATGTAAATGGTTAATTTGTAGTCCATTATTTTGTGTCTTTTGTATATAAATAGTATAAAAAGGTCATGTGAACTACCTCACAAAAACGGATTTGAGCATTACCCCAAATCCAGCTGAAGCAGAAAAAAGGAAAATGAGAAATGACATTACATTACATTACATTACATTACAGACTAATCAGAGTGTTCTACAAAGGTTCAGATCTGGATCTTTCCAGTCTCACTCAACTCTGCTGACCTTTGACCTCCAGTTGCTAGGATCATGCCCCTACGAGGGTGGCTGTGGGTTGAGTGGCGACAGGATCCCGCTATAGCTGTGCCGCCCTAAACATTTCCATATGAGCGTTCATCCTAAACCATGGGAAAAAGTAGCTTGGGTCAAAAAGTCCATCTAAACATTGTAAAATGTCTATTTTTATTATTAGTAGGTCTTGCTGTGAAAAGCATCACGATTACTATTGCTTATGTTTTTAAACCCTTAACCCTAAGTATTCAATTCTGGTGCATAATCTTTCCCACACAGACATTTTTCCCCACATTTCAATTGAATATTTCCATAGTGTCACTATATGTGACCCTGGACCGCAAAACCAGTCATAAGGGTCAATTGAAATTGAGATTCATACATCATCTGAAAGCTGAATAAATAAGCTTTCCATTGATGTATGGTTTGTTAGGACAATATTTAGCCGAGATACAACTATTTGAAAATCTGGAATCTGAGGGTGCAAAAAAAAATCTAAATATTGAGAAAATCGCTTTTAAAGTTGTCCAAATTAAGTTCTTAGCAATGCATATTACTAATCAAAAATTAAGTTTTGATATATTTACGGTAGGAATATCATGGAACACGATCTTTACTTAATATCCTAATGATTTTTGGCAAAAAAGAAAAATTGATCATTTTGACCCATACAATGTATTTTTGGCTATTGCTACAAATATACCCATGCTACTTAAGACTGGTTTTGTGGTCCAGGGTCACATATATGAAAGTGCAATCATTTAATCCCTTATTAATACAACCCTGAACTATCATTAGTTAAACACTCATCATCAGGCAATTTGTGCAGCCATCTTCAAAAAATAACATCTAATATTACACGAAAAAAGAGAGAAAAAAGTCTCCCGAGGGGGACGCAACCCCACCAGGGCAGAACAATGACGTTCCTCTCCTGAGTCTGGGATTGAATGCGCCCAGGATTCAAGTACAAACATTCCAGCGTACAAAGGGAGCAAAGCCAGGAGGGACGGGAACAGGGGTGAGGGGGAGCGCAGGTGAGGAGACAAGTCTGAACAACTCCAGAAACCAGTCAGTGAGTGACAGCAGTATAAAGCCTACTGTATCAGATCTGATATGCAACTCTAAATAATCAACGTGATCAAAACTTTGCTGAAAAACCTGTTGTACACAATCTACTACATGCCTTCTGTCATCTGACTGATAGTTTGTAATTTAAACAACTGAAAGGACTTTTAGTGTAGTTGTAAAAGCGTGGTTCACATGTCTATTTGCTGCGAAATCTTTACTAATTTTTTATAAAGTAAATACATAGACATTATTTATAGATATAGAGTGAAAACTTATATTTATATGCATTTTATCTTTTAAGTATCTGCTATATTGTTATAAAAATCTCTTGAATTATATTACAAATAAAAATATATTTATTTAATTAAATTACAAATAAAATTGAGGTGTTTTTCCTCAGGTTTGAGCTCCTTATTCTCACTGTATCATACTATACAAGCTATAAAAGCTTGATGTATCAAATATGATACAAAACATAAAACACATATGAGATATTAGATTTTTTTAAAAAAATATTTTGTATAAAGTTTCATTAAACTGTTTCATTTTAAGAAAAATAGATTTTTCATATATCAGGTTTACAGGGTTAAAACACGCATATCTGAAATACATTATTATTAGAGAAATGTGAATGTGAAATGTCCACCAACAAACAACAAAAATGTTATTATTGGTAAAGGTGGAACAATAAATTAAACATATTTTTAATAGCTCCATGATTCTCCAAGACAGCAATGAAAATAAATAGACAGCAAATGGAGATCTTTGTTAAAGCCACATGATTTTTAGAGTTTTTTTCCGGAGAAAATGACCTCAAATAAATATTCTGAAAATAATTTGTGAAAATAATAATTTGCAATAATTTGAAATTAAAGTGAACATAAATGATCTCCACTAGAGATAAACCTAAAATTGTTATTTAATTTAATTTACCATGACTCAAAAGTCTTCAATAAAAAGTCAGATATCACAATATGAACATTTCTCATCAAATTCTCCCAAATCAGCTGCTATTCACATACATTTACAGCTCTATACTCTACATAACAAGTGTTTTGTTAGTGGCTATTAAAGAATTTTAAGAGAAACATCAGAGTTGATGAGCTCTGAACGAGCAACCTCTGAGCAATTTCAAACAAACAAAACAACAGACACCACAGTAAAAGCAGCCGCACATGTTCGGCCTGCAAGTTCTCCCAGCAGAATTCCCTGTGTTTTTTCAATCTGGTCGACAAAAGGCTTGATTATTAGGCAAACTGGTTAGCTGGACGGCTTTTGTTAACTGGCAACATCCAGCAGACTCTTTTGTGTGTTTCCATAGCTTTTCTTGGTATGCTTTGATGCAGTTGCCCTTTTGTAAAAATCCATACAACCTTACAAGTCATTCTCACAGGAGCAGATAGACAGAACTGAAATCAGTAAACCAGAAAAAAACTGGGTGGACTGTTGCATTTGATTTAGAATTATGTTTAAATACAAAGCAAATGTTACAGATAACTGAGAGATGATTTATGGCATGACATTTAACGTGGGTTATTTACAGAGATAATATGGAGGCTCTGTGACGCGGTTGGAAACACAAGGTATGCCTCACTGGAATGCCCTTTAGGGTGTCTCTCTCGCCCTCTGATAGGAACAAGTCATCTGACCGCCCCGTGTGTGCCGAGCTAAAGAAAGTAAACATGGGAATTTTTTTTTGGAATAAGTCAGGTGAATGTCTATTTACATGGATATTTTTGTCTTTGCTCTCGTGCTTTCTGTACGTTTGTATGACACTTATATCTGTGAGAATCAGATCTTATGTCTATAATGGGGGTTTGAATGATTGACTCTTAAATTATTACATTTGGTCTACCCATTCTTGAATATATGAAAATGTACTCACCCTCAGGACATCCCAGATGTAGATGAGTTTGTTTCTTCATCAGAACAGATTTGGAGAAATGTAGCATTACATCACTTGCTCACCAATGGATCCACTGCAGTGAATGGGTGCCGTCAGAATGAGAGTCCAAACATCTGATAAAAACATCACAAGCAATCCACACCACTCCAGTCCATCCATTAACATCTTGTGAAGCAAAACACTGCGTGTTTGTAAGAAACAAATCCTTCCCTAAGGCGTTTAAACTGCAAATTTTCATTTTTGGGTGAATTATTACTTTAGAGCCCAGATCTAGGCCAAATCATGTCAGTTCAAGAACCAAGATGTCAATTTTAATGTACTAAAAGTGAGAAAATTCCACATTTATTACAGAATTTCAAATGAAACTGACTGAGCCTAGAGAACAAGATTTTTCTTTTGAGACCCAGGTCCAGACAAAAGCCACATTTATGACCACAATCGAGACTCCAGTTCTACAATCTAAAAATAAAAAAACAAAATTTGTTTCTGCGATGTTCTGCAGATGTTGTAGTTTGTATTATTTTTGGGTGGCTCAGATATTTCTTTATGTGGTTAAATGAGATCTCTATTAACTTTTTTTTCGTGTCAAACAATAAGGGGGGGAAAAAATCAACTAATGAACAGGCTATTTTTTTATATACATTAATATTCAAATCTGATATCTCTTTATGGCTTCTGGTGGTTTATTGCTTCAGTGGATAATATTAGAAGAGAATAAAATAAAGTTTAAAAATAACTCTGCGCTTACCGACATAAAACTTCAGCAGATCTTCAGTATGTGGAGTGAAGTGAATAAATGGTGAAGTGCTTCCCCCTAGTGGCCGTTACAACAACACGATAAAAATTACGTCAGAAAATGACCTTTTACCCAATCTTGTTAATTATTACTTCCATTATTATACTTCTTTTTTCATTACGTTACCCCAAAAACACATTAATATGCAAACTATATTTAGTTTATAGATACATTGTATATAATGAGAAAACCCGTTTATGACCATTTTACACACATTTTGCAGAAAGAAAAATGGTATATCGAATCATTCTGTTATAACATAGTTGAGAATCATCTTTATACAAAGTTTGGTATAAAAAAAAAAACAAACAAAAAAAAAAACAATCTTAAACTAAAAATGTATTGGTGATCTAAAAAAAAATCAATTGTTTTTGCCTATGCATATCTTTTTGTTTTTTAAAGAAATTGAGTCCCGATGTCCTCCAGCGAGGACATAGCATAACTTATGAATGAAATATCATTTTTAATTTATTTTTTTTTGTTTACATTATTTGTAATGCTCTAAACAATGTAAAGACATGAAAAAAAAAAACCTTTTTCTCGGGTCTTAAGAGGTTAAAACATAATTTATATTATTAATTTCCTGTAGAAATAAAACATCTTGGTGACTTGGGCCCTAAAGCAGCAGCAAGACACTAAACGTCATGAACAATCCCCAAAAAGCCATTTTATTGAGAAATAAGATGAAATCACATCCTTGTCATGGTGAACAGAATTATTACTTGGCATTGTGTAAGTTTGCATATATCAGTGAAATCAAACCTGCAGTCTCTGGGATCGACCTTTGGCAACTTTAAAATGTAAACCAAACATAAGAGTTATCAGGAAATCAAACAAAAACAAAGGAAACAGAGTAGTAAATCACAGAATGAGTCATGCTCCAATGATTCTCAGTCAGCACATGTTGTCTGGATGTTCTGGAGAAAGAACAAACATCATAACAAATCCTCAACACCACAATAAAGTAGAATTGCTTTTAGATAACATCTTCATTACTACTTTTTATTTATTTATTTATTCATTTTAAATAAATCAATTGTTTTTTTCTCTTAAAAGTACCCAATATCCATCTTTCGCAATGCTTCAATTTGCTTCATTAAATGTAATTTTCAGGTGTACATCATCTCAGCCATGTGCGACATCTTCTTGGGGATGTAAAGATAATATTCCATGTATCCGGAAAGGTCCTCTATTGTGATGTCATCCACATAGGCGCGGGCCTGTTCGGAACAAGAGCGAGGGGAGCTGGACGTCCCAACGGAAGTTCTGCTGTTGGGTGAACTGTCCTGCGGGCTGGGAAGCTTCCGCTCGCATTCGGAGATCACATCTCGAAGGCCGGTGAATGAGTAAACCTCGACCCCCTGCCAAACGGGACACTGGCATTCCTGCTGCCCACACGGGCACTGACCCGCCTCCTGCAACTTGGACAGAGTTTGAAAGTCAGATGGAGCGGCATTACCTTCGCCCGCCTCCTGAGATCCCGAGCCGCATCCTAAAGCGGGCCTGTTTTCAGGAGTGCTCTCGTCATCCAAGGGCATTCTGGGCCTTAGGGGCGATTCCTGACCCTTTGGAGAAGGGAGGTGGGTTTCATAGCCGACGACACCGAACACGGTGGAGCACGGTGCTGAGAATGCTACTTCGTTCTTGACGGCGCCGGTGTCATCGGGCTCTGGCGGGGTCTTGTGTTTGAGGTGTCCAGGAGGAGGAGACATTTTACTGCAGTAGGTAAACTTCGGAGGATGAAGGATTGGAGATTTTGAGCGCCGTCGTCGCTGGCTTCTCACAAGTCCTCTGGATGACTTTCTCGTGCATCTATAATAAAAAAATGAAAAAGGTCAAAACATTAGTATAAAGTATAGCTATGTGTAATAGTTTTAATCCTATAAAGTCTATTTGATACATAAATTTTAAAGGCTTATAAATTATCAAAACATGCTGAAAAGCTCGTACACAATGTACAACAAGCCTTCTGTCATCTGATTGATAGTTCATACTTTTTTTTTGCAAGTAACAGGCCTTTTAGTATAACTGTAAAACCGTCCATCTTCAGCTTGTGGTTCACATGTTTTGGCTTTGAAATCTACTAAAATAAATCTAATAAACATAAGAATACCTTTTGAATTGTTAGTAATATTTCAAGATGAACATTTACTGGACTTAAGCAACTTTATCTGTTCATCCCTCAATCATAATTGTATTGCACTGTATTGTATGTTTTGAAACTATATAGCTTTAATAATAAAACTACGTATTTAAATATAATCTTAATAAACCATTTTATTGGGAAATATAGAGTGACAACTGATATTTATTCATTTAATGCTAAGCAGTACGATATACCATTATAAAGATGTCATATAAATAACAACTTTACCAAACTGTGTTTTTGCACTGTTTTTTCCTTCATATTCTCACTATATCATATCATATGAGCCATAAAGTCCTGACGTATCAAAAATGATGCTCAACAGAAAACATATGTAGCCTAAACTTTCTAAATCTTCAATGATCTGTTCCATTTAAAAGCAACAGAGTTTTCTGACTATTCTTTCTTATGTCAGGCTTTACAGTGTTAACTGTCATAATCCTAAAGCGGTCCTCACCCAAGCCAATTATCTTTCGTGGAGCTCATCTTGGATTTGGCTCCTTCCGGGCTGCTCCGAACAACCAATCTGGAAGCTAAGGACTCAGAGACGCGGACTGTGGTTGTGGAACTGGAAAGGAATACACACAATTACTCGGGCAGTACAAAAAAAACAAAACAAAAAAAAAAACGCTCTCTGCCAAAATAGTGAGCATCCATTTCACTTGTCAGACAAACTAGCTGAAACTAAATCAAATGACGCCAAACCTTTCAGCATCCACACGCAGTTTTTTAAAAGCGGTCTGTAGTGTCTCCTCCTCACACTCCTTGCCTACTTTCTCCACAGCAGCCATTATGTTAGACAGCCTTAAAACTGAAACCAAAACCATAGAGTTAATACAAGTGAGCAGCAATAACAAACCCAAGTATAGCCTAATCATTATAACACTCATTAACTTTATTTTAACCCACTTTGGTACGTTTAACCATTAGCATAGACTTCAGATAATTAGAAGAATATAATAAATGAAAAAAAACTCCAGTGGCTGAAACTTTATTCGAGAGTTTAGAATAACCTCTGCATAGAGGTTATAAAGAACTAATTGAGTATCATGTTATGAAATACTGACTTACTCACAAGCAGACTTCAAGTACAAACTAGTCATGTAATTTCCTTTATCATTCATATTATTACAGTGGAGTAGTTGACAAGTTGTGATTCATGTTATGAAACACTAATCACATCAACACTTCGCATTATGAAGTGCATTGTGTGCAGCCAATTGGCGTGGTTTACATTCTGTGTCTCTTTGCTCGACCAAAATATTAGCAACAAAAATAGACCATTAGAGAAATATACTTACGGCCAAAGGACCCAAATCCGAGTAAACCCCGGACATACAGGAGTTTGTTTCTGCTGTTATGAGGGTCCGTGTTCACAAAGCTAACAGGCTAACGTTAGCCAGCCAGCGTGTGGAGAGGATATCTGTGAGAAAACTCGCTTTAAACCGCCCGATGACGGGCATAACGCGATCTAGATATTACGTCTGCACGATCAGTACTCACAAATAATAGAAGAAGTCAATAAATCATACACAATATTCTAGATTTTTCCCTCGCTAGTCTCTTGTTTACACTCAACCACTCAGAGTGACTCTGCAACAACGCAGATCTTGATGACGTAGTGCACGTACACACAAACGTCAACAGATTACGAATATGCTTATAGAAGTTTCTCGTGTTGTGCCTTTTAATTACTTTTTTTTACTATGCAATATATTTTGTCCACATGTAATATTTTAATATATTGTTTTATTATATTTTGTTTATGTATCTATTAAAAGATGGTGCTTTTCATGCCTACAATGATATGTACAATATTAAGGTTGTAAATTTGCATTTGTTGTTATTTCATATACAAATCATGTTTGAGGCGCATCTAAATCTGCTCGTGTTTTTATCTCACTGGACATTCGTAATTCGTACACTAAAATATATATATATATTTAAGCGTTTAAAGTAGTTATTAATATCATAGATTGGTATCTAGGAAACAGATGGAAATCCACTTTAAAAATCAGATACAAATATTTAAATAACAAGCATTATGTAGTAATCGCAAAAAATAAAAGAAACAGTTGATAATTCAGACAATACTACATGCCTACATTTTCATTTTCCCTTCATAGATGTCTTAAGATAGCCTATTGCATGAAATATGTGTAAAATTAATTAATTAATTAATTAATTTTTTTAAGTATTTACAGAGGCAAGTCATATTAACAACAAAAATTAAGTGAACATATGGTGGAAAAAAGCTTGGAAATGTATTTAAAAAATATTCCAACATTTTCTCCCATTTTTAAAATAGTTATTAAACATTTACAAATACAGCCAGCGGCAAAAAAAAAAAAATAAATAAAATAAAATAAATAAATAAATAATAATAAAAAAATAAAATAAATAATTAAAAGCAATTGATCTATTTTTTTTCCGGTATTATTATGCAAATATAATTATACGCAGCTGAATGGCGTCCTCTTGTGGTGATGAAGTGAATTGTCTCAGGCCTCCATATGCGCACCTTGCTAAGCCTGTTTGCAGTTGAAAACAGGAAGCCTGGAGTTGTAAAGAAGCCAGACACAAAGTGCATTGTAAAGATGGAATTTATAGCAAGGCTGCCATGGAAGAACTGCTTGTATTACTGTACAAAAAAAGCATAACCAGATGCAAAGCACATCAAAACCAGATCCCTGGGGAATAGAAAACGTTTGGTGAGTTCTTGTTTACTCTTTTCCCCACATGTGCATGAGTTTATGTTTGGAGAAAACCATAGGAAGCCCTAAAACCTCAGTGTCTGGTTCTGACTGTTAAATGTGGCAGATGTGTGCAGGATCTCACACACAGACCAAGTGTTTTGGCACAAATACTTTACATAACAATTAAAAATGCATTTTATCATCCACTTTCCTTGTTCTTCGCTCCATGTTTGGGTTTGATCTTGCAGCAAATTTAATGATGTCTGAAGGGAAATGGACTGTGTAATTCTAAGCCCAGCATGTTTAAGCATTTAAATTGCAATGCCAAGACTTTTAAGGTCCTTAAACGAAACCATGTTCACACATACAGTTGCTGGATAACATTTGCTGGACTATAAATATTATAGAATTTGATGAGGGAATTATTTGTTAAGGTAAATAGTTATGAAGTAGGACATTTCCATGTACATAAAAAAAGAAGAAGAAAAAAAAAGATTTAAATGCAGTGTAATAGGAAGGAGGAGGAAATTTAATGTCATTGCTAAAATCTTTAATTAATTAAACCTTTAATTTTATTTATTTTGACATTTTTATTTAATATAAATTAAAAAATTAAAATCAAATATTTATGAAAGTCTAAGATATTGAAATTATTTCTTGTGATGTAAACTAATATATAGTGTTAATATTAGTATTTATTTAAATAATGTTATATATAATGTATCTAATGCTTAGGCATTGTCAACCTTTTGTTTAAATCTTTATTTTATTTATTTATGAATTTATTTACAAACTAATTTCTTAAGATGTAAACTTATATGTAGTGTTTATGTTATTATTAACCTAAATAATATTATTTAATGCTTTGGCATTGTCAAACTTT
This sequence comes from Spinibarbus caldwelli, assembly GCA_039654775.1. Classification (NCBI taxonomy): domain Eukaryota; kingdom Metazoa; phylum Chordata; class Actinopteri; order Cypriniformes; family Cyprinidae; genus Spinibarbus; species Spinibarbus caldwelli. The sequence goes on from CM077237.1 coordinate 29,802,668, forward strand.
TATTTAGACCTTTAATGTATTTATAAGTTATGTTTTATTTATTTACAACAGTCAGAGACTTTGAAATAATTTCTTATGATGTAAGTTTATATGCAAGGTTTATATTATTATTTAAGTAATGTTATATATAATGCTTTGGCAGCGTCAAAATTACACTATTTTTATTTATTTATTTACAAAAGTCTGAGACTTTAAAATGATTTCTTATGATATAAACTAAAATATATTCTTTATATTATTATTTAATGTAATATATGTTGCTTAAAATATTTTAACATTTGTCAAGCATTTCATCGCAAATAAAACATCTTGAATATGTGATTTTGTTATGGTTAATATTAGTGCTAGACTTTGGAAGACCCGATTAATACAATGCAATTTAGATTCAGGACAGTATGTTGTAGTTTGCGGCTGTGGCCTGCAGATGGCGCTTGCAGGTTAAACTCTTTTGTCCTTGTGAAGAGGAATCTTGCAATCTGTCATGTTGAAAAGATGATCTGTTCTCTGCAGTCATCAGGAACGAGGATCCTCCTGCTCCACAAAATTCCACATGTTATTGAATTTTATCCCATATATCACATTACATTGTTACACACAGTCAGGAATCCTGGGCTTCACAATTACAGCTGATGGAGGACAATTATGCCTAGCTTGAAAGACTGATTTTTCAAAAGCCCAAACAGTAACAGTCACAATCATTATGGGTCTCAATGAAGCGTTTCAAGGTTGTTGTCTAATTTCCACTAGTCCAGGTAAAGACACATGCGGCATTGTTCAGCTCCTGAATTTCCTGGAGCCTTCATTCTGGTCGAAACGCTTGTGAAAACAAACGTAAACCATCATTTCTCAATTTATAGAAATGTCAAAGCATAACGGATACAGACTCTATTCATGAATACAATGGTGGTCTTTTCTCCCGGTGCTTTGACTCTGGAGGAGAGATTTTACACGCTCTTTAAAATCAGTCAATCCCATTTCAGCTCGCGTTGTTAGGTTGTTCTAGTCAAAAGAGCCTAACCTCAAGTCTATTCTCTGGTCTTTAGATATTCTTTGGCTCACATCCCTCCTTCATCAAGCCTAGAGATTTTCTTTTTTTTTTTTTTTTTTTTTTTGTCCGACAGTAGAAATCATCATTTTGATTGTGAAAGTAATAGCACACCTCTCCTACACAATTTGAGTTATCGTTCATGTCCAATGTGCAAAGTTTTGAAAAACCCTTAACCTTTAGTATGAGGTACAGTATATTTTTTACTTCAGCAGGCGTTGCTAATTAAATAAAACTGAAGCCCCAGGCACTGTATCCACTATTCATTTGTATTAGTATGAGGTTCCCGTCTTTTACACAGATGTCAGTTTCTGCATACCTAAATAAATGATTTATTAAAGACCTTCATTTTATAGAATTACAGAGCTCCAGGTAAATAAAGACAGGGAACAGTTACTATGAAAACACCAGAGTATAAGAAAGTGACTTAACTGCGCTACATGGGCAATTTCAATGCAAACGTTCTGCCCTAGCTGGAAGAATATTCGGTTATATTATTTTTGGCTACTGAGCTACTGGCTATGAGAAATGAACTTTAAATGAAAGATTGCATTTTACAGGCATGTCCTGGGCACAATCAAGATTCATAGTTCACTTGTGACTCTCTGTGCTTGTTTCCAGAGTGAAAAATATTGATGGTCATGCTTTGCAGACAACGGGAATGGGAAAATATTCTCTCTAGATCTGTCTGCTAAAGCTTGATGTCTATATTATGGCCTTCCAGTTGTTTTTGAGGTGGGAAAGCTTACCGTACCGTTACTCTAAAATAAATAAATAAATAGCAAAAAGCACCACAGAAATCATCCATGACATGTTTTCTGAAGTCTTTGTTGCATATAGTCTTTTTTATATATATGCTTTATTTTATTTATTTATTATTATTTTTTCACTAACTAGATGTTGTTATATTTAACACATTTTATTTAATTCATCTATTTATTCTTGAAGATGTAATGTTGTATTTGTGTCATTGTTTAAACATAAGTGCAATAAAAAGCCAGAAATCATTATTAACTGATCTTTCCTTATGCAATAGCTTTCAAAACTCATTTGAAATGCAATTTGGGTATTATGTGTCTTGCTGCACCAAGCCTGAATCATACTGGTTTAATAACATGCTGCATTTGACAAAATCAGTTATACCACATTATTCATTGCACACTTCCCATGCTATTAACATAAGCAATAGAATAAATAAATAAATAAATATAACATAACTAACCCTTAGTAAGAACAAAAATAGCAATGCTTGCTTTATGTTTGATGGTCACACATACCTGTATAATGAATACTGGCATATTATCACTATTCTGTGCTAGTGAACAAAGCAGTTGATGTTGGAATAGTCTCCAACCCTTCAAACAAGTGGCTCCTAAGAGCCCACACACCCACAGCTGTCGGTCAGACCTACGTGAACACACTCCTGTATATGTGAGTGCGCACTCTGGGCTGGGGTGTAGCAGAAAGGCTTATTGACTCTGAAAGGGGACCTGCTTCCTGAGAGGAAAGAGATTCCCACAGGAATACCGCCGCAAAGAGGAGGTACAGGAAAACGAGAGCCAGAGAGATGAGGTTCTGCTCTGGACTTAGATCTTTCTCCCTTGAAATCTCATTTCGGCCCACAGGAAAGGAAAATCACAAATGGGATCTCTAATATCTTGTTTCTCCTAGATAAAGTGGGCCCCAAAACGTATTCGGACACTTACCAGAAAATATCAGGCCAAGTTTGAAATCAAACGTCAGACATCTCAATAAGAATATTTCTAATCAAATTCCTCCAAGGCTAAATAATCTGCACTGATATACACATTGATTTGAATAGCTTTTTCTGTACGTTAAAGCCTCACTATGTAACTTTTGTTCCTCTAGCGGCTGAAGCATGAAACTACAAGTTACTCACGGAGGAACATTGTTTTGGCAATTTCATGAGTTGTGCTTTGGCTCCGCTACTCCGCGGATGAATCTGATGGCTTGAGTCGCAGTGCTGCACTCATGCTTCCAGATAACGACATCAAAACTCTCCCGAAAACGAAAGAATCTGAAAATGATGTCTTATGAGAATGTAAGTAGCTTATATTCCCTTGCTGTTTTGACTTATTGAAATCACTTTGTTACAAAGGTTTGGAAACGCTGACATTAAACAGAAAGACTGCTATTCATATCAGATAATGGAGCAAACTATAAGATTTCAAGGATATTTATTGGCAAATAAACCAACGTAGTTACTGGTTTAGAGAATGACATTGTTACCAACATAAACATTGTTTTGTAAAGCTAGTCAGTGCACAGCAAATGTAAAGCTATGCAAACTATGTTGATTCGTGTTTTATTACAGGAACTGTCGCTTTCCCTTTTTGCTTTCAAATATTTCTCACTTCAAGGTTCATTTGTTGTGGCTTCAATGTAATTCTTTAAAATTCAATAAAATAGTAACCTTTTTTTTAGTCACAGATATGACATAAACACGTGCTGTCCAGTGTTAATTTTGACAGGCATTTTTGATTTAGTCTTAGTCTTGAGATGAAAATGCTTAATAGTCTTAGTCACATTTTAGTCATTTGAGTCTTTCATAATTTTAGTCTAGTTTTAGTCAACGAAAAAGTCATTACATTTTTGTCAACTTTTAGTCAAACTGCAGTTACCAACATATATTTAGGTAGCTATTTTTTTATGTGTAGTCTTCTAACAGAAATAGCCATTCATTCTTCTCTCTTTAGACCAAATCAATTAAGCTCATGAGAAATGAGGAGATCCCCCCTCATAATGTAAAGAGCTTTGAGTGCCCAGAAAAGTGATATATAAATGTAAGGAATTATTATTTTTATTATTAAATTTGAATCAAGAATTGAATTTAGAAAAACTGGAATAAATTATGACAATTTTCATTTTTGGGTTGAGCTACAAATTAAACAAATTTTTAAGATACAGTAGGTTTACTTAACGTTTACATTTATTTAACATCTTTTGTTGGTTAACATTAATGACACAGATAGGTATTTAATTAGGAATGCTGTCCCTTTAAGACGGAAGGCATACATGTAATACTGGATATTTGGACCGCTGTGTGTGTATTTGAGCTCTGAGAGCTGACCGCGCGCTGTATGAGAACTGAAGAAGAGAGAGAGCTCTTCTATCAGCGCGATTCCGCCTCTCCCGCCTTCACTAACTTTAAATTAATCGACAAAGAATTGTGACTCCCGGAAAAAACGGGACGTCAGGTCACCCTATCTCTAACCTGAGGCCATTGTTTCAGATCGCTAGTTCGCGTTTTGGTAGATTGTCCGTCCACTGCGGCTGCCATACTGAGACTAAGTTAGATATAAACGCCCCTCATCCGATCGCAATCAAATGACAGATGCACATTTTGAAAGACAAGAGAGTTAATTTAGCCTATTAGTGTTTTGAATGTCCGGTAGTCCTAAAATAACATTCTAGTCCTGTCTCGTCTCGTTAACGAAGACGCGGCATACATTTTGTCATAGTTTTTATCATCAGATATTATTTTTAGCTCGTCAACTTCTCGTTTTAGTCATGGCAAAAATGTTCGTTAACGAATATTTTTCGTCTTCGTTGACGAAATTAACAGTGGTGCTGTCCAATGAGTAAAGTACAGTATGCAGTTTCCCGGGAAATCAGTGAAACTGTAATATATATATATATATAAGGAGCCAAAGGCAAAAAAAAAAAAAAAAAAAGAGGTCATTATTTAAATTTTGTAAATTTCATCCCAAAAAAGTTACTAAAGCCCTTTTCGGACGGGACTAGTTTTACAGGGGGTTCTTAGAGAAATTTGTATTTCACAGACGTACTTGGTGATTTTAATCCCGTCCGAATCTGCCACATCTGTGTTTTTCTCACACAACCTCTGTAATAATTCCAGAGCAAATTACCTACTGTTTTTCAGCAAACTCAGCGATCCTCGGAGAAAACTAATCCCGTCCGAATGCGATGTCTGAGATTGCCTGTGATTTCTTTTTTTATGAAGGTAAAAAATCTGGCGGTGGTCAGAACCAGCAAAGAAATAAATTTAAAAAAAATAACAATAATAAAATCAAGAGCCAGATCACGTAAACTGTTAAGACTGGCTATTGTAATATCAGCGTCAGGTAAAATTATTCACGTTCATTTCTGCACTCAATTACACAATGTTTTAATTACATAGCCTATGTACCTTTATGAAAATTAAACACGGGTTTACTGCAAATAAATAACTAACGTAATAGTAAAGTAACGACACATTAACATGGTTTTGCTATACTAGCCATTAGCTTCATCATGGTATTTGTGTGATTATGGTAATCAATCCGAAAGACTGTACGCAACGCACGCATACAGAGCGCGTGGTCTCTGAAACGCCCAGATGTCCAAAACAGACCCCCACCCCACCTCTGTAATGAACATGGAGATGTTTGTCCCGTCTGAACTGGTACATGAAAATCCCAGACGTCAGGTGATAAGAATCGAAACTCAAACGTAGTTTACAAAACTAGTCCCGTCCGAATAGGGCTTTATAATGTAGCTTTAACAACTGTAATTTCTTTATTTCTCCATAAGAATTAATATCTGAGACATCTAGAAGAAACATCTGAGACATTTTTGACACTTAAAAGGGCTCTCCATTACATCACCTGAGCTACCAAACAGAAAGCTCTTGTCATGATTACATGAGAATGCTGACATTTACACCAGGTACACTCTTTAACAAACCCTGATGCTGAGGATGCTGGAAAATGTACTCATTCTGCATGAACAAAGCGGTGTTCTCTGCAAAGTTCTGGGCTTTCCGCCCATGTTTTTGATCCACTTGGAGTTAAGGCATTGTGACAACATGGAACATTTGTGAGATTGCTGTAGGGAGCGATTCTGTTCCGTCTGGCGGAAGGATGCGAGGTCAGCTGGTTCCCCTTCAAGTCAAGCATCATTACAGACGTCCTGCGGAGGCAGAAGGGCTTTTTAGAACGGACCGTTTCCAGGTTCTCATGCAGTCACAACAGAGAGCTCACAAACTCCATCTAAATGTTTACTTTTAATCACATCTTTACCAAAGGCCAAGCATTACTTCATTTAAGTGTCCTCTAAAAGTCTTTAAAGTGCACACTGAAAAACTATCAGAGCAGAAATGACCTTTTAAGGCTTTCTAGGTCTTAGTTAATGCCTCTTTCTTGTTGGTCTGGCAAATAAGCCTCATTCTTCGCTGTCTAGCCACCTAGTCTGTTTGAAAAATCTGCCAGACATCTGGAATTGGTCACTATACATGTCAGCTTGGCTAAGTCATATCTTGATGGTGGTCATCTAAGTGCATTTGGGTCATGCATACTTGTCAAAGCTGATAAATGAAGATAATAAGACCTAATTGTATCATATTAGGTCAGTTACTCACATGTCTTCTCATAAAATTTCAGTTTGCCATAGTTGGTGCACAAGAATGAGTTAGGATGTCTTTTTCACATAACCAAGCTACCTGCTGGGGAAATTTGCTTTTAAAAAGCAGGAAGCCTCAAGAGGCTGTATATTACAGTGATTTTACAGTGGTACAGTTGTAAAATCATTTTAATCCAGATTTTTTTTATTTATTTATTTTTTATATATGTATATATATATACACTTCCGTTCAAATGTTTGGGGTTGGTAACTTTTTTGTGTCTTTGAAAGAAGTCTCTTATGCTCACCAAGGATGCATTTATTTTATCAAAAGTAAAAACAGTAATATTGTGAAATATTATTACAATTTAAAATAACTTTTCTATTTGAATATATTTTAAAATGTAATTTATTTTTGTGATGCCATACTGAATTTTAGTAGAACACTATTTTTTGTAATATTATAAATGTTTTTATGGTCACTTCTTTTAAATTTAATGCAGTCTTGCTGAATAATAGTATTTTTTTTTCCAAAAAAAAACAAAAAAAAAAAACTATAAAACAAACTGAATGGTAGTGTATATTTAGTATAAATTTTATTTTAGAAGTATTAAATGTAGTTCTTCACTTTAAAAAAATATTCTGATATCAGACTGACTTGTGGCTTTCAATTCTGAACTATCCGTTTCATAATAAGCTTATGTGTTTTGTTCTTGTGTGGTGTTCAAGGAGAAATGTAGAGAAAACATTCTGGGTTCATGTTGTCAAACATGGCAAATCCTTCAAAGCATGTATAATAATCCATTTCTTAACCTCTTTGCAAAGTCTGTCTACTTTACCTTGATGCACTAATTGGCTCACATTTGGCCCCTGAACACAAGTCCCTGTGAACAATGAGTACAGACATATTTTTCATACTTTCTTCATCTTCTCTGCCCAGGCACTGGCCTCTCGGACCTTAAAGGGCCCTTCTCAGAGCTGTAAATGAGCTGTCAATCAGAGGCCAGATCCTTTCACTGATTGGAGCAGAAGGCAGGTCGGCGTGGAATGATGGGAGAGTGGTGATATACTAGACAAATGCTCAGCCAAAATAAAGGGACAGAGGTTTCTTTATGCTCAAAGGGAGCAGCATAGGAGACTGTCAATGCACCACGTACACGTGCCCAAAGTTTAAGTTTAAGCCGCTCTGAGAGTTTCATTTCAAGCAGGAAGGGAAAGCTGAAAGAAATTTCCTTTTTATGGTATTGAATACAATCCTTCCTGTTACATAAGACGTGTGAAGAATGGATACAGATAGAAGAATAGGTCCCTTCATATCTCTTGTCTCCGAGCGGAATGGATTGATGTGAAAATAAATTCCAGGAACCTGTTGGCAATGGTGGACACATGATAAAGATTAGTTGATGTGCCGATGTGCTGGTTCCTCTCACGCATATTTGCTTTAGTAATTAGAAGGAGAAAACGAGCCAAAGACCTCTAAGACCCTTCAAAAATGTGCACACACAGTTTCACATTTTTCAACACAATTTATATGGTATGTTCTTAGCTTTCATCCTTTGACGATGATCTTGGATGTGGCAGCGGTGCAGCATAATAGCCACTTTGTGTAAAGTTATGTGCAGTGTTATGTAAAAGATACCAGAAGCAGTAAAGCAGAGTAAGTTGAGATAGAGGACATAATAATATCAATTACATAATTGCATTAATGATAATTAGATACAAGCCATACTAATAATCTAATTACTCACCAAAATCAGTAGTACTGGTGTTCGTTATAGTTCAGAGTGGCAGGATGGGAAACTCCGTACAGTCACAAATGAATAAGAATAGTTTAAAAGTGCTGAATGTTTATACCCATATGAAAACTTTTTTTAATAGCTATATTCTGCTGTACATCTTATATTTGACGAAATTTTTGGGGTCAGCCTCTTTTTTTTTTTTTAATGAACACTTATTTAGTCAGGATGGATTAAATTGATCAAAAGTGAAAGTAAAGACACAATGTTACAATAGATTTCTATTTCAAATAAATGCTTTCCTTTGAAATCATAACAAAATATTGCATTTTACACTCTCTTTTTCTCACCAAAGCTGCATTTAAATGATCAAAAATGCAGTAAAGACAGTAATATTATGAAATATTACAATTGAAAATAGCTGTTTTTTCTTTTAATGCACTATAAAATGTAATTTATTCCTGTGATGCAAAGCTGAATTTTCTGCATCATTAGTCCAGTCATCAGTGTCGCATGATCTTTCAGAAATCATTCTAATATGCTGATTTGCAGCTTAAGAAACATTTCTTATCAATGTTGAAAACAGCAATGCTGCATAAAATTTTGGTGGAATCTGAAACTATGCTGTTCAAAATAACAGCATTTATTTAAAACAGAAATATTTTGTAACATAAATGTCCTTACTGTCACTTTAGACCAATTTAATGCATCCTTGCTGAATAAAAATATTACTTTCTAAAAAATTTATTTTTGTGTATTTTTCCAAGCATTATCTGTTCACCCACACACTAGTTTATGCTGTTATTCCATTGATTTTAATGTGGATGCATGCACAGCAAGGTGAACACAAGTAGAAAACAAAAGTGTTTATGAAAGTGATGCTCAGTTAGAATTTAAATGTTTGCTGTAGCAAAATCTGACATGAGCATAGTGACCATGAGAACTTCAGGCAGGTCCAGTTTCATGAATCCAATTAACTATTTTCTTTATTGCAGACCGACCCGGCTCTTTCCACAGCCCTGATACACCGATCTTGTGCATTCCTACATGTCAAAGGCCCCGTCAGAGCTGTCTCTAGTGCGTAAGCTCCATAAAGCTCTATGTGATTACATGCTGCGAGAGTTTTTCTTGTTAGTGTAAGTGTTAACAAGAGACTAGAATGTGAGCCAGGAGTGGACATAATCTGACATGAATATTTGTGTGTGTGTGTGTGTGTGTGTGTGTTCTCAACTCTGCATAAATAGGTGAAAGTTCGTCCGTGTGAACTCCTGGTGAATGGTGTCTATGAGCGAGTCAGAGTCTGCTGTTTTCTCTGCTGTACCGTTTGCTTGAGAGGGGGCGCTGTGCTCTGGTGTGTAAGTAAATGAGTATGAACTCCTGTAGACCAGCCCGTCCAATCGGATCAGAGATAAAGGCACTGTGATTGGTTGTCTCATCCATCTCCACTCGCCACTTAATATGGATACATCAGGAACAACACACAGCAGAGACCTGGAGGACCTGAGATAAATAAAGTATTAGATTTACAGTCATATTTGACCAAATAGCCTTATTTTCTAGTGTGCAACTTTATTTTTTTTTTTCACCAAAGAATTCGTTAGCAGACAGCACTGACTATTATTTTAAATAAGTATAATTGACAAACTTTTACTATTTTGGATGTTTTCTTTCCACTAGTCTGAAAGAAGACATGCTATGGATGCAAAATAGCCCAAAATCTCAAAATTGAAAAATGTAAATTTTGCCTGTGTCTTAGAAAGTCTTAATTTGCCTGCAGTTTAAGGCCTTCAAAAGGTATTAAATCATAAAATATATTATTTTAATTGATAGTCATGGCATTAAATCTGGCATGCATTGCAAAAAATAAAATATCTTCCAACGTATTTTTGCTCTCCAACATACATATCTAAACATCCTTATAAGCATTTGCTTGAGATGTAAATGTAACAAAATTAAATAAGTTAATGCTTAAAACAAGAACAAATGTCTATCAGTGGGGAATGAAAACTTATTTTCCCTTTGAATTTAGTTGTTTTCTGAGGCCAGTGGCAGATATTTGTTCTTGTTTAAATCAAAAACTCGCTATTTTGATCAATTTCTCATAAAACAAGACTTCTTGTGTCATTTAGCTTCTCAAGTACATGATTATAATAGACTCTTTAGACATTTATACTGGAAAACAAGACAGTAATTCTGATGAAGAACATTATTTTTTTTTGTAGTGTGCTAATACAACTCATTGTGTTCTCCATAGACATTTACATTAAACATATTGCCATATTGTGTTCCCTTTAATTTATTACTTACATTTTCTTTACTTGGTCTTAAAAGTCATCACCTTCATAAAACCCCTTTTCTAGAAATTAGTATTGAAATAAACGGTTGCAGTGGCTGTTATATTATTGTAATTCAGTGCAGTTGTCAAACTTTGACTGAAGTATTAATCTGCTAAATGTTTACATCCTGTAATTTAAGATGATGGAAGTTACACCTCAATAATTTGCAGTCATTTCAGTTGCAGGTCACTGCTGACCTTCTGACATCTGACACTTGACTACAGCTCTAAGAACCTCCCTAAAAGGACCTGAGAGAGACCATCATTCCATTCTTGCCTGCTGAGACAGGAATGTCGCACCACGGCATCCCTGGAGCCTTGGCAAGATGGTCACAACGGACTAAAATTATTGCACAGGGAAAAAGTTTAGTACGAGTGAGAAGTTGGTTTTGTGTCCTGCAGTGAACTTTCAGACATCTAGAACCCAATTGCAATTTATAAAGTATAAAGCTCATTATTAGATGAGCCATGTTCAAAGCCACTTAAAAATATCTGCATGCCTACATCCACACAGTTTATTTCAATGTTACTCTGGTATGTTTGATATTATATGCAAAACCATTGGTTTTTGGGCTATTTTGCTTCCATAACATGCAGTCTTTCAGATTAGTAGGAAGAAAACAACCAAAATAAACATTTATGTGTTTATTTTATTATACTTTCCCTAATTGTGTCTTTCAATTACAATACACATCTTTAAATAACAGAAATCTCCACTTCAACAGCACTTACACCAAATTACATATTCTGTAGGTTTTTACTGATGGTTTGTTCATTTATCATTCAACTGATTTATATAACATTTTCCCCCTAAATATATGGTGTTGTTTGTTTGTACATTTTTTTTTTTTTTTTTTTCTGGCTGTTGACCGTATTTTCTGATTAAAAAAGATCCAAAATTCTGTCCGTAAAAACCTTTAACTTTAATACGTCAACAAAATGAAACGAATTTTGAACCTGGCTTTATCAAATGTTCAGATTACCAATTTGCCCTTGATTTTATAAAAGCAATAAACCAGTATGGCCCATATTCTACACTAATTTTACAATGTTTTACAGTGGTTTAAGGCACTTAGACACAACTCACTGCTCTGACTGCTTTGGTAACTACCTGCCAGTTAGCACAATAGAAATGATCCTTGTATCATTTGCTGGAATCTTGGGTTATCTAAAAATTGGTAAATTCACTTCCTCACAGATTTATTCAGTGTGAATAATCATTCTTTGTGACATTGTGCTTTAACGTGTGATATGATAAATGATGAGATCTGTGGTTTGCAACAGAAGACTTCAGAGCTTAATCTTGCGTTACACAGGACCTCCTGTGGTTTACAAGAAGAGGAAGTCATAAACTGAAAAGGGCAGCTTTTAAATTGCACATTCACAAAGCGTGTCATATTCTAAATAGTGTTCTAAATAGTTTCCTGTTTAATGTGTTTGAACTGTTGGGGAGTAACAAATAAATGTAGCACTGCTGCCAACTAAATTGTGACAGTAGCTTAGCTGTTTACAGCAGTTTTTATTAATATTAATATTATATATTAAAAATTAAGAGTATAGCATGAAAAATAATATATAAAAATTATTTGAGCTCTGCATATGTTTGGATTACATAATGCAACATAAACACTGCATTGCTGTTTATCACTATATTTTTAATTTAATTACATATGGATTTTTGAGATCATTGTTGTTTTTTTCAAAACAGTTTTGTTTGTATGTAGTATAACTATCTATTTGGTAGGTTGGCTTGACTGTCACTTAATTTTAGCTTGCCAAACTACAAGCTTGTCATGATTTAAAGTATCTCCCTCAACAGTGCACCAAAATATGATAAATGCTAACCTGAACATTGTCTCAGCCTGCATGTTACCAAACCAGACCTTTAAGTGTGGACCGAAGTTTTCTCCGTGAAGCTCCAACATGGCTACATGTCCTCCTCCGTTCAACTAAATCACCAAGGACACTTGTTAGTGTTGTTTAGGTAAGTAACCCCTTTTAACATACATCTTATATTAAAGTCATATTAAATTCAGTTTCTATTGAAGAGATGTAATAAAGGAACATAATTGCTGACCTCTAGTCCATTGATGACAGGTACAGGGCTGATGGCGGTCGGGTGACTGGTGAGACTCTCACTGAAGGTGTATTCAACCACCTCCGTTCCAATGATGGTCCAACAGGAGCCGTCGTTCAGTAACACCTTATTACTTTCTTTAGGACATGGAGAGGCCTGTAAGTTTGGAATGACATGGGGGGGGTGACTAAATGATGACCGTTTTTGTTTCGGGTGGAACTATTGTTCATATTTCACTGCCTGTGTTCACCTGGAACTGTATGATTTTTTCATTAGACAGGCAGAGGTACATGTGGTTACTGTCTCTGAACTGGAAAGCACATTTATGAAGCTGAGAGACAGGCTCATCCACGTCTAGACATGCATGCTGTTTGTTCACTTTACGTATTACCTGCAAGGAAAGAAAACAGAATTAGGTAACTGTTCACACAGCTGACCATTTTGTCCTTTTTTTTTTTTTTACATTTAACATCTTAAAGAAATAGTTCAGCCTTTTTCACCGGAGGAAGCTTTATTATTGAGAAGCAATGGTTTGACATTAAAAACATGTTAATTATGGATTTGTTTCTCAAACATGCAGTTTTTTGCTTCAGAAGACGTTAATTGATTGACTGGAGTCATGTGGGTTACTTGTAGATTATTGTGATGTTTTTATCAAGTGTTTGGACGCTCATTCTGACGGCACCCATTCACTGCTGAGGATCCATTGGTGAGCAAGTGATGAAATGCTAAATTTCTCCGAATCTGTTCTGATGACATTTACATTTATGCGTTTAGCAGACGCTTTTATCCAAAGCGACTTACAACGCATTCAGGCTATACATTTTTTATCAGTGTGTGTGTTCCCTGGGAATTGAACCCATGACCTTTTGCGCTGCTAACGCAATACTCTACCACTGAGCCACAGGAACACCTGAAGAAACAAATTCATTTTGGATGGCTTGAGAGTGAGTAAATATTCAACTTATTTGCATTTTTGAGTGAACTGTTCCTTTTGTAAAGAGCAACAGTGAACACCCACTTTTTCTCTTGATTCCGAAGGTAGGTCTCTTATGAAAGGTTTAAACATATGTGTTAAAAAGCAGTTATTCTGCAGAGAAGAAAGTGGGATTTTTACTTTAGAACCTTGCTTTTTTTCAGATTTGCTATATTACACTCTTAAAAATAAAGCCTCTTTATTGGCATCAATGGTTCCATGAAGAACATCCACAGAACCTTTCCACTCCACAAAAGGTTTTTTATAGTGAAAAATGTTCTTTATATTTTTAAAATGTTCTTCACACTAAAAAAAATTAATCCTTTTAAGAACTGTTCGCTCAAAGGTTCTTTGGGAAACCGAAAATTGTTCTTCTATAGCATTGTTTGCAAAAACTCCCTTTTGAAGCATATATTTTTAAGAGTGTAATTGTAGTAAATGCTCCACGTTTTTGTTCTCAGACTTATGAAATCTGATGCGAGCAGACTTAAAGTAGCCATTAAAAAAGGAAAACAAAGATTCATTGCCTTTCTATCATGCACCACCGCACCTGGTCCCCCGCAGCACCTGTGTGCAGCACAATATGCCTGACTGTTTATTCTCTTTCAGCACTTCTGCACAGCCATCAAAAATCCTGCTGCATGAGGGCTTCAAATACACACTTGCAAACTGAAACAAACTAGTCAGCAAATTCAAACAACTAAAACAACACTGTGAAGGTCCATTCTGTTTGCTAGCCTGCTAAATGTGGTATTTAAACATCGTCCTTGGCATTTTGATCAAGTGCTTTATCAGCAAATTGTGACACAGGTTGGTAGCAGCTAGGCTTCCAAAAGCACCACAGGGATGGAAATTTGTACAGAATAAACTTGAGACATGGGTGAAAAAATATATACAACATGCAGATTCAATTAATAAAGGTTTTTTTTTTTAACTAAAAAAATTTATGCAGTTCTGTAAGGTGTTGTTAGTGAGACATAAATTACACATTTTACCTTAATTTCAGCTTTGATATCTTTTAAAAAAGATGATATGGCTGATTGAGAATCATGTAAAAGAAACAAAATCAGTTTTATATTTGCATGCTGTACCATTGGTGGAAGCGCCACTCCTGAGTCAGTGCACACCAGCTGAACCACACAGCCGTAACAGATGTATCTATCACACACGGTGTATTCACTATGAGCGGCTTGCATCTCCTCCACTATAAAGAAACAGAGTGAGTATTAGGCTATAGCACCGTAGGGGATGAGAAAGAAAAACAGACCTCACTCAGATTTGGCCTTGAGTGCCGTATGGGGGTTAAACCCATTTATGCTACATATATTCCAGCTGTTGAGCACATGTTGCTGACATTTACAATTGGACCTTTTAAAAGGTATTGTTTTTTTTGGTGAAATTTCTGCTCTCAGATGTAGTGAGGCGCTAAAGGCTTTTTTTGAGAGTTTATTTACTCTGGATGTCCAGCATAGAGTATGGACAGATTTGGCCAGTTGTTTCTAAACTTGTTTGGGTTTCTTGTGTTTATTTAGCTACTGTGGTGAACAGTGAATTAGTCACTACAACTGAGCGATGGGCAATAGCATATTAATTTGTGAACTTAGGTTAATGGAAAAACTTCCGCAAAAGGAGTTTTCCATATCATTAGTGTGAATTAGAAGTTGTTAGTATAACAATGCTGTTAGAATATGTCATGTTTACAGTATATTTGCCTATTTAGTTTTTCTCTGCACATAAATGCCTAAATTGGATGCAATTATTAATATTACTTCAATGTTGTTAAATATGTCAGTGTTAGGAAACATTTTACAGTAAATCTTATTTGTTAACATTAGTTTATGCATAAACTAATAAAGATCAATATTGTTTTACAGGATTTATTAAGCATTGTTAATATTAGTTCATAAAAATGTTCATATTAGTTGACAGTACATTAATATTAAAAATATATTTAATCTTAAAAATGTAATTAGTAAATGCAGAGATTAACATGAACTGCTGTAGAAGAACTGTTTAGTTAATGTAAACTAAAAAATAATGTAGTTAACTAATGTTAACAAATAAAACCTTTTTGTAAATTGTTACCAAATGCCATCTAAAAAACGGTAACCCTGGATTTAATTTGAATCTTGAAACCTGACTACCCAGGATTTATTACTAATCAGGGTGAAGTATCAGTTTTGAGTATCAGTTTTGAAGTGTGATTAGTTCATAGTTTATAGCTTTTGTCACTTAAAATAACTTTTTTTTCTAGTTATTTGTATGAGGGATTAAGATAAAGAGGAATAAAGGCAGAATAACAGAGAAAAAGCACTGGATCTCAAACCTAACATGACAGTGAAGGCCGTCCATTGTCTCGCGCTGGCTACAAAAGCCCCATCTTCCACTGCCAGGTAACGCGTACTGACCGTCTGCGACCGCAAGCGGTTAAACAATGACACTTTTGAGCCTGATGAAATACACACTGCAGAAACAAATATACTTTTTTTTTTAAAGTTTCAACAGATTTTTTTTTTTTTTTTTTTTTTTACAAAAGTGAACCAATAGGCAAACGGGGGAAAAAAAAAACGGCATAATTTAAACTCACTTAAACCTAAACATGCACATTCAAACCAACAAGCAGATAGCAAACACAAATACTATGACTGTGACTAATGCCAACTCGTTCTTTTTCTTAAACTTTGTCTCATTGTCCATCTCTCTCCCACAGAATGGTGAGGAATTCAATGTCACTTGACATCTGCTCTCAGATGTCAAGCGCCCCTTTCTTCCCCTTAGAAGCTCTCTGTGGTTCCAACAGTCAATGTCAACAGAAGATGCCCTCTTAGTGTGTGCTTTAGGAGCAAAAGGTTAGAGGTCAAATGTCTGACTCCTATGGCAATGGTTGCTGGGTGACACCAGTTAGTGGCTTGACCCCACTTCTCATACACAAAGGCACGCTTACCAAAACTTACAGAGTTCAGTTTCGACACTGGTTGACCCTTTGATGTAACAGCACTTAGTCAGAATAGACGTCATATTTGATTTGACACAAATGTAGGATAGTTTAAGAGTCAATTCAATGGGTACAACAACAAAAAATTATTACCAAAAAATTCCATTTGGACAAAAAAACATGGGCTGTGAAAATGACCTAGAAACTTAATACTGCACAACATACTGAACTGACTGTCCTTCTATCACTCACAGAATTGAATTCATTTGCATCAAGTTAAGTAGGGACTTTCAGAATTGCGCACACATGCACAGACTCACGGTCAGCATTTTTCATGGACTGCCTCTTCTGTGATGGTTTGGAGATGACTTTAATGAGTCTGCTGTTAAATGTGCCAATTTCTTGCCCTCCACTGTGAAACAGGTGTAGCAGCAGACGAAAGTGCTTTCGTTTGTCCGTATCTGAGATATACAAGGTTTTAGCGCAGGCAAACATCTGAGGGAACAAAAAAAAAAAAAAAAAAATTAAAGAGACATAAATGAGTCAATTGTTAACATTTACAAAAGTTCACAAGGTTGAGGTTAGTATGATTTTTGTTGTTGTTTTTGAAAGACATTTCTTCTTCTCACCAAGGCTGCATTTATTTGATGAAAAATACAGTAAAAACAGTAATATTTTGAAATATTTTCACAATTTAAATGAACAGTTTTTGATTTGAATATATTTTAAAAAGTAATTTATTCCTGTGATGCAAAGCTGGATTTTCAGCATCATTACTCCAGTCTTCAGTCTCACATGATCCTTCAGAAATCATTTTAATATGCTGATTTGCTGCTTAAGAAAGACAGTTGTGCTGCTTTATATTTATTATGCTACATTTTTTCCAGGATTCTTTTGATTTAAAAAAAAAAAAAAAAGTTCAAAAGTTCAAAAGAACTGAAATTATTTGAAATAGAAATCTTTTGTAACATTGTGAGTGACTCTTGGTCAAATTAATGCATTCACGCTGATTAATTTCTTACTGACCCCAAACTTCTGAATAGCGGTGTAATTGTCAGTTGTATCTAAAGCAATAAAATAAGCATCAGATCATTTGCTCTTGCAAGAAATATTGTTATACACGTGAGTTTATTTTGAGATCTTTCGACTGCATCTTGGTAAATCTGAGCACTGAGACTTTTCTGAGATCTCATCTGAAGAGGATGAAACTTTTTTTTTTTTTTTTTTCCCACAACGTAAATCTGAGAATATAAATCAATATAAATAACTTTATCAGAAGTTTGCTATCCATTTAATCTCTTTGCTGTTTTGGTGATGTATTCAAGAGATCTTATTTGTGAGTATTATTTTCTGTGGTCAGGAAGTTTAAAGATCATTCTTCTTTAAGCTCATCCATCTGCCCTCCTCACATAAACCTGCTTGTAATCCAGGTAGAATAAGCATATGATCCCATCTCCAAATTTATCTGTACACACAGCGGTCATGTTCTCTCATAAACCCGACAGACTCTCTCCTCTTTGATCGCTGGGCTTTGGCAATGTCTCACCTTCCTGTCTGTCTGCTCCTCAAAGCTCAGCTTGAAACTGTCTGTCCGTGGATCAGCAGAGCTGTCCAGACCCATGTAACCAAAAAGCCGACAACTGGGCTCCCCCAGACCTGATGCTGTGTGAATACAAATGGAAAAATTACTGTGAATTACAAGGGTAAGAATGAAGATGTTCTCTCACAGCTCACTGACCTTTCAGCTGCTCCTGTCTGAGTTTCCATCCGTGTCCAGTGAGATACACACAAGGAGGTGGACAGAAAAACCTATGAAAATGCACAAACACTTATTTTTGGAATGAGACATGAAAGAGTGGGTGTGCAATAGGTTTAATTCTTGTAAATGATCCACTAAGTGATAAAATAACTTAAACATGGTTTTGTAGGGAAATATTTTTTTAGCGTTTTATGCAATACAGATTGTTTCAAAGCAGCTTTACATTAATAAACAGGAAAATAACAGTACTACTGTTGTAAAATTCATCAGTAATGAAACATTCAACTGTAAAGTAGTATATGCAGCTGTACAGAATGCAAGTTCATTAGTCAGTAGATGATGTACTTCATTGTTGCAAAATTAATGTCGTTATCCAACTGAATTCAGTTAAAAAAAAGATCAGTTTATGAAGCTTTTGGAAACCGGTAGCTAGATTTAGCTATTAGTTATCTGGGGCATATATACACATAAATATATACACATATTTATGTGTATATATGCTTGTATATTTCACTGTTGAAAAATGTGAATGCACAGATGAAAATCATTTTTACCTCTTCTCATTGCCGTAAGACTTCTGAGCAACTTTGGCATGCAAGATGATCACTGATTGGTCAGGTCTGAATTGAAGGTATTGCCTCACTGAATCTCTGGTTACTTTTGTCAACGAGGAGAAATTTTGATCCTCCCTAGTGATGCACAAAAATATTTATTTAAAACTTAGGGTTACAAAATGGTAAAAGGGTGGAAAAATCAAAATGCATCCTCTCCAAACTCATGCAATTTACTATTTCAAGTAAACTATCTGTGCATTTCTCAAAGATCCAATCACGGAAAAGGTCCTTACCAGTTTCAACATAAATATTGATATTATTTCAGAAAGTATGGGGCAGTGGAGCATTAACAGCTATCCTTTATGTCTGTGGTAGTCCTACTGTACTTTCTGACTTACAGCAACAAGCAGCGTTTAAGATTCAGTAATAGATATGAGTTACAATAATAGATATTTTGAATCAAATACAAGCCATTTTTATGTGGGTGGTTTGAATGTGTAGACTGCAGCAGAGGACAGGAATTTTCCAATTATTTTTTTGAAAACAACAACAACAAAAAACACTACATGATACATTTAAGGCAATATATTTTAAAATAAATCCTTTTTATTGTAATTTCCTTTTTAAATCCTTTTAGGTTAAATGCCAATGGCACAGAACGGGAACCTTATAATATTTGCAAAAATAAGAAAACATCTCCCTTTGTGTTCCACAGAAGAATGAAAATCTCGTGGGCTTGCAATGACATTGGTGAGTAAAAATGACATGATTTTCATTTTTTTTTTTTTTTTTGGGGTCTTGCACAACTCTATTCGTCAAAAAATCCTGGAAACAAAAAAATATCAGTTTCCACAACTCTTTTCAACACTGATAATTCAGCATATTAGAATGATTTTTGAAGGATCAAGTGACACCGAAGACTGGAGTAATGATGTTAAAAATTCGGCTTTGCCATCACAGAAATAAATTACATTACTGTATTTTTGACCAAATAATATGCTGCCTTGGTAAACATTAAACACTTCTTTAAAAAGCATTAAAAACTTTGACTCTGAAACTTTGAACTTCATATGATCTGTTTGCAGTGACTCATTTTAAATAATTTTATTACTTACTCCATTCGAAACAGTTCTGGGAGTTTTAATTCCGTTGATTAAGACCCCAAGGATATAAATATTATATTTCCCAACAGAGTGAAGTGCCTTAATTGAAACTCACTTAATTCCCCAGGCTTAGGATGTTTTAGTCAGTCTGCCCAGATTTTTATTTGAGACCTTCCCAGGAGGATACGGGGTCAAAGGTGTACTTATGTTATTTCCCACTTTGAGCGTGTTAGGATGAAGGTCAAATCTGATCCCAGTGTTTGGTTTTTTTATTTTTATTTTTTTTAATTATTGCACTCAAAACGTTTTAATACTTTGTATGGTTAGTTAACATGAAATATGGAGTTTAACATGCTGTACTTTTTCTAAAATTATTTTGTGTTTTTCTTCTAGTTACAGTATCTATAATAAAACTAAAACTTTCCCTTTCATTTAAATTGCACTCTAGTAAGTCATGATAGTGTTATTCGTTGACTACCCTATTGCAGACCCCATTAATATTTCAAAGGAAGTGTATAAAGAAAATAGCATCACTGTAAATGAAATTCAGACTGATAAAGTCAGTTCTGTGTTCATCAGTCGTGGACTAAAGCAGAACCGCAAGGAATTTCTGTAGGCTCACTGAAAGAAAGCGTTAATGTTCTCTCTCCTGCTGCAACCCCCCAAAGAAATCCTGCCTGCGCTTCCCATTTCGGACGGGGGTGGGACCTACATTTTAAACGTGCTCTGTAGATTTAATACCTGGCCAGTGTCTTGACTGTTCACTCTGTGCTTGAATAATAGCCTGGAGAGGTCACTACTCACCTTGAGGAACTGTTTAACTCTTTTATTAAGCTTTCTGAACCACTGCCGCGTCATTGTGTCGTATTTTTGGATACCGTTTCCCTCTTCTACAGGAGAGACTGTACCTGTGTCATTACCTGAGGTGAGTGAAGCACGCGTCTGATGTGTACAGGTGAGACACGTCTGTCGAGTCCACAATGGCCAACCCTGGAGAATTAGGAGAAAAAAAAATGTTGCTTGGCTTTAATTGTAAAGAAATAGCAGTAAATAGCAGTTGTGAGACCGTTAAACGTAGTGAATGTGAGAAACATGGTAAATGTGCTTTGCTGAGCATTTTTGTGCTATTTTTAAACGATGTGTTTCAGGCTAAATTTTTCCCTCAATAATAAAAAGATGTAGGCTACTTTTCATTTAAACACTGCATATTAAATAATATACATGTTGCTGTATATTAAATAATATATATATATATATATATATATATATATATATATATATATATATATATATATATATATATATATAAACATCCCGTGAACCCGCTCCGACGTCCCGATCTGAATCAAATGATTCACGATACATGCTTTGAAGTCCCGATATGAATCAAATGATTCACGATACATGCTTTGAAGTCCCGATCTGAATCAAATTATTCGCAGTAGGGGTGGCTCGATACCACTTTTTCAGAACCGATCCCAATCCGATACCAAAAATTCTGAGTATCTGCCGATACCGATATCGATCCGACACCTGGACAGGGTTTTTTTTATTTTATTTATTTATTTATTTATTTATTTATTTATTTATTTTAAATCAGTGTTGAATTTTTATACCTCAATGTGTGTTGACCTGATCATGACTTTTTCGTGTTACACACAATCTACTAAATATAGACAACTTTATTGTATAGAAAAACAACAAATGAATGCATATGCAATTATAATCTATGACAAAAATACTATTATAAACTAGGTTAGGGGATAATTCAGTAGCAAAAGTTACTCTAGAAAAATCATGAGTGCACAATTCTATAAAATCTAAACTTAGAGGGAAAAACATTATTTAGTGGGGAACAAATAAAAGTGAATAAGTGCAGGACTAAATCTAAAATGATAATGTAAAATTATATACATTGCTCTTTGTATTGTTTTAAAATACATTCATGAAAAACAAGTAATATATTTATATATAAATATTTATACTGTAAAATTAAAATACATTTCTTTTAAATGTATAGCACAGTAATGAGGCAGAAACATATGATAGATAAGACGAACAAGAAAGGCTATTAATAATCTTTCATTGTGTAAAAGTATTATGATACGAAAGGCTTCAAATACAGAGCGGCACAAAGTGCTATGCGCATCCCGTGTGCAGAATGATGCGCTTGAAGCAACATGGAGTCTCAGCGCGCAGCTCTCCGCAAGTCCGCATAGAAAGGTGAAGCACAAAGTGAAGAGATATTAATGCGCAGTGTATTAAGTCTATGCGATAGTTTATTGAGCCTTTTCTATTAATAGTTTTAAATTTCAGTTACTGTGCTCGTTAAGAACATAGTGCTCTCGTGTTGTGATCTAACAGACACCTGGTAGAAAGTAACACGATTTAAAACAGCGCGAAGTCCTTTTATGCAAAGCCATTTATCTTTATTTACAGATCAAGTATAATATTTGAACATTTAATAATCTTGTTGAGCGTTTCATCGTCGCGTAACTGAATGCCACACACAGTTTGAACGCTGAATGGAGGATGACAGCCGCAGCGGAGAGAAGAGTTACTTCAACGCGACTTAAATATTCATCTGTACCTCACATTAAACTATGTAACGGCTTCAGAACACTTGAAATATAGTGCATGAAAACTTTATGGTGTTTTATAATGTGTTTGTGGCTTTTCTGGGGCTAAACAATAACACAATAGTATGCGCATAATATTCCCAGCAGGCACCAGACGTCTATGTAACGTCAGGTTGACGTTGGACATGACGTCGGAGAGACGTTGCATTTTGGTTGAAAATGAAAATTGGGTTGACGTCAATATTTGACGTCAATTTGACGTTGACTTAACGTTGGATTTTGGTTGCACAACCTAAAAACAACAAAATTTCAACGTCAGCTGATGTCGGTATTGGACATCAATTTAACATTGACGTTAGACGTTGAATTTATGTTGAATTTTGGTCACCCGACGTCGCAACCGAAATTTAACCAAATATCAACGTCTTATGACGTTGTGTGCCTGTTTTGTGCCTGCTGGGTTGGATTTGGATCGGTCTCTTCTGCCCGATACTCCGATCCAGCAGAAAATGCCACTACTGGAGCGAGACCGATACTGAATATCGGATCGGCGCACCCCTAATTCGCGGTACGCTCTTTTAAAGTCCCGATCTGAATCAAATGATTCGCGATACGCGATCCGATTGGAGCGTTTCGAAACAGTGAATCATTTTGCGACGCAATGGTTTAAACTGTAAAAAAGTTTAACTGATTCAGAGTTTCAAAAAGCTCCGTTGGTACTTTGCTCGCTTTCTATATAATTTATTTCTTGTCTGAATATCCGTGGAAATGAAATCGTTACAATTAATAGGCCGAACTTACAATGTTTTTTATTGTAAAATAAAGGCTTAAATTGGCCTTCCATTTTCAAGTAAAGTGAAAGCTATATCAACTGCTATTTTAATTATTATTATTATTTTTTTTAATTTTATTTATTTTTTTTTTTTCCAGAAAGAAAAATGTAATTTAGACAAAGTTTAATTGAATTGCAACATTTTTTAATTTTGGGATGATGATCAAATGGCTAATTTAATCATGCAACATTAATGCAGAATGTTCTATTAAAGCATCTGTGACAGTCACAGTACACAGTATATACTGTGCAGTAAGTAGTTAGTATTCCCTTCCAAACACAGCCAAGACCTGAACTAAACTAAATATAGATCAGCATGTAACAGACTGGCTGTGTCTCAAAACCTAGTGAGCTGCGAGCCTAAACAGCATATTTGGGCATCATGGTTTCCACAGTGCTATCTAGATAGGCAGCTCACCAGGTTTTGGTACACAGCCACATGCTTTAGGTGCACAGTGGTTGGCTGGAGGCAAAACTGCTATTAGTAGCAAAGCATCACATCTGCTTTCAATCCCACTTTAACAAGAAGCTGGTGTTAGTTAATCTAACTGTACTCTGAAGCTGTCAGTCAGTCGGCTGCCAAAGAAACCATGCTTGTCATTTTCCTCCATTTGCCCTCCATCTCTAATGCTACTGTCTTCTCCCTCGCTCCCTCACACTGGGTTTTTCTTTGGTCTGTCTGTGCCCCATGTCAAACTGAGAGAAATGTTTACACTGTGGGGCTTTACCCCATGGAGATCCCTTTGGGCGAGAGCTGGGATCCGGGAGCTTAAACAGTCTTCATAAGATATATATATATATACAGCACACTGGAAGAAATGTGCTGTTGCTGTTCTGTTTTTTACTGCTGGTCACCTTTTCTTACTCCTCTACATTACTCTGATGGGAGGATATGGTTTCTCTTGGTTTAGGTTCCTCAGAGGAGCTGTCATTTTTATTCTTCCATACTATTTATTATGATCATTCCTCACTGTGTCTAATTTTACATTTTCTCAACCATTCCCCCCCTCATCCATTCCCTTTAAAGCTCAGAGAAACCTGTGATGAATAATATCATATTTTATGCCAAAGCCAAATAATAATAATAATAATAATAATAATAATAATAATTAAAGTTGCAAACAGCGATGAAAGGGCCCTCGCACCCGGGCTCACCATCTTCCGGTGGCCGTAGGAAAACAGGGAATGTTGGGCAATATGCTTTTAAAGTGTTAAAAAGTTCCTGCTGCCAACAGGTGGTGCTATGATTATAACTGAATGTTGGCATGTAGATGTCTTCTGGCCAGGACTCTTACCAAACATGTGAAGTTTGGGGCAGATCGAACATTGCATGTTTAAGTTAGTGTAAAACAAGTAATTTTCTGTTGCCAGCAGGTGGCGGTATGATTATAACTGAAATATTGGCCTTATGATGTGTTAAGGCCAGGACTCTTATAAAACCTGTGAAGTTTGGGGCAGATTGGGCATTGTATGCATGAGTTACAACAAGTTCCTGTTTCATAGTATTATTAGCATGCTTTAGCACTTAGCTAAGTGTTGCTAGCATGTTTGAGTATGTTTCTAACATGTTTAGCACACAATGGCATATTTTACTGTGTTGCTAATAGTGCATCACAGTGTTAAACATGTCACTTCCTATTGACAGTGGGTGGTGCTATCACTATAACTGAATATGAGCATGTAGAAGTGTTTAGGACAGGACTCTTATCAAACTTGTTAAATTTGGGGCAGATTGAACACTGCATGCCTGATTTACAGCAACTTCCTGTTTCACTGCATTAATAGCATGCTTTAGCACTTAGCTTAGTGTTGCTAGCATGTTTTAGCATGTTTCTAGCATGTTGCCAGCCTATTTGACACTTGCTGACACTTTTTAATATGCTCCTAGGACTCCATAACAGTGTTAAACGTCACTTCCTGTTGCCAGCAGGTGGCGCTATAACTATAACTGAATATGGGTATGTAGATGTGTTCAGGACAGGACACTTATCAAACTTGTTAAATTTGGGGCAGATTGAACACTGCATGCCTGAGTTACAGCAACTTCCTGTTTCATGGCGAAACATCGAAATTTGTCAGGCCACCAGGGACACGCCCCTTGACGAAAACTCAAGATCTTCGCAATTTAGCATCGCAAAGGCCTTATGATTACACTCAGGAAATTTGAAGATGATCTGATTAAAACTGTAGGAGGAGTAAGAGGAGTAAAAAGTACGAGGCCTGAAAATGACAAAAACTGCACAAAAATCATACAGGAAATTCAAAATAACGGACTTCCTGTTGAGTTTGAGATTTCGTACCAGGAGACTTTTTTTTTTGTAGGTAATGGTGTGTTACATGTGTGTACCAAGTTTCGTGCTTGTACGTGAAACGTAGCTCGAGAGGCACTTCGTTGAAATTTTATAGGTGGTGCTATCGATCCATTTTGCCACTCCCACTTCTGAAACCCATATCAGATGTAAATTTTCGCCAGTTCTGATGCGTGTGCAAAGTTTCATGACTTTTGGAGCATGTTTAGTCCCTCAAAAATGCGATTCACTTTGGAGAAGAAGAAGAAGAAGAAGAAGAGGAGGAAGAAGAAATATAGCTGCAAGCAGCAATGGCGGGCCCAAGCCATCAGTGCAAATGCCACCCCGGTGGCATCAGGAGAACAGTGGATCAGCGGGCACATGGATTTACAGTAACTCTTTGGCAGGTTGGTTTTTAGAGATACGGCAATGAATGGGTTAATCCAAACCATCAGTTTAAGTGATACAGCAATGAATGGGTTAACTACTTGTTTCTGCTTGGAGGAGTATGAATTTATTTACAGCCTTATTTTTCAAGAAATCCACATTCAAATCAAAATAGCTGACTTCCTGTCTCTCGTAGCTAATGACTGTAAATTAGAAAGTTGTCCGTCTTGATGAGAACAATGTATGTACCGAGTTTGATGTCTGTAGCTAAAACTAACCCCCCAACTTTTGTCAAAAGGTGGCGTTATAGAGTGCCTCCTCCACGCCCTTTTTATGAGCTTTTGCCAGTGTCTATCTATTATTAATACTGATATGTGTGTTGAGTTTCATGGAATTCTAAGCATGTTATCTGGCTAAAAATCACTGTAAAAGAATATTCAAGTTTGACACGTTGCCATGGCAACCGTATTTTAGATATCATTATTCCCTCCACTGTTTCACATCGGCCATGTTTTGACATTATTCTGATGAAGTTTGAAGCAAATCGAGTAAAAATAAGATACTGAATTCAAAGCATTTTGAAAATGACACACTTCCTGCTGCCAGTTGGTGGCGCTATAACTTTGACTCCTAGTAGTCACATCTATGTGATCGGCATCATACATTAAACAAACCCCTGAAGTCTGATCAAAATCAGACAATGTATGTGGATGTTATTAGACACTTCCTGTTTCTCATTTCTCGCCATAATTTCATTGCCTCGCCACGGGAAAACTATTCAACATATCAAAAATCCCTTCGCAATTTAGCATCCCCAATGTCTTGAGATCATGTTCACTAAGTTTCGTGGCAATCGGCTGGAAATCCTCAGAGGAGTATATCAAATTCCAGAGCATGCGCTTTTTACACAGCCCTGAATTGCTCACTTCCTGTTGGGTGGAGCCTATGATATGCCATGCGAAAGTTGTTCAGCTCAATGAGATCTATATGTGTACTGAGTTTCATATGAATACGTGCAAGTATGTGTGAGATATAAATCAAGATTTCTGACTGTGTTCCAGGGGGCGCTGTACAGCCCCTGTGCCACGACCTGGGTCCCAGCCTCTGCGGTGTCCTAATGGGAGCAGATTCCAACGTGTGTGCCAATTTTCAAGAGTTTTTGAGCACGTTAAGGCCCCCAAAAACCCCCGGATAGTCGAAATAAATAAATAAATAAATAAATAAATAAATAATCCTTAGGAAATCAATAGGGCCCTGTGCCTTAGTGACTTGGGCCCAAATAATAAACGGAGCAATTCCAATAGGGTCCTCACACCGTCGGTGCTTGGGCCCTAATAATAAAATAAAATAAATAAAAATAAAAATAAAAACAATAATAATAATTAATAATAAAATAAAAATTCTTCTTTGCTTAAAGAATATTAAGCTTATTTAGTACTATTTTATTACGCCTTTGCATTTAATGCTAATTAATACTATGCTCATTAAATTGTAAAGGTAGTTTTTGTTGTACTGCCTTTAAATTATGCTGATATATGATTTATGCTGAGAATCAGATGTTTATTTTAATGCTTTAATGGGAATTTGGGATTTTTTTATTATTTATTTTTAATAAATATCTACAAATATTTTATAAAATAAATATAATATAAATGAAAAATACATATTCTTTTTATTTTACTTATTTTATTTTTAACTGCTTAATTGTCAGGTAAATGTTGGGATATCGTAAATATTAAAGATCCTAAAACAGACCTTTTATGCAAAATATGATTTTATTTTTAAGAATCTCCAGCATTGTTAACATGGTTCTCTTTTGTTAATTTTATTTCTTTTGTATAAATTAAATACAAATATGATATAATTAAAAATTACATGATAAAAACAAATATTTTATTTATTTTATTATTAGCAAAAATTGTCAGCAAAGTAATAACACATTCACTGCAAATCATAAAGATCACAAAATAGACTTTATAATGCAAAATATAATTTATTTTCATTTAATTTATATCTTAAAATAATGCCCACCATTGTTTACATAGTTCTCTTTTATTTTTCATTCAATCTCAATAAATAAAAATACATAATTAATATAATATAAATAAAAAATACAGTCATTTTTGTTTAAAAGAATGCTCACCATTGTTAACATGGTTATCTTTTATTATTTTAATTTATTTTTAATTAATAAATTAAATATGATGTAATAAATATTCATATTAATTCATATTATACATTTAATTTACTTTGTTTGAAAAAACGCCCACCATTGTTAACATGGTTTTCTTTTATTAGTTTTATAAATTTCTAATAAATAAAAAACATTATATTATAAATATTTTATAATATAAATAAAATATTCATTTACTTAAAACACTGGCCACCATTGTTACCATATTTCTCGTACTGACCTGTTTCTCTATCTCCTTTCCTTTGGTCCTGCATTGCGTTCAGGTGTACATCAGCCACTTTGAAATCTTCAAAAACTCAGACACTCCACTGCTGTTCATGCCAACTGGTTTTATTTTATTCTGTCCTTTCGCAATAGTGTAACTGTCAGAGCTGTGTTGTAAGAAGACTTCTCCATCTCCATTTCCAATAACTGTGTTATCAGCCTCATAGGAGTATTTGTAAATCCATATGTGTATTTGTTTTCAGAGATAGTCACCTGTACTCAGGTGGTGAATTCTCATGCCTCCCTCCACGTGGCAAGCAGTTGAACACAGAATGAGGCGTAAAGTCCAAATAGAAATGAGTGTGGGTGACATTTAGTGCAGATGTTGATTATTTTGTGGGAGTAAAACATAGACACCAAACCTATCTGGCTTTTAAGTAACGGCCATGAATAACTAGCAAACAGGAATCATGGTTGAAGAGGATAAGTGATTTTACTCAAGTTGGTAGTGATGTGGTCACATGGAATTTGCATTATTTCCAGATGCAGGACCTGAAATTGTGAAATATGGAGAGAGTGTGTTCATTAAATCAGTAAAACCATTTACAAGGGGCTGCATGTTCTTCAAAGCCAGTTGAATGGAAACAGTTTATCAGTAAAATATTGGTACCTGCAAATGGACTGGAATAACAACACCTCTTTGTATGTCTGCTAGACGTGCTCCATAATATAATGCAGTAAAATATGACATTGGCTGCCATCCAAAAGCCAGTAATGAAGCTATATTCTCAGTAAACATACCTCTTAAATCTTCTGAATCTGCTTATATGATGAGTGTGACCATTCAGTGCTGAAATAATTAA
Organism: Spinibarbus caldwelli; assembly: GCA_039654775.1. NCBI lineage: Eukaryota > Metazoa > Chordata > Actinopteri > Cypriniformes > Cyprinidae > Spinibarbus > Spinibarbus caldwelli. Next base: position 29,831,896 of record CM077237.1, read on the forward strand.
AGCTGAGTTAAGGGCCTCGGCAGCTCATACGCACACACTCAAAGCCTAATGCACATATATAGCACAGAGGATTCATTGTATTAGCACACAAGGGACTGAAGTCTGTCGTTAACCTGGATGCCTCTGAAACCGACAGTCATGTGCAGAGTCTTTATCAAGGCTGAGAGAAACAACAAACCAGCACTGGTCATAAAGGTCACTTTAAATCTCATGCTGAGAGAAGTAGAGTAGTATATAGGGATGCATGTGTGATATCTTTTACCTTTTTCATTTTTTTTTTTTTTTTTTTTTTTTTTTTGAAAGAGGTTAATTCACCCTTAAATGAACATTCTGGGGTTATTTACTTACCCAAGTTATATTTCAGATCTGTTTGATTTTTATCAAAAACTTTCAGATCTGTTTGATTTTTATCAAAAACTTTAGCTTTATGCAATGAATAGACCGAAATTTAACCCATTATTTGCTAATATTTTTTTGCCATAGCTCTCAAAACCCTTTTTAACCCCAAAACTTTTGGCCTTAAAAAGGGTTTTGAGAGCTATGGCAAAAAAATATTAGCAAATAATGGGTTAAATTTCGGTCTATTCATTGCATAAAGCTTTCATATGACTTTAGAAGTTGCAAATATATATTTTGCAGTATAGTGCATGTTGCGTAGACAACCTTTATGGTACTTTTCATGGTGTTGAATGACATGTGGGTGGATAAATGATGGCAGAATTTTCATTTTTGGATTAATTATTCCTGTAAGCATATCAGATTCAACTGCAATGTGTATACAGCTGAAATACTGTTTTTAATTGAATAGCGGATAGGAAAGAGTACAGCAGTAATCTGTCTGGCTATTTATCTGCTGAGCTCAAAGGCAGTTAAAATTCATGCCAAACCATGACACACTCTTCCGTTCTGTGGCCCACTGATAGTGATAACCCTTATCAGGCCTTTGGAGAAGCAAATCCCTTTTTGAAAGCCAAAGTGACTGACAGCACGCCATTTACAACGCCAACGTCCCAGACGCTGTTATTTTCCAGCAATTACTTCACACAGCGTTTGAACTCGGTGCCTGTGGTGAAGTGATCGGCCCAAAAGTCTATTAACGCTTCCATGTTAACGGCCTGTTTAGAATTGCTGCTGTGGACCATCTGTTTGGTGTCGCCGTTTTATTGCGAACTCAGACTGGAATGTATGGCTGCTTTTAAAGCACAGATTTCCCTTGACCTGCAATTTTTCTCTTTCTTTCTCTTCTCCACCTACAGCCAGTGGGATTTTTGCAGTAAGATTGGGCCTTTGTCGACGAAACATGACACATGCGTTGGTGTACGCTGGTGTGCTAATAGCCATAATGGCTGCAGCGGAAGCAAGGCCTAAATCAGGTTGGTTAAAACGCCGTCATAAAACTAATAAATCAATCTTGGCAGTATGCAAGTAGAGTTTGTCGATTACGGTAAGCATTTAGTGGTTGCACAATTGTGTTGTTATTGGCAAACCAGATGACCATTGTAGATTTGTTTTTTATCAACTAGATCTGTGGTTCTAAACTGCTTCAGGAATCAGATTTTACATGCAGAACTAAACCAAAATGTATTAATATAAGCATGAACTGCATAGGCCCAACATGCAAAATTATTAAAATGCGATGGGGCAAAATTGACATTGAATTAACTATGATTTGAAAATTAGGTTTCTAAATTGTCTCTAGAATGGTTTCATGCTCTTGTTTATGGTTACCAAGGAATGCAGGTTACCCATCTTCCAAATTTGACTACTAAATGATAGATGAATTTGGACCCAAATTGGATTTCATTAGATGGCATTTGATGCATTTCTCCTCCCTCTTAAAAATTAAAAACTTATAGGTTTTGCTATCTAAATTATGCATGATTATATAGTTGCATTTTGCATCTGTAACCCTATCAGAACAGATCTGCGACCATTTTTGGTATAATACCAATGATTGTATTCAAATATGCCAAACTGTCCTCTTCGTTAAGACTTGAGTGGTCAGTTTTTAAACTTTAGATTCAGTGTCCTTTTCAATACTTTCAAATTTCAGTAAAACATGGCATTGATATTGGAAAACACTGTACACTCTTAAAAATAAAGGAGGTTCTGCCATTGAAGAACCATTTTTGGTTCCCCAAAGAACCTTTTTAGTGAACAGTTCTTAAAAGAACATTTTTTCCTTTTATTTTTTTCCTTTTTTCATTATAAAGAACCTTTTATGCAAAGTAACCATCTATGCCAATGAAGAACCTTTATTTTTGAGATTGTAAGAACCATTATTTGGTTCTCAAAGGACATTTCATTAAACAGTTCTTAAAAGAACCATTTTTTTTTTAGTTTGAGGAGTATTTTAAATTTTAAGGAACTTTTTGTTCAATGTAAATTTCCATGGATGTTAAAGGTTCTTTGTGGGCCCATCAATGCCAATAAAGAACCTAGTGTTTTCTTGTAGCTTTAAAGTGAATCAGTGTTGTCGTGTGTTTTTCAATTTTTTTCAATGTTTTACAGCTGAACCAAAGTGTAAATCTGGCCCGGTCGACCTTGTGTTCATCATCGACGGCTCCCGCAGCGTTCGTGCCCATGAGTTTGAGACAATGCGCAAGTTCATGATAGACATCATCCATGAGCTGGACATTGGCCTGGAAGCTACAAGAGTTGGTGTGGTCCAATACTCCAGTCAAGTCCAGAACGTGTTCTCCCTCAAAGCCTTCAGCAAGCCTGCGCAGATGGTTAAAGCCATCAACGAGATCATTCCATTGGCACAGGGCACTATGACCGGCCTGGCCATCCGCTATGCCATGAACGTAGCCTTCTCTACCGAAGAAGGTGCCCGTCCCAGTGTTCCCCACGTAGCCGTTATCGTGACAGACGGTCGTCCTCAGGACCGCGTGGCTGAAGTAGCGGCTGCTGCAAGGGAGTCTGGGATTGAGATCTACGCCGTGGGTGTCGCAAGGGCTGATATGACCTCACTGCGAGCTATGGCATCTCCACCGTTTGAGGATCATGTGTTCCTGGTGGAGAGCTTTGACCTCATTCACCAGTTCGGCCTTCAGTTCCAAGACAAGCTTTGTGGTAAAGTGTTCCTTTATTTGATATATGCTCCACATTAGTGAAAGGATCTAGTCATAAAAGTTGAACTTTTTTGGATTCTTTTCTAAAAGGTTTTAACCTCAAACCTCAACTCAAAGGTGCAATTTCTTCTTAGGAATAACAAAGGATGTACACTACCATGCAAATATTTTAGGGTCTGTTAATATTGTTAACGATTTTGAAGAAGTCTCCTGTGCTTCCTAAGGCTGCATTTATTTGAGAAAAATAAAGTAATAATATCATCAGTAATATTGTGAAATATTATTGTAACGAAAAACTGATTTCTATTGGAATATATTTTAACATGTAATTTATTCCTGTGATGTAAAACTGAATTTTCAGCATCATTACTCCAGTCTTCACCGTCACATGAACCTTCAGAAATCATTCTAATGTGCTGATAAATTATAAAATAATAAAATAAAAAGAAACATTTATTTTTATTATTAAATGTTGAAAACAGTTGTGCTGCTTAATATTTTTGTTTTTTAGGAATCTATTATAAATAGAAAGTTTTATTTGAAAAAAAAATCTTTTGTTACTCTATAAATGTCTTTACTGTCAGTTTTGATCAATTTAATGAATTTAATGCATTCTTGCTAAATTAAAGCATTGATTTCCTAAAAAAGTATAACTGTCCTATATACATTTAAGATAATTAAATATATAAATAAAATAAAAATAATAATAAAAATAAGTAAAAAATAAATAAATCCTTAAATTTTTTGATAAAATATTTTTAATCATTTAATCTTAAATATAGATAATTAATCACAATTTTAATTTTTGTTATTTTCTTAACAAAAATTATATGCCATTTTTGTTAGAGTAAAATGGAATAAAAGTAAAGATTTTGACTAATTTAAAAGACATTTTTGTCAAAAGCCAAAACAAAAACTGTGAACACTGGTTGAGATGCTCTCATTGGTTCACATTATCCTTTGGGCTTTAAATCAGTTTTTTTCTTATTGAATATCCTGTTTCAACAATGATTCAAAAATGGAAAATCTTATGCGCAATACATAAATCTTATGTTGACTTTAAGCATATGAATGCTGTTTCTTTTACATCCTGTGGACACAATGATCTATCTTTTCTTGCTTTCTCAGTACTCATGTGTACATTGGGTTTGCAGTGATGGACTTGTGTCTGGAGTCTGATCATGGCTGTGAGCACATCTGTGAGAGCTCGCCTGGTTCCTACTACTGTCTGTGTTTGCCTGGGTACACGCTCAACCAGGACGGAAAGACCTGCACATGTATGTAGCCTTGCAAATGACACATCATAGAAGTATGACACAATTTTCATTCCAGCTTTGCTCAACAGGTGTGTGTTTGCTTTGCAGCCATTGATCTATGTGCTGAAGGGAAGCATGATTGCGATCAGATCTGTATCGCTTCACCCGGGTCGTTCACGTGCGACTGTAACACGGGATACAAGCTCAACGACGACAAGAGAACCTGCACAAGTTAGTGACACAATAGTGATATCTGCATAATAATTTAATTGAAGTGTGAACTTATAAGTGAACTTCTATTTTTTGTAGAGTAACAGTCAAGGTTATGTTCAGTATAGCATAATACCATACTATTCATACTATTTTTGCAGTACGCATTATAAATACTGAACACAGTATGCAAATATTCTGTATGCATGGAATATCTAAACTGCGTTTGCTAAAAATTTGCAGTATACAAAATATACTGTGCAGTATGCAGTAGTATTCCATTTTGAACATAGCCAAATGAACATACTGTATACTAAATATACACCTGTTCTGCTATTGTACAGCACAGTATATTGTGCCTCAGCACATAGCATACTTACTTGTACATTTAAATGCAAACTTAAAGATCCCGTGAAATTGCTTGATGAGCATTCTTCTCTCATAACATATTTTCCCATTGAAGCCAGCTTTATTTTAGTGTTATTTAAATACTATTACAGTATTTATTAATATTTTGATTTAGCTTTAAAGTTGTCTTTAAATTTTTGGTCTAAATTTTTGTTATGCGCTTTTGTCATTTTTATTAGTTTTAATATTTTTATTTGGCTTTAATTTATTGTTATTTCCGTTTTAGTAATTTTACTACTTCCACTTCAACTTATTTTTGTCTAAGTTATAGAAATGGTGTTAAATGCATAGTTGCATCGTTTTTTTTTTTTTAGTTTATCTAAGTCTAAGTTTTTCATTTAATATATTTTATTAAAAAAAAAACAGTTTTAGTTTTAGATAACTATAAAAACACTGACTGAAGAAGAAAGTACACTAGCCTATAGATGGCTTGACAATGAATATATGGACTAAAACCCAGAAAGCTCCAGTCCAGATTTCATGGGGTCATTAACACCTGATTTACTCACCTATAAATCTTCTCTCACCATTCTCTGCCTGTTCCAGTGATCGATTACTGCTCATTTGGGAATGATAGCTGCGAGCATCAGTGTGTGAGTGTGCTCAATGGCTTTAATTGTCGCTGTAACGAAGGATACTCACTCAACGATGACCTGAAAACCTGCACAAGTTAGTGAGAGCGATTCCCTGCAACTTACAATGCTTTTTAAAATATAATAAAGTATAGGCTGTGCAGTATTGCAGTAGTGTTCCATTCAGCTTATACCATATTAATACACAGCAGGTGATGCAAAACAAGCACAAATGTTTGCATGGTAGCTGTATGCTAGTATCGCTAAATGCAAATATAAATAGACAGCAATGAATTTTGCATGTGTTTTACCATCACCAAATTCTCATGCTTCTGTCTGCCTGTTCCAGTGATCGACTACTGCTCATTTGGGAATGATAGCTGTGAGCACGAGTGTGTGAGTGTGCTTCAGAGCTTTTATTGCCGCTGCCATGAAGGATACACACTCAATGAGGATGAAACAACGTGCACAAGTTAGTGAGGGCCACGGATACGCATACAATTCACATATGAAGGATTCACAAATACCCACAACACTACAAGCCTATAATTACATGCCAGACACAGACATTCTGCTACCTAACATTTTTTTTTTTTCAAACACATGGAACAGTTTCTAATGCAAAAGACAAAGTTTGCAATGTCATTACAGCTTCCTCTTGGCCGCATTATGCTGCTATAAAACACACCAGTGCTACTTATCTATCCATTTCCTCCTGTGACCAGCTGGTTTATCTATTAAGCCACTGAACAAAAACAGGGTGTTTTAGTGTTTGAGCTCCTAGTTCTGTACAGTTTTATAGTAAATAGTAAAAACATAGCCAAGTAGTTAAGCGCTTTTGATTTATGAGCAGTATGCTACTTCAAATAGGGTTGCCAACTTGCCACCCGTCCCTTAAAATACGGAATCGTCCCGTATTTAAAGGTAACATGATGTGTCCCGTATCAGATCAATACGGGACGCGATTTGTCCCGTATTTTACAAAGGCCAACAAGCTGAATGAAAAAATAAGTATTTTGCACCGTTTATAATGCTAATAGCAATTATAATGAAATCAATTTCATAAGAAGTTAGAGAAGTTCATCTTGGCTTCTTTGTTTCCATGGCGATGGAGTCTCCAGAACGCCCGCCGTTAAAGCCCTTTCACACGAGCGCAGCATGCGCTAAACCTGTGCGGTTTAAAAATGGGTCTGTGCAGTAACTAATGATGAACGTGCAGTTTGCAGAAAAGCATTTTAGTTGCTTACGGTGGACTGTCTGACTTAAAGGGACAGTTTACCCAAAAATAAAATTTTTGTCATCATTTACACTCCCACAAGTTGTTCCAAACCTGTAAAAACTTCTTTCTTCTGTTGAACATAAAAGAAGATACTTTGAAGAATGTGGGTAACCAAACAGTTTCTGGTCCCCAATGACTCTGATAGTATTCTTTTTGGTCCCACTTTATATTGTGTCCCTAATACCTGTGTACTTACATAGTAACTAAATGTGTACGCAGTATGTAACCACAGTGTAAGCACACATTGGTACATAGTATCTACAGCTCTAATGTTGTAAGTACAAATGTAAGTACAAATGTGTAACAGGACATTGGTAACAACACTTTTTGGTAATGAAAGTACAAATGTGTAACAGGACTAACAGCACTTTTTGGTAAAGAAAGTATTACACTTTATATTAAGTAGGCAATTCCTATGGATTTACCATGTAATTACTTTGATGTTACACAGCAGCGGCCAGTAAGTTAGGCTTTACATATAAATTGTGGTTGGCGTCCAGAATGTTACACTTAAGTGGACAGTTCCTGAGAAGTTACCATGTAAGTACACTGGTATTACAGTGGTGCACCTACTCCACCAACTCGAGATCCATCTCCTCCCACTTTACATATCCCTAAAGCTACCGGTTTCCACCCCCTGGATCCCATTCCACCCCTAAACCTACCCATTTTCACCCCCTGGATTCCATTCCACCCCTAAACCTACCCATTTCCACCCCCTGGATCCCATTCTACCCCTAAACCTACCCATCTCCACCCCCTGGATTCCATTCCACCCCTAAACCTACCCATTTTCACCCCCTGGATCTCATTCCATCCCTAAACCTACCCATTTTCACCCCCTGGATTCCATTCCACCCCTAAACCTACCCATTTCCACCCCCTGGATCCCATTCTACCCCTAAACCTACCCATCTCCACCCCCTGGATTCCATTCCACCCCTAAACCTACCCATTTTCACCCCCTGGATCTCATTCCATCCCTAAACCTACCCATTTTCACCTCCTGGATCTCATTCCATCCCTAAACCTACCCATTTTCACCCCTGGATCTCATTCCATCCCTAAACCTACCCATTTTCACCCCCTGGATCTCATTCCACCCCTAAACCTACCCATCTCCACCCCCCTGGATCAAATTGTTCCAATTACTCTTATACATACTGTTGTTACAAAATGTAGTTATATAATTCCTGTTACACGAGTACTTAGTGAAGTGAAAAAAGTGTTGTTACCAATGTCCTGTTACACATTTGTACTTACACATACCATTTTGAGGGTTGTTACATGTGTGTAGTTACAGAAATATTACAGCTGTAGATACTATGTACCAATGTGTACCTACACTGTGGTTACATACTACGGACACATCTAGTTACTATGTAAGTACACAGGTATTAGGGATACTTAATATAAAGTGGGACCGTGTTCAACAGAAGAGCTTGCAGGTTTAGAACAGCCTGGGTAAATTATGACAGAATTTTAATTTTTGGGTGAACCATACCTTTAAAGCGACAGACACATCTGTGCTTCTAAAGGCATAACTCTATTGTTTTATTAAAATTTGGATGGTCTGTTAGAGCTTGATAGACATAATTATTATATTTTTAGATATTATAAGACAGATGAATTAATAGATTATAATTAGCCTAATGTTAGACCTTATTTATTAATTTGTCATTTATATTAATCATAAATATATACATAATAAAAAGTCATATATGTCATATACAATTTTACATTTTAAAAAGTTTAAAAAATGCTAAATTATTTAGATTTAATGGAGTCCTAATTTAAGCAAATGAATAAAAAATAAAATAAAAATTAATCTCATCCAGGTAACAGCTGTAGAACTGTCAAAAAAAAAAGACTAATAAGAATTAATAATTTACATATATGAACATGTTTTCTCATGGTATATTGTTGAGATATGAGGTCCTCACTGATTATTTGTGTCCTAGTTTTTTCTAGGCTTGTTGTGAATGGGTGTCCCTTATTTTGGCTCGCTGAAGGTGGCAACCCTAACTTCAAATCGAGTAGCTTTTAGCTTAGCGAGTCAGTTCAGTTAGTAATTCAAGAACAAGCTACTCTGTTAAATGCTGCAAGCTACTAGCAAAAATAGCCGTTAAGGCTGTTATTAGTAGTTATCTGGCACAAAAACATTTGTAAGCAATACAATATCTTAAAAACTGTGATTTAGCATTTTTACCATGCTGTACTGCTATTTGTTAGCACAAGTAACTTTTTATTTATAACTGCTTAGCAAGCTACAGTTCCAAATTAGTAAAGTACGCTACTCTTCATCTATGCTACTAGCAAAAGTAGCTAACTCAGTTAAAACTAATAGTAGTAGTTATCTGGCAAAAGAAAAAAACATTTGTAAGCAATGCCTTAAAAATCTGTGATTTAGCATGCTACACTGCTACACAAGTAGCATGTTTTTGTTACTGTAGCTTAGCAAGCTGCAGTAAATTACTGTACAAGCTACTATTTGTTAGCTATGCTACAAGCTACTCACAAAAAGTAGTTAACTTAGCTATTAGCAGTAGTTATCAGACACAAAACTGTGATTTAGCATTTTTCTTGCTACACTGCTAGTGCTAGCACAACTAGTTTGTTACTGGAAAAAATACACTGTTTTGAAGGTAGCTACTGTCATGCTACTGAAAATGTATTAGTAGTTGCTGATTTAAGGTAGTTATTCTCTAGCACTGCTAAACGGACACATGCATATAGTTTTAGCAGCTTAACTTTTCTGAAATAAGATAAACATAGCTTGTAGTTTACTTTGATGTGGTTTTGGTCTTCCCGCTTTGCCAAAGCTTTTCTCTCACTGTTCTCTGCCTGTTCCAGTGATCGACTACTGCTCATTTGGGAATGATAGCTGCGAGCACGAGTGTGTGAGTGTGCTCAATGGCTTTAACTGCCGCTGTAACGATGGATACTCACTCAACGATGACATGAAGACCTGTACAAGTTAGTGAAGTCCATCGTCAGTTTGTACATTCACAAATTCGAAAGGAATTCCCTCAAAATCAAGTTTACTTAACATTTTCCTCAATTGTTTACCATCAGTAGTGGGTTCATCCATGCTAAATTGCTAAGATGCAAAAAGCACTTAAAGCTGCTGTGAGGGATTTCAGATGTTTGCTCACAACTGAGAATTGGGATTGGGAATTAGGGCACACAGACTCTCTTAGAAAACCGCATCTTCTTGTTTTTTTTCTCCAAAACAGCAGATAAATGTCTCAGTAAGAGCATGTGATGGCCAAAACAAGTTTTTCACCTTACGCATGGAGAACAATTGAGAAACAATTGAAAGGAAACTTGACTTTAAGCATTCTAATGCTGTAAGGCAAAAGTTGTAATAGGAAAATTTGCCATATTTTAATTATAATTAATCTAATCCATATTTAGTGATTGATTACTGCTCATTTGGGAATGATAGCTGCGAGCACGAGTGTGTGAGTGTCCTGAAAGGCTTTCACTGCATTTGTGATGATGGATACACACTCAACGATGACAAGAAGACCTGCACAAGTTAGTGAATGCAGAATATCCTTTTGCTTACAATCAATTTGCACATTCCTTGCCATTTTCTCAGCTGTTTACCATCAATATTTAGGGCCATCGATTGCTAAGCTGGTGAGAGCTTTTCAGACAGATGAAGTGTTTCCAGTTTGAACACTTTGTGCATTCAAGGCAATTTGGAAAGGTTGTATTTACAAGATGAATATAACCACACAATTGTAATTTCGAGTGGAAAATATTTTGTTTTAGTGAGAAAATATGTTAGCCGCAATGGAGCATCTGTATCAATGTTATATTTTTCAAAACTACAATACAGCTATACAACAATAAAACTAAGTTGCATAAAAATACCACAGTATTGTACAATTATGGAGCAATACATAATGATTTGACTTCTCAACTCGTAAAAATTAACTTTCCAACTTGATTGCACCAGCTGTTCTAGGTTTTGCATGTTGGTAAAAAGTTCAATTTTTAAAAGTTTAATAACTTTTTCTGTGTTAATTGAAACCAAAAAGTCTCCTATCTTGTTGAATGCACCATTTATAGACATATTTGGGGTTTCTATTAAGAATCCCAAAAAAACAAGGCCCTAATGAGAGCATATGATGGCCCACAACCCTACTGTCATATTAATGGTAGATGATTGAGAAAATTTTGAATAAATTTGGAAGAAGCAAAGAAACTTTCCTTTAAAACACCCAAATGTTAAAGTAATTCATTAGGAATTAATGAAATACTTACTCTATTCAGTACAACATATCATGTCCTTGAATTCTAATACATCTAATTTATATTTAGTAATCGATTACTGCTCATTTGGGAATGATAGCTGTGAGCACGAGTGTGTGAGTGTCTTGAAAGGCTTTCACTGCCACTGTAATGATGGATACACACTCAACGATGACAAGAAGACCTGCACAAGTTAGTGAAGGCTTACAATTACATTATATAATTTCTCAGCTTTTTCTCAGTTGTTTAACATCAATATTTGGGCCACCCATTGCTAAACTTGTAATAGCTTTTCTAAATGGTGGAGTGTTTCCAGTGTTTAAGGGTTTCTGAATTTAACTCCAATAGACTTGGGGCCCAGTAAGAGCTGTGGTTTCGTTTGTGATGACCCAAGACCAGTTCTCCACCATATTCATGATAAATAACTGAGAAAATCTGAGAGCTATGTGACAGAGAAATATTTATCCTGTTTGGTCATGTTCTTTAAATCCATCTAATCCATATTTAGTGATCGATTACTGCTCATTTGGGAATGATAGCTGCGAGCACCAGTGTGTGAGTTTCCTGAAAGGCTTTCACTGCATTTGTAACGATGGATACTCACTCAATGATGACATGAAGACCTGTACAAGTTAGTGAAGGCCACATGTTTAAACTTTACACACATACACCTACGTACATATGCTCACAGAGTATCCATAACCCCAATTTGATACTTAAGTACAAATCCAAAATATTTAATATCTTTTATGAACCCATGCTTAGCTAAAAATCTATAAAATCTCAGTAGAAAAATAAACGTAATAGCATTTTTACAAGTTTCCTTTCTATGCTTCTTCCTCTTACAAAACGTTTTGCTCTTTGCCAACTACTTTGGCTGCTCGTCTTACTCCAGATTTTGAGCTTCTCTGCTTCTTTCTGCCTGTTCCAGTGATCGACTACTGCTCATTTGAGAATGATAACTGCGAGCACGAGTGTGTGAGTGTGCTCAAAGGCTTTAACTGCCGCTGTAATGAAGGATACTCGCTCAATGACGACCTGAAGACCTGCACAAGTTAGTGAGGGCGACATATCAAACTCCACACACGTACTGTTATGCATACCTTGCTTTTTTTTTTTTAGCTTTTGTGGAAGCCCATTTCTACTTCAGAGTAAAAAATAAAATGGATAAAGATACTCTATCGTTCAAAAGAAAGATTGTAAGTCAATGCCTTTATTCAGCAAGGATGCATTGAATTGATTTAAAGTGGTAGTAAAGACATTTACAAAATTTTTATTTCAGATGTTCCTTTGAAATTTCTATTCACCTAAGAATCTTAAAAATATATCTGTTTCCAAAGATATGAAGCAGCAACAATGTTTCTTGAGCAGCAAATCTGCATTTTAGAATGATCATGTAATACTAAAGGCTGCATGATGCTGAAAATTCAACTATGCATCACAGGAGCAAATTGCATTTTAAAATGTATTCAAACTAACAGTTAATTTAAATTGTAATAATATTTCACATTATTACTATTTTTACTATATTTTTGATCAAATAAATGCAGTCTTGGTGAGCATGAGTGATTTCTTTCAAAAGCATTAAGAAATCTTACCAACACCAAACTTATGAACGAAAGTACAAATTTAAAATAAATAAACTCAAAATTTGGAAAAGTAAAGTCACAAAGCTATATTATTTTTTTTATTTTGTGAGGCAGCAATTGGCTTCCACAGGTTTTGCTGGTGAACAGCATGCAGCATCAAACCAGCACTAACAGCAGGGATAAAACACACAAAAACATCACAAGGGCATCAAAACAACCACAAAATAAACACATCTGTTACATTATAAACTCTACATCCTGTCCCTTTTGGACTAGCTGGTTTAACCATTAACATTTTACTTCCTAAGCATTTCATGTCAACATAAGTACAGTACCTTAAGGGTGCTTGTCTGTCCGTAATTTGAGACACAACTTGTGAACTATTTTCACTGTTTTCTGCTTTTCTAAAGTGTTTCCTGCTATTCTCTTCCTGTTCCAGTGATTGATTACTGCTTGTTTGGGAATGATAGCTGCGAGCATGAGTGTGTGAGTGTCCTGAAAGGCTTTCACTGCCATTGTAAGGATGGATACACTCTCAATGATGACAAGAAGACCTGCACAAGTTAGTGAGAGTAGCAGATCGACACAATCACTCTTCCAGATCCATGCACACAAAACTATCACAATGCCGATCATGCATGCTTACTCATTCTTAAATTGTTCAGCTCTCATAATGTTTTTATTGTTGTAGTTTTCTTAAATTGGACAGTTACCTCATGCTCTTCTATAACCTAAGTTTTATGAGAACCTGCTTTTTGTTATTTGATCTTGCATGTCTTGTGTTCAGGTCAAAATTAATTTTCTTGTCATTCTAATTATGAATTTTCAATTTAATCTGTTCAGAATAGTTAAAATGTCATATTTAATCCCTTTTTGAAATAATTATAAGATGTTTTGCACTGTTTTCTCACTAAAACACTATTGCCTTTGTTTTTGTCTCTTAGTGATTGATTACTGTTCGTTTAGGAATCACAGTTGTGATCATCACTGTGTCAGTGTGCTCAATGGCTTCTTCTGTCGCTGCAATGAGGGATACACTCTTCAGGAGGACGGAAAGACCTGCCAGTGTATGTATGAAGCTCCAGACAGGTGCTAAAAGTCGTCCTGTTCTGTTATAATGACTGCATTAGAGAGGATTAAAGTGTTTTATATATTAAAATACCGCCTCTTTTCCTAGTTAAAGATGCAGAGATAACTATTAGTAGGTTTTCACAAACAATTGCAAAAAATAATAGTTTAAAAAGCAGTGGTAGAATTAGCTTAGTGCATATTGACGTCTATATTTTATTGCATGCTTTTTATATATCTGCTTTTCAAGAGCAAAACATTTACTTTTCAAATTATCATTAAGGCTTTCACAACATTTGAGATATGGTATGATTTATTGACCTTCCAAGTTAAATATCAGATTAATCCAACGCATAAAGATATTCAGTTCACAAACTGCACTCAAATTACTTAACGCTGTATGGTTACCTTAGCCTAAACCCTTTAAAATGGTTCAAAATCAGCTGGCTCGGAAGTGCAGCGCCCCCTCTTTAAGCCTGATGGCCTTCCCAGACCTTGGCCCTGAACGCCCTGAACAGCTGGAAAGGCCAAAAATATCAAGTGTGTTGTTTATCATTTGTTAAGTTTACTTAAAGGCTCTGGCATTTGCTTTAAAGAGCCCAGTCATTCCTTTACCAGATTTCTGATATCACTGTAATTTATAGCAGAAATGAAGTTTCATTAACATTTATACTTTTTTTCTTGCTAGTATTTACAGTAAATTGATGTCAAGCACATTTCTGGAAATTAAAAATAAATCTGATAAACAATATTACAGTGTCGGGAAAATGTAATTTGGTTTTTATCTGATCAAATAAAATCTTGCAAACAGATAGTATATTACTATTTACATTTTGGGGTTGGTAAGATTTTTATTATTATTTTTTTAAATGTCTCTTTAGTTCACCAAGGCTGCATTTATTTTATCCAAAATATAGTAAAACAATACTACAGGTGCATCTCAATAAACTAGAATGTCGTGGAAAAGTTCATTTATTTCAGTAATTCAACTCAAATTGTGAAACTCGTGTATTAAATAAATTCAATGCACACAGACTGAAGTAGTTTAAGTCTTTGGTTCTTTTAATTGTGATGATTTTGGCTCACATTTAACAAAAACCCACCAATTCACTATCTCAACAAATTAGAATATGGTGACATGCCAATCAGCTAATGAACTCAAAACACCTGCAAAGGTTTCCTGAGCCTTCAAAATGGTCTCTCAGTTTGGTTCACTAGGCTACACAATCATGGGGAAGACTGCTGATCTGACAGTTGTCCAGAAGACAATCATTGACACCCTTCACAAGGAGGGTAAGCCACAAACATTCATTGCCAAAGAAGCTGACTGTTCACAGAATGCTGTATCCAAGCATGTTAACAGAAAGTTGAGTGGAAGGAAAAAGTGTGGAAGAAAAAGATGCACAACCAACCGAGAGAACCGCAGCCTTATGAGGATTGTCAAGCAAAATCGATTCAAGAATTTGGGTGAACTTCACAAGGAATGGACAGAGGCTGGGGTCAAGGCATCAAGAGCCACCACACACAGACGTGTCAAGGAATTTGGCTACAGTTGTCGTATTCCTCTTGTTAAGCCACTCATGAACCACAGACAATGTCAGAGGCGTCTTACCTGGGCTAAGGAGAAGAAGAACTGGACTGTTGCCCAGTGGTCCAAAGTCCTCTTTTCAGATGAGAGCAAGTGTTGTATTTCATTTGGAAATCAAGATCCTAGAGTCTGGAGGAAGGGTGGAGAAGCTCATAGCCCAAGTTGTTTGAAGTCCAGTGTTAAGTTTCCACAGTCTGTGATGATTTGGGGTGCAATGTCATCTGCTGGTGTTGGTCCATTGTGTTTTTTGAAAACCAAAGTCACTGCACCCGTTTACCAAGAAATTTTGGAGCACTTCATGTTTCCTTCTGCTGACCAGCTTTTTAAAGATGCTGATTTCATTTTCCAGCAGGATTTGGCACCTGCCCACACTGCCAAAAGCACCAAAAGTTGGTTAAATGACCATGGTGTTGGTGTGCTTGACTGGCCAGCAAACTCACCAGACCTGAACCCCATAGAGAATCTATGGGGTATTGTCAAGAGGAAAATGAGAAACAAGAGACCAAAAAATGCAGATGAGCTGAAGGCCACTGTCAAAGAAACCTGGGCTTCCATACCACCTCAGCCGTGCCACAAACTGATCACCTCCATGCAACGCCGAATTGAGGCAGTAATTAAAGCAAAAGGAGCCCCTACCAAGTATTGAGTACATATACAGTAAATGAACATACTTTCCAGAAGGCCAACAATTCACTAAAAATGTTTTTTATTGGTCTTATGAAGTATTCTAATTTGTTGAGATAGTGAATTGGTGGGTTTTTGTTAAATGTGATCCAAAATCATCACAATTAAAAGAACCAAAGACTTAAACTACTTCAGTCCGTGTGCATTGAATTTATTGAATACACGAGTTTCACAATTTGAGTTGAATTACTGAAATAAATGAACTTTTCCATGACATTCTAATTTATTGAGATGCACCTGTATTATTATATTTAACAAAATTTTAAATAACTGTTTTCTATTTGAATATATTTTAAAGTGTAATTTATTCTTGCAATGCAACGCTGAATTTTCAGCAACAGTACTCCAGTCTTCAGTGTCACATGATCCTTCAGAAACCATTCTAATATGTTGAACTGGTGCATAACATTATTATGAAGTTAAAAGTGGTAGTGCTGCTTAATATTTTTTGAAAACCAAAAACATGCTCTTCATGTTTATTTCTTCTGCAGCGGATAACTTGTGTAACACAGTCGAACATGGCTGTGAATACCAGTGTGTGAGCACTCCAGGATCATACCACTGTATATGTCCTGAGGGCCATGTGCTACAGGACGACGGAAAGACCTGTGGAAGTAATGCACACTTTCATTCAGACAGCCCTTATTACAGCTGAGATTATCCTCAACTTTGTTTTAAAAGGAGAAATCCCTAAAGCTGAATTCCTAAAGCTGCAATGTATAGATTGGTGTCTTCATAAACTGCATGCATTCTGTTGCTAGAGGTGAAGTGTGTAAATTTTCCAGTGTTAAAATACTTTCTTATATCTAATTTTTTTTAAACCCCTGAGGCTAAATATTAATCTTTGTGCATTTCAGAAGTATTTTTTGAACCGGAAAACAAATATGAAAAGCTATTTTTAGAGCTCTGTTTTGTGGCACAATATTAGACACAATATTAGACTTTAAAAATACAAAAAATTCACCACCTTTTCTGCTAATGGAAACATTTTTTGAAATGCATGTTTGTTCATTTCTCTCGCCCTCTCTAAGCCTGTCGATCCTCCAACATCGACCTGGTCCTCCTCATCGACGGTTCCAAGAGTGTACGCCCGCAGAATTTCGAGCTTGTCAAGCAGTTTGTTAACCAGGTGGTGGATCAGCTGGACGTCTCCCCTAAAGGAACACGCGTGGGTCTCATCCAGTACTCAAGCCGAGTGCGGACGGAGTTTCCGCTCAGCATGTATCAGACAAAAGAAGAGATCAAAAAGGCTGTGATGAATGTGGAATACATGGAGAAGGGGACCATGACAGGCTTGGCTCTCAAACACATGGTGGAGAACAGCTTCTCTGAGGCTGATGGAGCCCGTCCTGCTGAGAAGAACATCCCACGGGTCGGCCTGGTCTTTACTGATGGGCGATCGCAGGATGATATTCAGGAGTGGGCCAAGAAGGCCAAGGATGCAGGTATTGTTATTTAGGGGCCGAAAATAAAAGTGTTATGGTCACAGATACACCTTAAGCTATATATATATAGTTCTTTTTACTCAGATTGTGGTATAAATAGCTTTATAATAAAAATAAACTTTTTAAAAATAAAAATATGTTTCTTTAATTTATCAAAAGTACAAAAACAAATTTAAATTTAGCCTAGCTTTTGAACATTTAGTTTTTATTGTGTGTGTGTTTTTTAAATATTATAATTATTGCTAAAAAATGGAAAGAAATTAGATCAGTTGTTTTTTAATAAAATCTAATATGTCCCAAATTGTCCAAAATTGCAAACCTGAATAAATTTTTTTTAAAAAATTAATAAATAAAAAATTAATTATTTACCGTTTTAAAAAAATCTGTGTTTGTACACAAACTGTAGTGTAAGAAAATAATTTTGTATTATAAAAAAATAATAATTTGAAATAAAAATATTTTTAACATAGTTTTTATTGTAAATAGTTTATTCATTTTTAGATTTATTAAAACAATAATTATTTATTATACATTTATTTTTTATTTAAAATATAATAGTAATAAATAATTGTAATAATAGTAATTAAATAATAGTTTTATTGCTAGAAAATATTGAGAAAATTAAAAATAAATATTTTTTTAATGTAATCAGATATCCCAAATTTTCCAAAAATTACAAATTTCTTATAAAATTTCTTATAAAATAGATAGTCAAGCATAATCTCACCGACCTTTTTACTGAAAAAGAAAACAATACCTGTTTTTATAATCTTTTGACACAACTTTTGATGTGTCTTGCATGTTCCAGGTATCACCATGTATGCTGTTGGTGTGGGTAAAGCTGTGGAGGATGAGCTGAGAGAGATTGCATCTGAGCCTGTGGAAAAACACTTCTTCTACACAGCTGACTTCACTGCCATCAGCCAGATCGCTGAGAACCTCAAACTCAATGTCTGTGCAGGTGTGTTTGAAAGACTGAGAACACTTACATACCATGCTTGAATCACCTGTGTTAGATGGCACACACATTTTGGTTAATAGCGCCATCTAGAGCCGGAGGTAAACACACACATGCAACGTTCACCTAAGGAGGTGCTTATGAGTATTCTATACAGGCTATATATATTCCTTATAAAAAGCATTTCATTCAAATTTGCATTTCTGACAAATGCATTAATGCAACTTTAAGCAAATTATTGGTAATGAACATATTGGATATTTCTTTCATTCTCACTCATTTAATGCCTCATTTTTCAGCTGAGAGTCAAGGAGAGATCGAGGTTAAGGATCCCTGTGCTTGTGAAAGTCTTGTGGAGTTCCAGCAGGTTACGATGTCCACCCTAGACCAGCTCAACCAGAAACATATCCTTTATATATTCAGTACAGATCCTTTAAACAACATGCGTTCTTTTCAGCACATGCAACTATACCATACAGCACTGAAGTGTAACTCATCCAGACTCCAAACTTTCTCCGGTATAACCTGAAGATTAACACATTATTACAACAAGCTAAGGGGCTTAACAGAAGCCCCTCTGTACAGAAAGAGCCCATATTGTGTCTGTTGGTCTGATCTGTTCCAGACTGGCCCCTCTGGTTTGGCTCCTCACATAAACCTCTGTGACCACATGCTTCAATGGCTCTTTGTTTCAGATCTCTCACTCAGCATCATTCAGCAAAGCTCAAAAGAGCCCTTGTCCCACGTCTGAGGCCAGAAACAGATGTTTCTGAACTACTAGATGCAGATGCACGTCTCCACTGGATCCATTTAACTAGAATTTGATGAGATTACAAAGGAAGGATGTTGCTTCTTGGCTCTCATCATACAGTAGTTTAAGTACAGATCTTGCTGATGGGAGTCATTTACACTTGGATCTAGTGGTTAGAGTGCATTGCTCAGATACTTTGAGCTCTTTTGTTCAAGCAGTGCAATTCACAAGCTAATTCCCACATCATCTTCTCATCGTTTTCTCATCAGAGAGGCAAAAAGACCGCTGTCATTTACTTTTTGTGTGTAAATATGTAAATCGCTTATTAGTGGTGCTTGTTTATTACTATGTTTATTACTATTATTACTATGTGCTGTATATATTCAGTGCTGTAGTGATTATGTGTTTTTGTAGGCTAACTCAAAAATCAGTATTCTGGTTCCTTCGATAAAAATTCAATAGGATTTTTCCATTGTCTTTTGGATTATTGCAGAAAATTAGCTCTGTGACCAACAGAAGTATGTTTTGTTCATTATGATAATCTCCAAAAATGAACACAACAAATTTAGGATCCTAAATGCATTCGGCTGAAGTACAAAGCTAAAATAATAATATTATATAAATATAAATAATATTAATATATAAATAATATTATTCCAAAAATATTTTCACTGAAAGTTTGAGTTACAATAGTTTGCAAGAGCGTGATTTATTACATTTCCATATAGTATATGATTTTCATAGACAATAAATAAATAAAATTTCCATATATGAAATATATTCTCATATGTAGTAAAAAAAATATGAGAAACCTACTAGAAATTGGAACGATAATCATATATTAACATATATATCTAGCCCATACAAATATATTTATGTGTGTGTAATACATTTTTGGGCATAAATGTCATGCACATGATAAAACCCATCAATGCATGTTGATGTTATAAATATTAAAGTAAATATCAAATATAAAAATCAAAATATCAATAAATATCAAAGATAGACGTATTTTAAAAACTGATTGCAAAAACATATATAAGCATACTGATATTTTCTATGTGTTTTAATAGTTTCAAAAATAAAATATGGTTGACATACAGTTGCTACATATAATAACATAAAAATGTACATTACTTTTATATATGAATAGTTCAGATGCAAAAGCGCCATCTGAAATTTTCTTCTAAAATTAGTATTTTTCTCAGGCTGAACATAAACGTCCTGCTGATAAAAATGCTCATTTTAGAAGAAAATTTCAAATGGCACTAAGAGGCTTTTGCATCTGAACTATTCATATGTTATAAACTTCTATCTTCATCTACCCATCAGAGAATGTACATGTGCCTTGTAGGTAACATATTTCCTTATATCAAGAGTGATATTGCCATACGTAAGGCATATATTACATATATGTATGGCCCTGTTTGACTTGATGACTTTTAATGTCTGCAACAACCTCTGTAGTCCCATTTTGCCACCTCTTTAAAGACAAGTAAAAGCTTGTAAAAAATCACACGGGGGTATTTCTGATGTATTTTATGTCATAGAATAAAACGTGAAAAACTTGTGGCAACCACAGACCTTAAGTCAGGCATTTAACCACAAACCCATTAAAAAAAAAAAAAAACCCACTGACTCCAGGACGATGGAACTGGAAAATCATTTCCCAGTTTTGGCCGATACAATTTTGTTATCCCTGCAGCACTTTATTGCTCATACATAAAGTTAATGATTTGACATTGACGTGTAACTTGTGATCATTTTGTTATCAGTAAAAGCATGCATAGAGACATACAGAATTTACTGTAATTTGTTCTTTTGACTTGGGCTATAAAGGCAGCCAGGACATGCAAACAAGCAACTGGAAACCACCTAGAACACACTAGACTTAGCATGTGCAAACACAGGTAAAAATCTAGTTTGAATATATTTAATGCCTAAAACAGCAGAAAGTAGATGGTAAGTGTGGCTGATTGATCATTCTTTTATAGTATATTTCCTTAACCATGTTTCACTGTCAGCTATGACCAAGCGATTGGAAGTTCTGGAGAGCCAGTTGCTCACAAGAAAATGAGAGAGCACTTCATACAACAGTGTGGATGAGAATGGGGCCCGCTGGGTGTGAAGGGTCCCACTATCACAAGATCTACAGGTGTAGACGCCTGAGGCATAAGGCCCACTATTTCCAGTGCCATTTTTGAACATGGCTGATATTGTTCCCTATTTATACATGATCTGTATTGTATGATTTATAGAGAGGTATGTATTTATGGCAAATTTAAACACTAAAAAGGGAAATGAAGTGTTTGGTACCATTCTGAAATATTGTCATCTTTATTATGATTGCATCATTTTTGGCACCAAATTTATGCACAGTATGTGAACGTGGATCTGGAAAACCTTTATCCACAAATGTATTACAAAAAAATAACAATTAGTTACAAATTGTTCAGTTGTACAGTTTTAGAATCATTAGTTTACAGAGAAAATACTAATACCAAAAGAGACAAACACATGCACTCTGTCATATTACCAAAGCTGTTGTCTGTCAGTGTTGTGCATGAACATTTGAAATAGTCAGAGGAACATGTCTGATAATTGTTAACTGTTTAACTAGACTGCATACAGATTTTTGACTCAAGCATGGCCTGAATGGTTTGTTAACACTAAAATGAGATTTGAAAAATTCTATAAACAGGGTAATGTGTATGAGTGCCCCTTAAGATTGCAGTTTTTTAATGTTTTTATTGAATACAGAATCCAGTTATGATACCTCAGAGTACTCTGGCCTCAGGTTTTTATGTTTTCTAGACATTTGCAAAAAAAGGCCCCATTATAAGGCTCTTATATGTGAATTCTTGTACTTTTTGGATATTTCCTAATAACACTCTTTTTTAAAACATTTAAAGCGTCTGTATTCTTTCACAGTGTAAAATAAAGATGTTTTCAGACTGCTGTCATTCTGAAAAAGATGCCTCAAGAAATATTCTACTATAATATACATTATAATGAATCTACTATATATCTGTAGTAATATCTGTAGTATATCTGTGTATATATATATATATATATATATATATATATATATATATATATATATATATATATATATGGGACCAATGAAAATCATATACAATAATGTTTATTATTCAGATAAATTGGATTTAATTTAATTTAATTTTCACTAATAATTACATTGAAATGGCAAGTAAGGCACTGAGTTAAATGTAAAATTTTGAGGGAGAGAGAAAAATAATATTTTAATAATAATAATATTTTCTCCTGAAACTTACATCAATAATCTTTGTTTTATTTCAGCTTTAAAAAATCATTTTTACAGTGTACTTGAATATGACATATACAAATGAAAACTTAGCAGACTTATTAGTGGATCAACATTTACATCAGTCACAATGTTATCCAAACACAATAGACCATTAGCATTAACATTTCAAAACAAAATCTCTCTTGATGCCAGCAGACCTTTAGACATCTAAAATAATCTCTCTTATTATGTTCCATGGTCTTTTCTGCATCTCTCCACAGACGTGTTAATCGCTCCCAGGGATGCAAGCTTCAGAAACAACAAGTGCTTTGCCCTTTTACCTGCAGATCTCTGGGGCCCGAGACGCTCGAGTCTCTCGTGCTATCACTCTTGCTCAGTCTAGGCTCAGTGGAGGTTGTGAAATGTCAGAGATTCCCACTAGCCCCAGTGAAAGAGTGTTAATTACCATAAACATACTGTAGTTCAGTGTCCAATACTCAGATGTTGAAAGGACAAATGTCTTGTTATCTCAACAAAGCTCCCTTTTGTGAATTATTGCCTTTTTAGGAACACAAACATATGTTGAGGAAAAGGGCATGGTTTTTCCAGAAAGGATGGAGTTAATTGTTTGTTTGTTTTTTGACAGATGTGTGATATGAAGATGATGTGAAGATGAGGTGATGTAAGTTTACAGCCTTATTGGGATGTCCACTTTATTTAACTTACAAAATAGATTTAAAGTCAAGATGTTCCGTTCTAAAAAATTTTAATGCTCACTAAGGCTGCATTTATATGATCAAAAATACAGTAAAAATAGTAATATTGTGAAAAGTTAATACAATTTAAAATAGTGGTTGTCTATTTTACTATATTTTAAAATGTAATTTATTCCTGTGATTAAAGCTGAATTTTCAGCTTCATTACTCCAGTCTTCAGTGTCAAATATTCCTTCAGAAATCATTCTAATATGCTGATTTGCTGCTCAAGAAACATTTCTTAATGTTATCAATGTTGAAAATAGTTGTGCTGCTTAATATTTTGTGTAAAACATTATCCATTTTTTTTCAGGACCCTTTCATGAAAATAGAAAAATTCAAACAAATTGCTTTTATTTAAAGCAGAATTTTTGTGTAAAATGTTTAATGCATCCTTGCTGAATAATTGTAATAACACCCCCCCCCCCCCCCCCCCCCCCCAAAAAAAAAACCTGACCCCAAACTATATATACTACACATATATATAATATATTATATTAAGATAAAGTTAAATGTAGCCTATGTAATTTTATGAGGACAAATAAGGCAACCAACAATTAGTAGCAATGTAACCCTTTGATTTTACATTTGTTTTTTTTTTTCACCATTAAAATCTACAATAAGAAAAAGGGTCAAAGGTCATGACTCATGGCCGTCTGGATGTTAATATCACTACCTGAATGGTTATAAATGCCTTTTAAAGATCTAAAGAGATAAAGATGTCTTAATTATGGTACTTTCTTTGTCACATCAAACCTTTTCTTTATTATTTTTCATATGGACAAAGGATATTTGGTCCAGAATCTTAGAATACTATATGAATTGATACATAAGAAAGATTTATAAGAATAATGATAGGCTGCAAACACAAAAGTGCACTGAGACTGAAATGTGTTTGTGTGCTGTGCCGCTATATTAAATAAAATATAACTTTAAAATGTGGAAAATGATATAGAATATTTGCCGGTTTTTAGGCCTTTTGAAATTCGGATCATGAGAATGATTATTGTTCTCAATATTAATAAGACACTTTATTACAGATTTACTACAAAATAAATCACTTACTGTATGTCAATTACTTTTACTGTATGTTGCTTCTCAGTGGAGAAAGAGCAATTACAGCATCTACCAGCACTGGAAAATGCTATAACCTACTATAAACTATATTTCTCTAAAACAGAGATGCTCAAACCAGGGCCTGTGGGCCAAAGTTGACCCATGATGACCTTTGATAGGAATAAACATGCCATTGAAGCATATCTTCATTTCTAATTTATCACTTTGTTTCAACATTTTTTGTTTAGTTTTTTTTCATTAAAATGTAGAGAATATAAGTGAATTTTATTATTTTTTTTAATTTTGTTTTTATGTATTTTTTAATTTTACATTTTATAAACATACAGTTAGATAAAACACAGCATTTACTTTCAGCCTACAGCCCTCAATCAAGTTCAATGTTTGGCCCTTCATTGTAAAACATTGGGACTAATACTTGGCTTGAATTCTTCTGACATCACATGCGGTTGTCATGCGCAGTTGTTTAGGATTGCAAAGGTGAGACCAACCTCTATTCCCAAGACACAAATCACATGGTATACAATGAGGTTTCTCGTCAACTTCCTCCACACCAGACTGGAGTGGCTGCAGAGATCTTGCTGTAAAGACAACTGAACTTTATGTGAATTTGTTAATTCAACTGAATTTTATATTGAGAATAACATTGTTCTAAGCATCCTAGTTATCTTAATGCACAGTGTTTAACCTTCTACATTCTCTTCTCTTTTTTCCAAAAAATGGTGCTATCAAATGATGAACATTTCACTGGTGGGTAACACCACACAACCCAGGTATCTGCGGGACAGCTTTAGCACAGCGGTGACCAGGAATGAGATCGTGGTCGGTTTGTGCATCAACTATATCAACAGCACGCTCGTCCACACCTTCAACAAGCATGAGATCTTCAACGGAAACTCTCGCTACATTCTCTTCATTCACATGGGGTTCAACGATAAGATTCAGCTGATGATTGCAGTCATCCTTCACGTTTTAAGCTACACTGTGTTTACTCTCAATATCTCTTTCTGCTGTGTTTTATTGATAAGCATTATATTCACAACGCTCAACACACCGCTGAATCTCGCTACCATGGCTATAGAGCGCGATATAGCCATATGCAACCCTTATCGGGGGCAGTTGTGGCCTAATGGATAGAGAGTCGGACTTGTAACCCGAAGGTTGTGGGTTCGAGTCTCAGGTACGGCAGGGATTGTAGGTGGGGGGAGTGAATAACCAGCACTCTCTCCACCCTCAATATCACAACTGAGATGAGACCCTTGAGGGCACCGAACCCCCAACTGCTCCCCGGGTGCCGCAGCATTGGCTGCCCACTGCTCCAGGTTCACTACTGTGTGTGTGCACTTGGATGGGTTAAATGCAGAGCACAAATTCCGAGTATGGGTCATCACATCACTTCCCTTTCCCCTTTCCCTTTCCCTTGTCGGCCTAATCTGGGTTCTTCCAGGCTACCAAACCTTCTTCTACAGCAGTCCCTGTGTCAGAGATTATGTGTTTGATAACCCATATATAGTAGAGAAGAGAAATGTTGTGTACATCATTTACCTGACCTTTGTGTGGTGAGCTAGTGTATACTTGAAAATCATGTTTGTTGCAAAGTCCACAAACTCGGATGCTCACAAAGCTCGGAGTACCATCATCCTACATGGAATCCAGCTTCTGATGTGCATGCTAACGTTTGTTGGGCCCTTCTTAGATAGGCTGCTCATGGAAATGTTTTCGCTGTTTATAATGGATACGAGATTCGCAAGTTATTTAGTAATCCAGATAATGCACAGGTTTATCAGTCCAATTGTGTATGGCATGAGAGATCAAACGTTTTGCAAATACCTGAAAAGATACTTGCTGTGTACAGTGTTCAAGATGAGGAGAAAAATACAAAATCTCCAATCCAGTGGGAATTTGGCAAAAGTTTCCAATAAATCCATGAGAAAGTTCGCTATATCAAAATATTGTAAAGAAAACGTTGTCTTTTTGAGCAACATTTGTGAATGAATCTGATTTGTGGACATTTGTGTGAAAGAAATTATTTAATAAGTATATACTGCACTACATGCACAATGAGTGACTCCTGCATTGACTGGCATACAATTTTAAACTAGAAGTACCCTGATGTTTAGTTATCATCCAGAACAGGTCTTGTTTTGCAGGAAAAATGTCGTTTGTAAAGTAAGAAATTGCATAAGATATTAAGACCTTTTTAGGGACATTTGCATAAACAAGTGAAAAACAAATGACTATTTGGAGTGTACGGCAGCTAGTATGTCTGTGAAGCTACACTTCACAGACATACTAGCATAAAAAATGTTAGTGGAAATAGTCCTTTATACTGTACAATGAAAACACACATACATTACTTAATCAGTAGTTTTAACTGACATTTTTCTTTTTCTCAGCATGGAAAATCTGACTCATTTTCTGTGGATGTTTGTGTAAATAGTATAAATGATAAGCTGTAATTCTCTCATCAGATATCAGATCACATACCATGTTCTATTAGGCCTAACTGTGTTTTCTCATTAATATGATCTGTATTGTTTGTTACACAAAGAGAGACACGTGATGACCAGCCAGATCACAACAGAAACATTTCTAGTGCCCCGGCCTGTTGGTAAAAGTCCAGTTGTTATTACTTCTATCTAATAAGGAAAAAAGTATCTATCTATCTATCTATCTATCTATCTACATATACAGTATGATGCCCTTAGAAAAATGCCCCCTAAAACTGGGCCTAATCTTATATATCCTATTTTGAATTCTTATTTTTCCCATATACATTTCACTAAGGTATTTTATTTATTTATTTATTTATTTATTTATTTATGTATTTTTTTTTTCTATATTTTCCCTAGTGACATAACTGACATCATCATCTACAATCAGAGTGCACAAGCATTTAAAAAGCTGTCATGTCTTTCCTGTACTGCTGCTTGCCAGACAGGGGTGAGTGCTGGAAAGGGGTGAGTTCTGTGGTCTGACTAGTTACTAGTAACTAGATGAAGTAATTTTTCTATTCATTTGTTCTATTTCTATTCATTCATTCTGTGCTAACCATGAATGATATTTTTATAGTGCTGACAGCTTGATTGGAAATTGTTATGGCTGCCAACTGATGATTTTTTCACTTTACAGGCTTCACCGATTGAACTGGAGGAATCGAATGTTTTGCTTTGTTTTTTTTTGTTTTTTTTTAGTATTGCTATTTTATAATTTAAAAGCACTGTGATCAGGAATGCAAAACATGTAGTTGATGTTTATATCTGCATCATAAACCCAAAATACAAAATCATATACACATTATTGTACAATGGAAGCATGACGTGAGCAACTGTCCCCCCCAATTTTATGGCTGATTTATGCATAATAATTCATTGCAAATGTTACAGTTGGTTTATGTGAGTATTTGTGTATCATACAAACATGTTATAGCAATATCTTTGCTTTTTAAATATCTTTGCCATCACATAAACTTGATAACATGAATAATGAAGGTTTTAATGCTGTTCTACAGGTTTTCAGTGGCCGATTCTTAAATTATTATATTTGGTGCACCATAAATATTTATATTTAATTTGCTTGATGCTTTATCCAAAGTGGCTTACATTGCAATCAAGATGCACACTTAATTAGATCTATATAATTACTGTATTACATACTGTGTAGATAGATAGATAGATAGATAGCTAGATCTGATAAAGTGTGTTTCTTGAATGCAATGTAAGCCTCTTTGGATAAAAGCATCAAACAAATGAAATATACAACAATATCCTGAGATAGTATTAGTTATTTAAAAAAAAAAAAACTGAAACTGGCATGCATTTAGATCTGTTTTTCCTCTGTTTTCAGACTTAAGGCCTAAGTGATGAATTCAACAGGAGGCCAACAACTCCTCATGAGAGACACGTTCACCACGGCCTTCATTAAGAACTTCATCGTGGTCCTGGTGTGGTTTCTCCTCAGCTACATCAATGGCAGTGTCGTGGCCACCTTCTTCAGACACCAGATCTTTTATGGGGACCCTCGCTATATTCTGTTCATACACATGGTGATTAATGATGCAGTGCAGCTCACTGTAACCATCGCTCTGTTTGTGGTCAGCTACATCTTGTATACTATCAGTGTAGGAGTGTGTTGCTTCTTTATCCTGGTGGCTGTGTTCACCACCCGCAGCACGCCTGTCAATCTGGCTGGCATGGCTATCGAGCGTTATATCGCGATCTGCTATCCTCTGCGTCACGCGCAGATCTGCACCGTGCGCCGCGCCTACGTGCTCATAGCGGCTATTTGGTTTGTATCCGTGGTTCCTGACATCACTGACCTTTTCGTGACTTTAGCCACAGAGCCTTTGGGTTTCTTCCAAACTAATGTTTTCTGTCTCAGGCAGAATGTGTTCAAAGACCCCGTGCTGCTGTATAAACGCCAGGTGTTCGACGGGATTTATTTCTCGCTGGTGTTCCTCACGCTGCTGTGCACGTATCTGCGGATCGTGTTCGCGGCCCGCGCTCTCTCCACCGAGAAAACATCCGCCAAACGGGCGACCAACACTATCTTGCTTCACGGGCTTCAGTTGCTCATGTGCATGCTGTCCTATGTGTCTCCCAGCGTGGAGGGCATACTGAACATCATCTTCCCGGGACGCATCCTGGAAATCCGTTTCGCTAACTATCTAATTGTCTATATTTTGCCACGCTTTTTGAGTCCAATAATATATGGAGTCCGGGATAAAAAGTTCCGCAAGTATCTGATAAGGCATTCTGTGTGTGGTCTCACTAGAATAGACACAAGAGTAGAGTGTAAAGGTGAAGATTAAAAGGATCTGTAACAAAACAATTTTCTAATATTATAATGTGCCAAGGATTTGAAATCAAAGTCTGATCTGTAACAAATTGTGCTTCTGTCTTAGCAAATGTGTAGTTTTAAATGATTCTTCACCTTTTGTTTACAATTGCTTAGTTTTTAATCATTCCCCACGTTTTGTTTACCACAGATATTCAGAAATGTTTTACTCCTAATGAGTTTGAATAAATCCTAGCTTTATAGCTAAAGATTTAAGTACAGACCACCATTGTTTTGAATGTATGGATTTTTGCTATCTATCTATCTATCTATCTATCTATCTATCTATCTATCTATCTATCTATCTGTCTATCTGTCTATCTATCAGTTGGTTGATGCACTAAAAAATGGTAAAATCAAAATTAACTGGTTTTATTCAAGCCAGAAATATTAACAGCACTGAATCAACATAAATACCAACAAAACTAGACTTTTTAAATCAGATGGAAATAGTCCTTTAAGGTTGCAGGTTGTGGTGACAATTACAGGTTACCACTTTTTACAGTTTAATTAAGCAATGTTTTTATTGAAATAGAATGTTTAAAAAAAAAAAAAAAAAAAAAAACTCTCTCAAATAAACTTTAATAAATTTACCTGTAAAGCCAAATTGTATATTTGCAAACAAAATTCTTTAAAAACAATAAACATTATTTAAAAAATATTCAGAATGATAAACTGCTTAATTAAACAAAATAATGCATTTCCTTTAATTTGTAGATGTCACATTTATAAAACTGAGGCCTAAGGGAGCACATTAAACCTGATCTCATTAGAAATTGTACATATAGTATGTATGAATCTGTAGATCAATTTGAATGAAAATACATGATTTATATAATAAAACATTGTATTATCTGGCAATATAAAATAAAAACACAATGTTCAAACATTTCAAGTCACAGCCAGAAAACACATATTCAGGTATATTTACCAGCCAATTTAACATGTGTTGGTGTACACCTCTGTTTACATCCATTCGTCCCTGGGAAAAACAAAACTGTGCTAATGTCAAAACCCTGAAGAGTGTTCTGTGCATCCTCCAATCAGCTACCTTGATCTATATCACATCCGTAAAGTATATAAGATTCACCACAGGGCAGGAGGCATTTTAGGTAAGAAGGTTGACTAACTAACGTCTCTAAGCTCTAGGTTGATATTTTTAAATGAAGCAAATTGGAAAATAGCATTACACACTTTGCCTTATCACATTTATTTCTTTCAAGAAACAAATGGATAGCTGGATAAGTTTTATTATGTAATTGTGCAGCAGTAGCAATAGAAAAAGTAAATTGTGCATCCAAATTACAGGTGTAATATACTTACTTAGATAACCATATGCCACTATAATAAATCATAAACATGCATGTGTTTTATATGACTTTGACTGTAGTACTTTATGTAAAAGATTAATATTACAATGTAGAATGTGTAGCCAATCATTATATTGTGTGTATTTGTGTACACTGTGTCTATAATGTGTGCTTTATCATCTCAGGTTGAGAACATGAACACCAGCGCTGTCTCAGAATATGGTAACTCCTCTTTACTCCTCCTGAATGCCATACCCCGGGACAGCTTCAGTGCTGCTCTCACTAAAAACATTGGGGCTGTGCTTTTGTGGCTGGCGCTCAGTATCCTTAACTGCAGTATGGTGTCCACTTTCTGCAAGCACAGTTTCTTCTATGAAGATCCACGTTATATCATGTTTATCTGCATGGTCATTAATGATGCTGTTCAACTGACGCTGGTCACCACCTTGTATGTGGTTAGTATCAAAATGAAATATGGGGCCAAAAATGATTTAAAGGACATTTAGAAATGCCTGAATGCAATTGCATTGGATACAAAATACCAAACATGTGGCATTTATTTTAAATACTTCAAGCAAAACTAAGTAATATTGTGAAATCTTATCACAATTTAAAATAAGTGTTTTCTGTTTGATAATATCTTAAAATATATTTATTTTTGTGATGCAAAGCTGAATTTTCATCATCATTACTCCAGTCTTCAGTGTCACA
This sequence comes from Spinibarbus caldwelli, assembly GCA_039654775.1. Classification (NCBI taxonomy): domain Eukaryota; kingdom Metazoa; phylum Chordata; class Actinopteri; order Cypriniformes; family Cyprinidae; genus Spinibarbus; species Spinibarbus caldwelli. Next base: position 29,862,995 of record CM077237.1, read on the forward strand.
TGATCCTTCAGAAATCATTCTAATATGCTGATCTACTGCTCTTTTCTTATCTTATTTTTATCTTTCCCCCCAAAAAGTAGAAAGTTGAATCATTTGTTGCAATAATTTTCATACCACTCAAATTGAAAACTTAACTTTAAATGTTATTTTAACTTTTTTATTTTTTAGTTTAAATTCATTTTACTTTAAAACTGAGTGCTGAAAACAGTTGTGCTGCTTTATATTTTTGTAATACATTTTTCCAGGAATTGTTTATGAATAGTAAGTTAAGCATTATTTTAAATAGAAAAATTTTATAGCAAATTTAAACAGTCCCTACAGAATAATTTATTTCTTTAAAAAAAAAAAAAAACTTAAAAAAGAGAAAAGTGACTATCTTTTATATTTTGTTTCTATTCTATTTTGTTTTTAGAATGTTAAATCGTTCACTGTAACAAATTTTATGCCACAGAAATTTAAAACTTGACTTCAAATGTTTAAATGTCATTTTTACTCAAAATAAAAAACAACTGAATAAAAGTGACAAATATCCTTATCCAAATGCGTTTAAGCATAATGACTGTACAATGAAACAATGCCATTTCTAATGTGCATTTTGTTTGTGTTCTTTTCTTCCTGTAGGTGAGTTATGCCTTCTCAAAAATCCTGGCCTCTGCCTGCTGTCCTCTGATCATGACCGCTGTGACGACCACGTGCTCCACTCTGCTCATCCTGGCCGGCATGGCCCTGGAACGCTACATCTCCATCTGCTTCCCCCTCCATTACAGCCACATCTGCACTGTTACATGCATCATGTGGATCATCGGGGTCATATTCCTCCTGAGCTTCACTCCACCTCTCACCGACCTTTTCATCACCGTGGCCAAAGAACCAGCACTGTTCTTCCACACGTCCATTTTCTGCGATCACTCACTCCTATTCCGAGACCGTTCGATTTATTACAAGAACTGTGTGTTTGATAGTGTGTATTTCTCTTTTGTCTTTTTGACTTTGCTTTATACGTACTGTAAGATCATGCTGACGGCCCATGCGGCCTCCACTGACCTGGTGTCAGCCAAGAAGGCCCGAAACACAGTGTTACTCCATGGGGTTCAGCTGCTGCTGTGCATGCTGGCGTTTGTCGTGCCGTCCATGCATGCTCCGCTCATACAATCCAATGTGCGGCCTAGAGATCCGTTTTGTAAATTTTCTTCTGGTCTACATTATCCCGTGATTTCTCAGTCCTATGATTTATGGATTCAGGGATGAGAAGTTTCGCAAATATTGGCTTAGATACTTTGGGTCCTATTTTAACATTCTAAGCGCATGGTCTAAAGCGCAAGGCGCAGGTGCACTTAGGGCGTGTCCGAATCCACTTTTGCTAGTATAACGATGGGAAAAACGGTCGGCGCGTGGTCTAAAAAGGTTGTCCCTATTATCTTAATGAGTAATGGGTGTGTTTTTGGGCAAAGTGCAATAAACCAATCAAAGTCTCATCTCCCATTCCATTTAAGAGCGAGTTGCGCTCGCGCAAGGACGGATTCGCTATTTAAACGGCGGAATTTTAAGGTGCACAGACTGAACACGTCTCCAGAGAGCAAACGGATCTGCTCATGCGCGAGCAAATAGGTAGGCTAATTCTGATACATGTAATGACTATCCATTATAACAAGTATGACATTTTTATATCTATGTAGTCTACACTATAATATTCTTTTGCACTGTAATCCTTTAATTTTTAATATTTGGGATGTTTGTGTGCTGCTGCGCGGCCCTTTGTGTAAAGCAAAGTAAAAGCACGTTGTGGACCTGCCCAGAGGCGCATTTTCTACTAACCCGCTCTTTAAATAACTCTTAAAAAAAGTATTGCGCCATTGACTTTAGATTTTAGACCAGGTTTGATAGATTTTAGACCAGGTTTGAGTTGGTCTATGGCGCAGTCTATTTTCAATTTCTCAAAATAGCAACGTGCCAACAATGCGCCTGAACACACCTCTTTTTTTAGACCAGCACGCCCATGGGCACACAAATGGGTGAAAAAGCAATTGCTATTTAAACTACGTAGCACAGGACGGGAAAATGAGAACTGCGTCGGTCTGAAACTAGCAAAAATACTTGCGTCGCGCCTTGCACCGCATTGTGCCGGGTGTGTGATAGGGCCCTTTGTCTCTAAAGCACACAAAGTAAAACCGGCCAGACATTTCTCTCAAAAGCCTGGATGATGTTTTGTTCATTTCTATGCCACATGAATGATTTGTAGGTGATACTGATTTCTGGAATAGAGAAATATTTCAGAAATCAAAAATTTCATTTTAACAGGCAATGTTGATACAGAAAACTATATGATTCAAAAGAGCAAATACATATAATTGTGTATTTAAAAATGAAAGACCTGTTTGAAAAGAAGCCCTTGACATTGCTAAATTGTTAAACACTTTTGGCACTATCAAAACTTTATATAAAGGTTTTATGTTAATATGTAAGACAAGATAGTTAAACTTAAAAAAAAACTAAATAAATAAATAAAAAATTAAGTTAAAATGTATATGTGTATGAGAAAAGTATATTGTTGCTATAACTGGTGTTCTTGTTTTGTTTTTACTTCAAAAGCCCTGTGGTGCAACATGGTTTTTAGAAGTACAAATATTCAGTTTAGTTTTTAAAGCATTATGAGGTTACTCACATGAAACTGCATGTACTGTATAAGTTATTAAAATTGGAAATGCTGTTTGGAAAAGTTTTAAGATTCAGTCTAACACTGCAGGACATTGTCATCTCAGCTGCCTAAGTGGTATCTTAAAAAAATGCTTCTAGGTCATGCAAACATTGGTCAAGCTTGCATCATCTTAAAAAAGCTCATTAATTCAGCACAAATCCTCAGTTGTTCAGTTTGCCCTTCTGAGAGCACAACCATTGTATTATCATAAGGATATATACAGTACAGGCTATCATGCGTTTCTTTGAGGTCAGAGGCCATAGCAATATGACAGGTTAGTTTATGCATTCAGTGTCATGAAATTTGTAGAGTCTCACCACGCTCATGTGAATGTCTTTTCAGCTGTCTTTGTAAAGGTTGATACAAATGCATTAATTGTGTTTTTATTACATTTACAGTACATTACATTTAGTCATTTAGCAGACGCTTTTATCCAAAGCGACTTACAAATGAGGACAATAGAAGCAATCAAAACCAACAAAAGAGCAACAACATGCAAGTGCTATAACAAGTCTCGGTTAGCCTAATGCAGTACACGTAGCAAGGTTTTTTTTTGTTTGTTTTTTTTGTTTTTTTTTAAAGAAAACAAGTAGATAGAATATAGAAAAAAGAAATTAGTGTTTTTTGTTTGTTTTTTTAAAGAAACAGATAGAATAGAAAAAAAGAAAGCTAGTGTTAGTTTTTCAAGAAAAGCTAGCAGTTAGAGAATAAATATCCAGTTGATAGAGGGTCAAGTGTGTGTGTGTTTTTTTGTTTTTTTTTAAATAAAAAGAAGACAGATAGATAAAATAGAATTAGAATAGATAGTTCTAGAGTTAGAGGGTCAAATAAAGATGGAAGAGATGTGTTTTTAGCTGTTTCTTGAAGATGGCTAAGGATTCAGCGGATTGAGTTGGGCAGGTCATTCCACCAGGTGGGAACAGTTAATGAAAAAGTCTGTGAAAGTGATTTTGTGCCTTTTTGGAATGGCACAATAATACATCGTTCACTTGCAGATCGCAAGCTTCTAGAGGGCACATAGGTCTGAAGTACTGAATTTAGGTAAAAGGGTGCAGAGCCAGAGATGGTTTTGTAGGCAAACATTAATGCCTTGAATTTTATGCGAGCGGCTATTGGTAGCCAGTGCAAATTGATGAACAGAGGTGTGACGTGCGTTCTTTTCAGCTCATTAAAGATTAATTGTAGAGGTTTGATGGAATTGGCTGGAATACCTGCCAAGAGAGAATTGCAATAGTCAGGTCTGGACAGAATAAGAGCTTGAACAAGGAGTTGTGTTGCATGTTCCGAAAGAAAGGGTCTGATCTTCCTAATATTGTATAAACCAAATGTGGTCTGAGAAATTCAGCTTATCATCAATAACAACTCCAAGGTTTCTGGCTGTTTTTGAAGGACTTATGGTTGATGAGCCTAACTGGAATGTGAAGTTGTGATGAAGTGATGGGTTAGCTGAAATTACAAGTAGTTCTGTCTTAGCTAGATTGAGTTGAAGGTGATGGTCTTTCTTCCAGCAAGAAATGTCTGTTGGACATGCTGAGATGCGAGCAGCTATCGTCGGATCATCAGAATGGAATGAGAGGTAGAGTTGAGTGTCATCAGCATAGCAGTGATATGAAAAGCCATGTTTCTGAATGACAGAACCTAGAATGCCATGTAGACAGAGAAGAGAAGTGGTCCAAGAACTGAGCCCTAAGGCACCCCAATAGCTAGATGTTGCGACTTGGATACCTCACCTCTCCAAGAAACCTTGAAAGATCTATCTGAGAGATATGACTCAAACCACTGGAGTGCGGTTCCTGAGATGCCCTTTCTCAATAGGGTTGACAGGAGGATTTGCTGGTTGACCGCATCAAAAGCAGTGGACAGATCCTGCAAGATAAGTAATGAAGACTTGGAAGCTGCTCTTGCCAGTCTTAGGGCTTAAACAACTGAGAGCAAGGCAGTTTCGGTCAAATGTCCACTTCTGAAGCCAGATTGGTTGCTATCCAGGAGGTTGTTCTGTGTGAGAAAGGCAGAGACTTGGTTAAACACAATTCGTTCAAGTGTTTTTGCAATGAAAGGTAGAAGGGAAACCGGTCTATAGTTCCCTAAAAGAGTTGGGTTAAGAGTGGGTTTCTTAAGAAGTGGGGTTATACGAGCCTGTTTAAATGCTGAGGGGAAAACTCCAGTGTGAAGGGATGTGTTAAAGATGTGAGTGAGTGCAGGTACAACTGCAGGAGAAGTGGCTTAAAGAAGATGAGATGGAATAGGATCAAGCGGACAAGCAGTAGGATGACTGGAAAGGATGAGTTTAGAGACTTCTGCCTCAGAAAGTGGAGAGACTGATGTGAACGAGTGTATGTTTGCTGGTAAGATGTGTTTGACAGTTTTTGGTGTGGAGAATTGTGTAGTGAGGTTTGTAATTTTATTAATGAAGAATGTGGCAAAGTCATCGGCTGTTAGAGTTTATGAAGGAGGGGGAGGAGGAGGACAAAGGAGGGAGGAAAATGTTTTAAAGAGCATGCGATAGTTAGCCGAATTGTTAATTTTGTCGTGATAGTATGTCCTTTTAGCAGTGGAGACAATAGCAGAGAATTCAGAGAGGACTGATCAATATAAATTAAGGTCAGTAGGATTTTGTGATTTGAGCCATACCCTTTCTGCAGCCCTGAGCTTAGAACGATGTTTGCGGAGAACGTCAGATAGCCAAGGGGCAGAAGGGGTGGTACGGGCTGGCCTGGAAAATAATGGGCAGAAAGTATCTAAACAAGACGTCAGAGTGGAAGAGAAAGTATCAGTAGCACTATTAGCATCAAGAGATGATAACTGTTTAGGTGGAGGAAGCAAAGATGAAACCATAGCAGATAGCCGGGAGGGTGAGAGTGAGCGTAAGTTACGTCGAAAAGTGACATGTGGAGGGGTATGTGTTGTGTCAGGAATCATGTTGAGGTTAAGAATGAGGAGGAAGTGATCCAATGTGTGCAGTGGAGTAACCAGCACATGATCAGTGGAGTAGTGTCGTGTGTAAATTGATCTTGAGATCAAAAGAGGCAAGTAGAGTGTGGAAGTCTGCAGCTTGAGGTTTATCTAGGTGGATGTTGAAGTCTCCAAGTATAACTGAAGGAGTACCATCCTCAGGAAAGGTTGAGAGCAACACATCTAATTCTTCCACAAAGTTACCTAGTGGTCCTGGAGGTCGATAAACAACTACAAAATGGAGTACCTCCACCTCTTCCAGTCAAATGGGGGGTGTGGGAAAAGGAGAAATTTTTGGAGAGTGCTGCAGGTGTAGCATTGTCCTTTGGTTTGATCCAAGTCTCTGTCAGGGCCATGAGGTTTAGCCTTGAATGACTAGTAATGGAAGTAATGAAATCAGCTTTGTTGACAGCAGACTGACAATTCCAGAGACCAATAGAAAAAGAAAGTAATGTATTAGCACACATAGACAATTATTGTTTTTATAATGTTAATGTCTTATATACAGTGCTTTGAGTGAGCTTGTACAATTTTATACTGATAATTCAGATGCTACAACATATTCTTTCAATGATAGTGTACTTAAATAAGTGTATAAGTAATTTAACCACTTGAATTCGTCTTGTCTTTTGGAACAGAGTCTTGTATAAACAGGCCAAATACACACTGGAAAAGGAGATCAGAGTGGCAAAGAGGAATTATTCCGAAAAAGCTAAGGATCCAGTTCTCTTCCAGTGCCACAACTTCAGTGTGGAAAGGTCTGAAAGACATCACCAATTACAAGACACCATCCCCCAGCACTGTGGAGAATCAACAACTGGCAGACGATCTGAATGAGTTCTATTCCAGGTTTGAAAAAACACCATTAACACCTCCAGCAACCCCCCTCTCCTCCACACCTGCACTTCAGATCAGTGAAGACGATGTGCGTCAGGTCTTCAGAAAGAACAAGAGAAGAAAGGCACCAGGCCCAGACGGTGTGACACCAGCCTGTCTGAAAACCTGTGATGACAAGCTGACCCCCATCTTTTCACAGATCTTCAACAGATCACTGGAGCTTTGCGAAGTCCCTTCCTGCTTCAAACGCTCCACCATCATCCCCGTCCCAAAGAAACCCAAGATAATAGGACTTAACGGCTACAGATCTGTGGCTCTAACGTCTGTGGTCATGAAGTTGTTCGAAAAACTGGTTTTGGCTTATCTGAAGGACATCACTGGACCCTTACTGGACCCCCTGCAGTTTGCCTACAGAGCAGACAGGTCTGTGGATGATGCAGTCAACATGGGATTGCACTTCATCCTGCAGCATCTGGACAGACCAGGGATTTATGTGAGGATCCTGTTTGTGGACTTCAGCTCAGCTTTTAACACGATCATTCCAAACCTCCTGCTGCCCAAATTAACTCAGCTCTCTGTGCCCACCTCCGTCTGTCATTGGATCACTAGCTTCTTGACAGACAGGTAGCAGCTAGTGAAGCTGGGAAAGCACTGGCGCCCCTCAGGGTTGCGTCCTCTCCCCACTACTCTTCTCCCTGTACACCAACAAATGCATATCTGAAGACCCCTCTGTCAAACTCCTGAAGTTTGCAGATGACACCACAGTCATCGACCTCATTCAGGACGGTGATGAGTCTGCTAACAGACAGGAGGTTATTCAGATTCCTGGGCAGCACCATCTCTCAAGACCTGAAGTGAGACATTCACATAGACTCTATTGTCAAAAAGGCCCAGCAGAGGTTGTACTTCTTTTGCCAGCTGAGGAAGTTCAACCTGCCACAGGAGCTGCTGAAACAGTTCTACTCTGCCATCACTGAATCCGTCCTCTGCACTTCTATAACTGTCTGGTTCAGCTCAGCTACCAAATCTGAACTCAGAAGACTACGGAGGGTAGTCCGGACTGCTGAGCGAATCATTGGTACAACCCTCCCCAGTCTCCAAGAACTGTACTTAGGACTTACTTACAGAGTGAGAAAAAGGGCTGGCAAAATCACTCTGGACCCCTCACACTCAGCACACTCCCTCTTTGAACTGTTGCCGTCTGGTCGACGTTACAGAGCACTGAGCACCAGAACGGCCAGACACAGAAACATTTTCTTCCCTCAGGCAATCCATCTCATGAACATTTGAACACTTGACAATAAACATGAAATACACAACACTATTATACATTTATTTAACATACATACTTATTTACATTTCAAACTTGCACCTAACATACCTGTACATACTAAATTGTCTATTTTGTATATTGTGTTTGTGTTATTTTGCACATTGTCTGTTTTGTATATTTGTATATTATTCTTATTAGTCTTGTCTTGTCACTGTCATTCTGTCACACTGTGGAGCTTCTGTCACCAAAACAAATTCCTCGTATGTGTAAATATACCTGGCAATAAAGCTAATTCTGATTCTGATTCTGATTCTTTTTTCAGTCCACTTTATTTTAATGTTTTTTTTTATTATAAATTACATTTTTAAATTATGAATTAATCTGTATAGTTATTAATGTAAATTAAAATTCATCCAATTTACTATAAATGTATTATTGATATTGTTTATAGAAAATGCACATAAAACTCTTTGTTTGATTAAAAACTGCTGAACCACAGTTGCACATATCTCTAAAGGCTGTGGCATTAAACCAGTAGTCATTTGTTTGTTCAAGTCAGCTTTTGGCCCAGATGCAGGTGGCATAAGGCAGCACTACAGTTTCATTGCATCAGAACTCTAAGGACACAACAGAAATTCAAGCCATAAAAGGAAGTACCATAACTTGGACGTCCCTGGACGTAGTATTATTATTATTTTCTGGTACCAGTGTATGGGTGTGATTGTGTGCCCTGTGCCTGTATTGTGCTTGGTCACCACCTGTAGCTCATTATGGGAGTGTGCCTGAGACTGAGAGTGGAATATATGGTGGCAGTCCAGTGTTTGCTGCAGAGAGACACACTTCTCCCCTGCTCCAGACTAAATTCAGTGGTTTCTGGATTATAGTTGCTAACCTGAGTTTGAGTTGTGAATTAGCAGTGGCTAATAGTACTTCTGTATTGCATATTGTTGTGAGTTAAAAGGGAAGCTGTAGGGAGAGAGTGCTTCTTTCTTTGGATACCATTTTCATCCCTGTTTTTAGTTCAGTTAGGGAATTGAGGGAAGTTTTATGTTGTTTATTTCTCTTTTCTTTTGGGTGTTTGAGGTAAGTTAGTGCTGCTCCCTAAACCAGTTAGCGGACTGTTTTGTTTGTTATTTTAGGCCTTGCTCTCTCCTGAGCCATTGCTCCCTATCTCCTTATGTTAAACTTATTGTCTTTTTTTTTTTTTTTGTTAAATAAATTTCCACTTTTGTATATATTTGAATCTGTGTCTTCACTCTGGGGCAGAGGACTGAAGAGTGTTCTTGCCGCTTTATTTTATTTTATTTTATTTTATTTTATTTTATTTTTTGTGTTAATTATGCTTTTTTTTCCTTTTTTTTTTTTTTTTGCTACTTCCCCTCTTTGACCCCTAGACAGGAGGGGAACATAACGCATTGTATTTGTTTTATGTCCATCTCAGCATTACCAGTCTATTAACAAATTTGCCTTGCCCCTTTTCTCTTTCTCCCTTGCGTCTGCTCGTCTGCATTTATAGTATTTAAACCTGTCGGTTTTTACATCTTGAGGCAAATCAGTCACCTACAGAAAGTAAGATGGTATTTCTTCAAACACTTTTTAATTAAATACATACGTGGAATTTTTATTTATTTTTTTCTCTTCAGATCACTTGAAATGCCATAATGTCAACATAGTGTACTTATGTAAGTGTATAAGAAATTTAACCACTAGAATTCTTCAACTTTTGCAGGTTACAGGATCATAATGAACAGCTCCATTCCAATGGATCAGTTTTATGACACGTTCATCAGGAACTTCATTAGTGTAGTCCTCGGACTAATCATCAGCTATATCAATGGGACATTTGTGCTTATCTTCTTCAGAAATACCATTTTCTGCAGTGACCCTAGATACATTTTATACATCTATTTGGTAATCAATGACATGATTATGCTGTCCATTTCTGTGTTCTTACAAGTGGCATCATATGTTTTTCGTAACTTCAGTGTCTCTGTTTGTTCTGTTGTGCTATTATTTGCCATTATAGTCACCAAGAACACTCCACTAAATCTGGCCTGCATGACCATAGAGCGTTACATTGCCATTTGCAAACCATTACATCACCCACAAATATGTACAGTTCGCAGGACCTACATTCTTATCCGGTTCATATGGACTCTGTCAGCAGTGCCAGCTTTCAGTGATATATTCATCACATTATCAACTCAACCAGCAAGGTTTTTCTGAACTGCCGTTTTATGCCACACATTGTTCATTTACAATACCTGGCAACACACAGTCAAAGATACTGTGTCGAATGTTGTGTATTTGTCATTTGTGTGGACTACGCTGATTGTCACCTACTTCAAGGAGTGCAGATCGAGTGTCTGCTAGAAAGGCCCGGAACACGATACTGCTGCACGGAGGTCAGCTTTTACAGTGTATGATGTCCTATGTCACCCCACTCATGAATTCAGCACTTGTAGAGCTTTTTCCTGCAAGTGCTTTTTTAATAGAGCCGAACAACTATTCTGTTTTTGTTGTCAAATATTCTACCAAGGTTACTAAGCCCACTTATCTACGGCTTGAAAGATAAACAATTCGTTGAGCGTATCAAAGTGTATTTTTGTTGCAAACAAGTAAGGACACAGATAATTCCAGTGAAGTAAGCTATGAACAGAATGCGTTTTTTTACATTTGATATTTGGTTATATTAAATGAGTGATATTTTTCACTCATGATAAATATTAAACTAAAGATATCTCAGAATCAGAATCAGAATCAGAATGAGCTTTATTGGCCAGGTATGCTTACACATACGAGGAATTTGTTTTTGTGACAGAAGCTCTAAAGTGCAACAGAAAGACAGCAACAGGACAGGACACAGATAATAAAAGAATAATATACAAATATACAAATAGGCAATGTAAAATAGCAAACACACAATATATAATATAGACAATTATGGTGTACAGGTCTGATATGTGCAAATCTGAAATGAAAAAATAAGTATGAGTGTTGAATAAATAATTTATAATAGTGTTGTGTGTTCCACTTTTAATGTCAAGTGTTCATGAGATGGATTGCCTGAGGGAAGAAACTGTTCCTGTGTCTGGTCGTTCTGGTGCTCAGAGATCTGTAGCGTCGACCAGACGGTAACAGTTCAAAGAGTGAGTGTGCTGGATGTGAGGGGTCCAGAGTGATTTTGCCAGCCCTTTTGCTCACTCTGGATAAATACAGTTCTTGGAGAGTGGGGAGGGTTGTACCAATGATTCGCTCAGCAGTCCGGACTACCCTCTGTAGTCTTCTGAGATCAGATTTGGTAGCTGAGCTGAACCAGACAGTTATTGAAGTGCAGAGGACGGATTCAATGATGGCGGAGTAGAACTGATTCAGCAAGTCCTGTGGCAGGTTGAACTTCCTCAGCTGGCGAAGGAAGTACAACCTCTGCTGGGCCTTTTTCACAATGGACTCAATGTGATTGTCCCACTTCAGGTCCTGGGAGATGGTGGTGCCCAGGAATCTGAATGACTCCACTGCAGTCACAGTGCTGTTCATGATGGTGAGTGGGGGGAGTGCAGAGGGGTTCCTCCTGAAGTCCACGATCATCTCCACAGTTTTGAGCGTGTTGAGCTCTAGGTTGTTAAGACTGCACCAGACAGCCAGCTCCTTAACCTCCTGTCTGTAGGCAGCCTCGTCACCGTCCTGCATGAGGCCGATCAGTGTGGTGTCGTCTGCAAACTTCAGGAGCTTGACAGAGGGGTCTTTAGAGGTGCAGTCGTTAGTGTACAGGGAGAAGAGCAGTGGGGAGAGAACACAACCCTGAGGAGCTCCAGTGCTGATCGTACGAGTGCTGGATGTGTATTTTCCCAGCCTCACTAGCTGCTGCCTGTCTGTCAGGAAGTTGTTGATCCACTGACAGACGGAGGTGGGGACGGAGAGCTGAGTTAGTTTGTTCTGAAGGGTGTCCGGGATGATGGTGTTAAAAGCGGAGCTGAAGTCTACGAACAGGATCCTCACATAAGTCCCTGGTCTGTCCAGATGCTGCAGGATGAAGTGCAGTCCCATGTTGACTCCATCATCCACAGACCTGTTTGCTCTGTAGGCAAACTGCAGGGGGTCCAGTAAGGGTCCAGTGGAGGACTTCAGATAAGCCAAAACCAGTCTTTCAAATGATTTCATGAACACAGACGTTAGAGCCACAGGTCTGTAGTCATTAAGTCCAGTAATTTTGGGTTTCTTTGGGACGGGGATGATGGTGGAGCGTTTGAAGCATGAGGGGACTTCGCACAGCTCCAGAGATCTGTTGAAGATCTGTGTGAAGATGGGGGCCAGCTGGTCAGCACAGATTTTTAGACAGGCTGGTGACACACCGTCTGGGCCTGGTGCTTTCCTTCTTTTGTTCTTCCTGAAGACCTGGCGCACCTCATCTTCGCTGATCTGAATTGCAGGTGTGGGGGAGACGGGGGTTGCTGGAGGTGTGAACGGTTGTGTGGAGAGGTGTTCAGGGCGGGTGTGGGGTGTTTTTTCAAACCTGCAATAGAACTCGTTCAGACCGTCTGCCAGGTGTTGATTCTCCAGAGTGCTGGGGGATGGTGACTTGTAACAGGTGATTTCTTTCATACCTTTCCACACTGAAGCAGAATCACTGGAAGAGAATATTTTCCTTAGCTTGCCGGAATAATTCCTCTTTGCCACTCTGATCTCCTTTTCCAGTGTGTATTTGGCCTGTTTATACAAGACTCTGTTCCCCTCTCTGTAAGCATCTTCTTTGGCCTGACGGAGCTGTCTGAGTTTTGCAGTGAACCATGGTTTGTCGTTGTTGTAAGTTAGATGAGTATTGGTAGGAATGCACATGTCCTCACAGAAACTGATATAAGATGTAACAGTCTCTGTGAGCTCATCCAGATCATTTGCGGCAGCTTCAAAAACAGTCCAATCAGTAAGAGAGAAACAGGCTTGTAAAACCCGCTCTGTTTCATTAGACCATCTTTTAACAGTTCTTAATACAGGTTTTCCAGATTTGAGTTTCTGCCTGTAGGTTGGTATAAGATGACCCAAACAGTGATCAGAGAGTCCTAAAGCTGCTCGTGGAACAGAGTGATATGCGTCCTTTATCACTGTGTAGCAGTGATCCAATATATTACTGTCTCTGGTGGGATATGTAACATGCTGTCTGTACTTTGGCAGTTCACGGGAGAGATTTGCTTTATTAAAGTCCCCAAGAATGATTAAAACAGAGTCCGGGTGTTGTTGCTCAGTCTCTGTGATCAGATCAGCGAGTTTCTATAAAGCGGAGCTCACGTGCGCTTGCGGAGGAATGTAAACACTCACGAGAATGAACGAGCAAAACTCCCGCGGCGAGTAGAAAGGCTTGCAGTTAATGAAGAGCGTTTCTAGATCTGAACAGCACATCTTCTTTAACACAGTTACATCTGTACACCACCTCTCATTGATGTAAAAGCACGTCCCGCCGCCGCGCGATTTCCCCGTTGATTCTGCCTCGCGATCCGCTCTAAACAGCTGAAAGCTCGGAAGATGTAACACGCTGTCCGGAATGGCGTCGTTCAGCCAGGTTTCCGTGAAACACAGAGCAGCAGAGTTTGAAAAGTCCCTGTTTGTCCGGGAGAGCAGAAGGAGTTCGTCCGTTTTGTTGGGTAGAGAGCGGAGATTCGCCAGATGGATGCTAGGCAACGCCGTTCTGAATCCGCGCTGTCTGAGCTTCACGAGCGCGCCGGCTCGCTTCCCCCGTCTGCGCGTCCTGAAGCGTTTGACCAGAGCTACGGCTCCGCCAACAACAATGTCCAGCAAAACGTCCGAATAATCAAAAACCGGTAAAAGATTCTGTGGTGTGTTCTGCCGAATGTTCAGCAGATCATCCCTAGTAAAACTGATGGTGTTTGAGAAACAAAAAACAGGAAAAACGAACAAAAACAGTACAAACACTGAAGAGCAAAGTACAGTAGCTGCCATGTGCGGCGCCATCTTAGATCTATGCATGACATGAAGATACTTTGTAGTATTTTGTTTAGACTAGATTAGTGAATTCTTTGAAGAAGCAATTTATTGAAACATGCAAAATCATTCATTCAAATGTCAACAGTGGCTCTCATTATTGAACTAGTGCCTGTATATAGAAAACAAACATACCAAATTCAAAGCATAAATGTCTGGCGCATTTGCTGTACCGTATTTGTTTAATCACTTGCATAGAAGGTAACTTTATTTTGCCATCTCCTAGATTTGTTTTGACTAAAAAGGGATTTTATGCTGCTTCTGAAAGTCAATAGGCCTAAATGACACTGTCTGACATAAATAGAATGTCAATGTTTAAAGCAACAAAAATGTTTTTACACCCATTCACCACATTACAAAGTCTATCTAATTGGTAAATCTAATTGGGTAATCTATTCCTTGTTAGTTCAAATGCCTGATGAACAGTAACAGTTTCTCATATTATGTGAAACCTGTGTGAGGCAGGTCATTAGTGAGTGATTGAAAGTCTCTTCATATTAAACATATATTTAAATTTTAATACACTGTGGAACAGATAATGAAAATATAAGCTTTTTTTAATGAGAAGATTAAAACTAATGCTCAATTTTGAAAGTGAGGTGATGTGTGGCAACCCATACTCAGAATTTGTGGTCTGCATTTAACCTATCCAAGTGCACACACACAGCAGTGAACACACACCCCATGAACACACACCCAAAGCAGTGGGCAGCCATATTGCTGCAGTACCCAGGGAGCAGTTGGGGGTTCGGTGCCTTGCTCAAGGGTCTCACCTCAGTCATGGTATTGAAGGTGGAAGAAAGCGCTGGTTATTCACTCCCCTCACTGACTCCCCTCTAAAAGCTTAGCTCTATGTCAGGTTCTAAGCAGGTGTATGCACTTTTCCTTGTGGCAGAGTCGGAGTACTGGAAATCTAAGCCATTATTGCCGCTAGCCATTTTCAAGTAAAGATGGTTTCTATGTAAAATTATATAAATGAAACCCCAGCTGGTTTAATGGAACAAACAATTGAAGGTGACTCTATCGCCCCCTTGAGCACTGCGGTTTGTTAGCAGCACAGCAAAACAGATGCACATTTTAACTTCAAGTATCTTCACGCTTGCAATACCAAGCATTCATCTGCATTTGCATACTTTCAATTTTATTTAATCATTTATGAAAAGGAGGCACCATCATTTACATTGTTTATTCCTGTTTTATACTTTATTACCAGCCTATGAGCCTCTCTCTTTCTCCCTCTCTCTGTCTCCCTCCCCACTCTCTTTTTTTCTCCCTCACTGTCTCCTCTTCCTCATCTGAAGTATTTAAACCTGTCCGTTTTCACATCTGGAGGCAAATCAATCAACCACACAAGTTGAGAAGGTGAGCACTCAAAGGTTTTTGTAATGTTGTATTTTGGAATTCATGTGTTGCTAATAACTTCTCACTCTTACATACTCTGTGTATCTATTTTATTTTCAGATCAGATGACACAGATGGAAAATATTCATCCTTCTGCTTGATGGACTTCAAAAAGTTGTGGACATCATTTGGAGGGAAAACAAAAACAACAAAAAAACTAAGAAAAAGGAGTCACAGAACCTTATACCCGTGCAGAAGGGCAATGAATTCTACGATGTTTGAGTACACCATAGCAGACAGATATGCAGAAACTTTTGCAAAAAGTTTTACCATTGTTCTTCTTGGGATCATAGTAAACTGCGTCAACGGAATGTTTGTTTTCACATTCTTTAAGAGTTCAGTTTTCTACAATGATCCAAGATATATATTGTATATTCACATGGTTATCAATGATATGCTCTTAGTTTTTTTCAGTGTAAGTCTAAGTGTGATGGCTTATGCATGGCCGAAGGTTCCTCTCCCGTTCTGTGTTTCACTTCTAATAATATCCTCAACTACTCATAAGAACACTCCTCTGACTTTGGCTGGTATGGCTGTTGAACGTTACATTGCCATCTGCAAACCACTGCATCACCATCAGATCTGCACAGTGCGCAGGACCTACATCCTCATCTCTCTGATTTGGGGTGTTGGAGTTTTACCTGGACTGGCTGACCTGATTCTCCTTTCAGTTGTTCGCCCTTTATCTGTTTTTACAACAAGTAGTCTCTGTAGTACAACTAATGTGTATAGCACACCTTATCATGAAGAACAGAGCAAAATTACACATGGGATTTATACATCTGTTGTGTGGGTAATTCTTGTATTCACATATTGTCAAGTGCTGATTGTGGCCAGGAGAGCCACTGCTGATAAATCCTCAGCAAAAAAGGCCCAAAACACCATCTTGTTACATGGAGCACAGCTTCTGCTGTCTATGTTGTCCAATATCACTCCTGTTATAGACAAAATTTATAGCCAACTTGTACCTACACTACGATCAAAAATCACCTTTTTCAATTATCTTCTTACAAACTTGTTACCACGACTACTTAGCCCCCTTATTTATGGTGTTCGAGATAAACATTTTTTTAAATATTTCAAAGGACTTCTTTCATGTAGATTATTTAATATAAAAATTGAATCAATCAAGCAGTGAGCTAAAATGGTATCATCAGATAAGCATTATTAGTAATTACTGTTTATACTGTATGCAGAAAATATTTTTTATAAGCCTATCACAATTGTGAAATTATGTAACAATTTTCTGGCTTCATTTCTTATTTCGTTGTATCTTTTTTGTTTGTTTTTTAAGGTGGGAAAGGGCTTCCATAGTTTGGAAACAAAAAAAAAATGTTGATACATAGTTTAGTGTGTGGGCTTTGCAGAGTTTTCATTTGCAACTCAGTTTTATGTTTCAAGCTAATGTTTTTTTTTTTTTTTCTCCTATAACACGTCCTCTGTAACATTTAATACCAAAATAAAAATGTCTAAAAATATATATACTTTAATATATACTGTGTTTCTATCCACACTGTATACATATGTATTAGCAATACCTTAATAGCCTGATTTAATAAACAATTTGCATACAATAATGGGTGTTGCCAAGATTGTGGCCATTTTATACACACACAAAAAATAAATTAATTAATTAAAAAAAAACTGTAATAGTCAAAATGTTAACTTGTCAAAGTTTCAGATTATTTTTACCCTATTTACCTGTAGTGTCTCTGGGTGAGAATTCACATACCAAGTCCTGATGTCCTTACTGACAATCAATTTGAAAAACAACTGATAATAGGAAAATAATATGCCTACGTTTTCTCTTTCAATAAATGTTTCTTATTTACCCCTAGGACTTGTGATTTGCAGCCTTTAACATAGTGTACATTGTTTCAGTCTTACTCAGAAAGCTGATGTAATTATTTCTTATTGGGGTTTTTACTTAATATATGATGGAAAAAATTGTGTGCTCTGTTGACTTGTGCTATTGAAACTCTTTGTTTCAGAGTACACACAGTATTCCAGTTAAATGAACAAACATTGCGTTATGAAAACTCAAACAATTACTAGAAAGTTATAGATTGTATTGAAAATGCCCTCAGATGGCAAAAAATATTGCAGTATTGTTGCCGTATTCATCTTGTCTGGCCAGTTGTTGTTGTTTTTTTTTGTTTTGTTTTTTGTTTTTTCTAATGGAATATTCATTTCTTAGTGTTATTTGAAAATAATATATAGGTTCTCTGAGACCAAGCTTGTTTATTTGTAAAAAGTACAACCATATTTTTAATGCTACAAATATTTTTAATATTATTTAACACTTAGTCACACCTTATTTCCAAATTTGCCAAGAATTTATAATTACAAAATAAGTATGAGTAAGAAAATACTGCACTTATTAAGAAAAGCACTATTAAAAATATTTTCTGCATAGAGTAAAAGCAGCAATATTCATTTCTTAGTGTATGTTTGAAAATAAATATATAGGTCAAATTCTAAATCAATATTTCATGTCCACATATTTATTGAGAAACCTTAGTATGTGGTAAAAAAAATAAAATAAATGAATGAATGATGTATTTATATAGCGCTTTTATGTGTATTGCTGTACACCCAAAGCGCTTTACAATCATGTGGGGGGTCTCTCCTCAACCACCACCAGTGTGAAGCATCCACCTGGATGATGCGACGGCAGTCACAGGACAACGGCACCAGTGCGCTCACCACACACCAGCTACAGGTGGAGAGGAGAGAGATAGAGCCAATCAAGTGAATGGGGATTATTAGGAGGCCATGATTGACAAGGGCCAGTGGTGGGAATTTGGCCAGGACACCGGGGTTACACCCCTACTCTTTACGAGGAGTGCCATGGGATTTTTAATGACCACAGAGAGTCAGGACCTCGGTTTAACGTCTCATCCGAAAGACGGTGCTTGTTGACAGTATAGTGTCCCCGTCACTATACTGGGGCGTTAGGACTCACACAGACCACAGGGTGAGCACCCCCTGCTGGCCTCACTAACACCTCTTCCAACAGCAACCTAGTTTTCCCAGGAGGTCTCCCATCCAGTTACTGACCAGGCTCAACCCTGCTTAGCTTCAGTGGGCGACCAGTCTTGGGCTGCAGGGTGATATGGCTGTGGTGATAAAAGGGTGATAAAAATAAAAAAAATAGCAGGGTATACCAAAATCTCTTTCTCACTTGATCACTCACTTGCTCACACACTCGCTCACTCACTCATTCACTCACGCCCTCTCTCTCCCTCCCTCTTTCTCTGTTCAAATGTGTATATACAGTAAACTGGTCGGTTTAATTCTGGAGTCAAATTGACTAAACAAACTGATTAAATTTTTTTAATCAATTTGTATTTTAATTCATAATTACTGATCTCTACACTCTATAAAAAAATGTATCCTTTGTATTCCCAAATCAGGTTAACACATATGAAAAGATCTTTGGGATATCAACATCGTGCTTGATGGACTTTGAACTGCCATTGATAGCTTACAAGGAAAACAAGCCACATCAAAAGAAAGGAAAGAAAAAAACTTCCTAATAGGATTTTGAGTCACTGAATTGTACCAACTGCAAAAGAACAATGAACTCTACAATGCTTCAATACAGCACCCAAGACAGATATATGGAAGCTTTTGTCAGAAATTTCATCTTTGTTCTCTTTGGGATCATAATTAACTCCATCAGTGGTGTGTTTGTGTTTACATTCTTTAGGAGTTTAATTTTCTGTAATGATCCAAGATATATATTATATATTCACTTGGTTATCAATGATATGCTCATGTTTTGTTTTTGTTTTTTTTTAGTGTCACTCTTTCTGTGATGGCTTATGCATGGCCGAAGGTTCCTTTCCCATTCTGTGTCACCCTGCTAATAATAACTGCAACTACTTATAACAAGATTCCTCTGACTTTGGCTGGTATGGCTGTTGAACGTTACATTGCCATCTGCAAACCACTGCATCACCATCAGATCTGCACAATGCGCAGGACCTACATCCTCATCTCTCTGATTTGGGGTGTCAGCGTTTTACCTGGATTAACTGACTTGATTGTCATAGTCTTTACTACAGGTACTCTCTGTAGTTCAACAAATGTGTATAACACACCATGCCATGAAGAACTGAGAAAAGTTATGAATGGTCTGTACTCCTCTATTGTGTGGGTAATTCTTGTATTCACATATTGTCAAGTGCTGGTTGCAGCCAGAAGGGCCTCCGCTGATAAATCCTCAGCAAAAAAGGCCCAAAGCACCATCCTATTACAGGTGCATCTCAGTAAATTAGAATGTTGTGGAAAAGTTCCTTTATTTCAGTAATTCAACTCAAATTGTGAAACTCGTGTATTAAATAAATTCAGTGCACACAGAATGAAGTAGTTTAAGTCTTTGGTTCTTTTAATTGTGATGATTTTGGCTCACATTTAACAAAAACCCACCAATTCACTATCTCAACAAATTAGAATATGGTGACATGCCAATCAGCTAATCAACTCAAAACACCTGCAAAGGTTTCCTGAGCCTTCAAAATGGTCTCTCAGTTTGGTTCACTAGGCTACACAATCATGGGGAAGACTGCTGATCTGACAGTTGTCCAGAAGACAATCATTTACACCCTTCACAAGGAGTGTAAGCCACAAACATTCATTGCCAAAGAAGCTGGCTGTTCACAGAGTGCTGTATCCAAGCATGTTAACAGGAAGTTGAGTGGAAGGAAAAAGTGTGGAAGAAAAAGATGCACAACCAACCGAGAGAACCGCAGCCTTATGAGGATTGTCAAGCAAAATCCATTCAAGAATTTGGGTGAACTTCACAAGGAATGGACCAAGGCTGGGGTCAAGGCATCAAGAGCCACCACACACAGACGTGTCAAGGAATTTGGCTACAGTTGTCGTATTCCTCTTGTTAAGCCACTCCTGAACCACAGACAACGTCAGAGGCGTCTTACCTGGGCTAAGGAGAAGAAGAACTGGACTGTTGCCCAGTGGTCCAAAGTCCTCTTTTCAGATAAGAGCAAGTTTTGTATTTCATTTGGAAACCAAGGTCCTAGAGTCTGGAGGAAGGGTAGAGAAGCTCATAGCCCAAGTTGCTTGAAGTCCAGTGTTAAGTTTCTACAGTTTGTGATGATTTGGGGTGCAATGTCATCTGCTGGTGTTGGTCCATTGTGTTGGTCCATTGTGTTATAATCACATGAAGAGGCTTTTTGCATGTAAATTATTTATTGTAAAGGTTGAATCAGCTAAACAGTGAACAAAAAGGCTTGTTATCTTGCTATTGACCAGACACAGGAACGACCAGACACAGGAACAGTTTCTTCCCTCAGGCAATCCATCTCATGAACATTTGAACTCTTAACAATAAACATGAAACACACAACACTATCTACTTTTTATTTTTATTTTTTATTTAACACACATACTTATTACATTTCAAATTTGCACCTAACATACCTGTACATACTGAATTGTCTATTTTTTTGTATATTGTGTTTGTGCTATTTTGCATACTGTCCATTTTGTATATTTGTACATTATTCTTTATTATTATCTGTGTCCTGTCCTGTCGCCGTCATTCTGTCCCACTGTGGAGCTACTGTCACTAAAACAAATTCCTCGTATGTGCAAACATACCTGGCAATAAAGCTGATTCTGATTCTGATTCTGATTGATTGTTTTCTTTATTTACTCTCTGCTGAAAACAGTGCTATTTTTAGTAAGTTGTTTATTATTAGACTTCTTTAGATTTGCTTAAATATTTTTAGTGCAATCATAAATGATTAAATTTTAAAAAATGGATGGCATCAAAACATAATATATTAGAAAATATGTTTAAAATGTGCAAATTCTTGATGCAAGCGTATTGCACTTAGAAGAATGATGGGGGCACTTTAGAGTCGGCAATTAAAGGGCCAGCTGCTCGAGCCCCCCTGGCCCCTCCCCCCTGTACACGCCACTGGTCCATAACGTAACATTTGTTGGTCCGATTTTCTGTCACAACTGGGTTGCTGTAGTAATGTATGCAAGTAGGGAATCCAAACGGTATTTATTAAATCAACCAAGAAAACAGAGGAACACAACCACTAAACACTGACAAGATCGGACAAAGAACTGAAAGACACAGGGAGTATATATACATAGACTAAAGGGAACTAATGAATAAATGAACGGCAGGTGAACGAAATGATAAACTAACAGGTAACCATAGAAACTAACAAGAACTCAGACAGGCACAACAGGAACTAAACAAAACAGAACTGAACCGAACATAAATGACAGTAAATGCTGTGACAATGTGTCTTTAAGATGTGTCTTTAGCCGTTTGGCCAATGGCCAAAGATGTGTCTTTAGCCGTTTCTTGAAGATGCTCGGATTGAGTTTGACAGGTCATTCCACCAGCAGAGAACAGTTAAGGTAAAACTCTGTGAAAGTGATTTTGCACCTCTTTGGGATGGCACAATAATGTGCCGTTCACTTGCAGAAAGCAAGCTTCTGGAGGGCACTAAGTCTGAAATAGTGAGTTTAGGTAAAGTGGTGCAGAGTCAGTGGTTGTTTTGCAGGCAAACATCAATGCCTTGAATTTTATGCAAGCGGCTATTTGTAGCCAGTGCAAATTAATGAACAGAGGTTTGACATTAGTTCTTTTCAGCTCCTTAAAGAGTACTCTTGATGCTGCATTCTGGATTAGTTGTAAAGGTTTGATAGAACTGGCTGGGAGACCTGGCAAGAGATCGTTCAATAGTGTAGCCTAGACAGAACAAGCATTTGAACAAAGACTTGTGTAGCATATTCCAACAGAAAGGGCCTGATCTTCCTAATGTTGTATAAGGGAAATCTGCAGGACCGGGCAGTTCTAACAATGTTGTCTGAGAAATTCAGCTGATCATCAGTCACAACTCAAAGGTTCCTGGCTGTCCTGGAAGGTCTTATGGTTGATGCACCTAGCTGGATGGTGAAATTGTGATGAAGTGATGGATTGGCTGAAACCATAAGCAGTTCTGTCTTGGCAAGGTTGAGTTGAAGGTGATGGTTCATCATCCAGCAAGAAATGTCTGTTAGACATGCTAAGATGCGAGCAGCTATGTTTGGATCATCAGGATGAAATGAGTGGTAAAGTTGAGTGTCATCAGCATAGCATTGATATAAAAAGCTATCATTCTGAATGACAGAAGTGAGGCCATATAGATTGAGAAGAGAAGTGGCCCAAGAACTGAGCCATGAGGCATCCCAGTAGCTAAATTGCTATATGGACACCTCAACCCTCCAAGATACCTTGATGGACCTATCTGAGAGGTAAGACCTGAACCACTGGAGTGGAGTTCCTGAGATGCCCTTTGTCATGAGGTTTGAAAAGAGGTTCTGGCAAGTCTCGCAACACTCTTAAGAGCAGGTCTTGGATAAATGTTCACTTCTGAAGCCAGACTGGTTGCTGTCCAGGAGGTAGTTCTGTGTGAGAAAGGCAGAGACTTGGTTGAACACAACTCATTCAAGTGTTTTTGCAATGAATGGAAGAAGGGATACCAGTCTGTAGTTCTCTAAAAGAGCTGGGTTAAGAGTGGGTTTCTTAAGTAGTGGGGTTATCCGAACCTGCTTAAATGCTGAGGAAAAGACACCAGTGTGAAGGGATGTGTTAATGATGAGAGTGAGTGCAGGTACAACTGAAGGAAAAATGTCTTGATGGAGATGAGATGGAATGGGAGTGTATGTTTGCTGGTAAGATGTGACAGCTTGTGGTGTGCAGAATTGTGCACTGATGGTTGTAATTTTATTAATAAAGATTGTGGCAAAGTCGTCAGCTGTTAGAGTTGATAAAGGAGGGGGAGGAGGAGGACAAAGGAGGGATGAATGTTTTAAAGAGCATGCAAGAGTAAAACGAATTGTTAATTTTGTGGTAGTATGTTCTTTTAGCAGTGGAGACATTAGCAGAGATAGAAAGAGAGGAGTGACTGATACACACTAACATGGGTGACATTTAACTCTTGAGTCAGGGATGCAAGAAAATAAATGGCAAAAAAAAATCTTTCTCAGAAAAGTCTTTAAGAATATAGGCAAGGCAAGGCAAGTTTATTTATATAGCACATTTCATACACAGTGGTAATTCAAAGTGCTTTACATAAAAGGAAGTAAAATAGTCATTAAAAATAGTAATAATCACAACAATAAAAACAAGTAATTAAAATAATAATAATAATAATCACAACAATAAAAACAAGGAATTTAAAAACATAAAATTTGATTTAAAATGAATTTAAAACAGTTAAGAATAGAAAATGACTGTACATAAAATACAGTGCAATCAGTTCGGACGTAGCACAGTGCTCATTCAACAAATGTACAGCTAAACAGATGAGTTTTGAGTCTGGATTTAAATGTGGCTAATGTTTTAGCACATCTGATCTCTTCTGGAAGCTGATTCCAACTGCGGGCGGCATAATAGCTAAAAGCAGACTCCCCTTGTTTTGTGTGAACCCTTGGTATTTCTAACTGACTCGATCCTAATGATCTGAGTGGTCTGTTAGGTTTATATTCAGTGAGCATATCTGCTATGTATTTAGGACCTAGGCCATTGAGTGATTTATTAACGAGTAAAAGTACTTTAAAATCAATCCTAAATGTAACTGGAAGCCAGTGTAAGGACCTGAGGACTGGTGTGATATGCTCAGATTTTCTGTTTCTAGTCAGAATCCTGGCAGCAGCGTTCTGGATGAGCTGCATTACAATTTGAGACCATTACAATAATCCACCCTGCTGGTGACAAAGGCATGAACAAGTTTCTCCAAGTCTTGACTGGAAACAAAACATTTAATTCTTGCAATGTTTTTGAGATGATAGTATGCTGATTTAGTTACTGATTGGACATGACTACTAAAACTAAGGTCTGTCTCCAGAATCACCCCCAAGATTTTTGACTTGATTTTTAGTTGTTTGACCCCTAGAGTCAAGGTATGCATTCACCTTGAGAACTTCTTCTTTGTTTCCAAATGCAGTGAACTCAGTTTTCTCCTTGTTTAACTGAAGAAAGTTCTGGCACATCCAACTGTTAATTTCATCAATGCATTGGCAGAGGAAGTCAATGGGGCTATAGTCATTTGGAGATAAGGCTAGGTAAATCTGGGTATCATCAGCATAGCCGAGATAGGCAATTTGGTTCTTTCTCATTATTTGACTTAGTGGGAGCATATACAGGTAAAACAGGAGCGGTGCAAGAATTGAGCCTTGTGGGACTCCGTATGTCATGGACGTCCACTTAGACTTATGCTCTCCTATACACACATAATAACCTCTCCCTTCTAAGTATGACCTGAACCATTTGAGTACCATCCCAGAAAGCCTGACCCAGTTTTCCAGTCACTCTAGAAGTATGTTATGATCGACAGTGTCAAATGCAGCACTAAGATCAAGTAGTACCATCACTGATATTTTGCCAGAATCAGAATTAAAGCAAATATCATTTATTATCTTAATGAGTGCTGTCTCTGTGCTGTGATGCGCTCAGAAACCAGATTGAAAATAGTCCAGGTATCCATTTTAGTTTAAGTAGTTGTTCAGCTGATTAAAAACTACCTTTTCAATAATCTTACCTATGAAAGGAAGATTTGATATTGGTCTATAGTTGCTCAACATGGTGTTATCAAGATTGCGCTTTTTCAGAAGGGGCTTAACAACTGCAGTTTTCAGGGAGTTTGGAAAAGTCCCAGAAAGAAGTGAGGCATTAACCACTTCTAAGAGATCTGCTTCTAAACAGTTAAGCACACTTTTGAAAAAAAGATGTGGGAAGTGTGTCAAGATAGCAGGTTGACGATTTAAGGTGCTGTACTATTTCTTCCAAAATTTTGCTATCAATTGCTGCAAAAACAGACATAGTCACTTCTTTTTGAAATTGCGGTCGAATCTGTGTGACTTCTGCATAACTTGAGGATGTGCCAATTTCCTTTCTGATATTATTGATCTTCTCAGAAAAGAAGGAAGCAAACTCATTGCATTTGCTGTCGGAAAGCATTTCACTGGGAATCTGACTTGGGGGTTTGTCAGTCTCTCCACAGTAGCAAAAAGAGTGCGAGTGTTGTTTAAGTTACTGTTTATAAGGTCTGAGAAGAAGGTCTATCTAGCTGTGGCTAGTTCCACATTGAAAGCATGAAGGCTGTCTTTATAGATGCTATAGTGAATCCGCTCAGCTTTTCTGCATTGTCTTTTCAGACTCTGAACTGCTGTTGATTTTCTCCAAGATGATTTTTGTCTGCCAGTCTTCTTGCTGACCTTTACAAGAGCAATATCATCAATAAAATTCTTAACTTTTGAGTTAAATGAATCCAGGAGATCAACAGAGTCTGCAGAAATGCTTGGTGTTAAAGATATAGCCTTCACTATATCTAGTGTTCTTGTTAATGCATCTCTTTCTGACAGAGACAGATCTAGATTCAGTGCTAACAGATATAAGTATCAAAACAATGCCTACCTTATTGCACTGCATCAAAGCAAGTCACATGAAAAGGCTAAAAGAAATCACCTTTTTAGTTTCCTTAGTCAGTTTGACTCCAAAAGTAAACTGACCAGTTTATATGCACATTTGAACAGAGAAAGATGGAGAGAGAGAGAGAGAGAGAGAGAGAGAGAGAGAGCGTGAGCGAGTGAGTTAGCGAGCGAGAAAGAGATTTTGGTATACGTTTTTTTTTTTTTTTTTTTTTTGACAGCATACTACAGCTACTAAATAAACATAAAATACTGATTTAGAATTTGACCTGTAGACTATATATTATTCCACTAATAAATAAATAGTCCATTAGAAATAATAATAATAACAATAAAAATAATATAAACACAGGCCGCTGACTTTCAAACTCTGCTTGCCTCTTTTGATCTCAAGTGAGTGTTAACTGTGGCTACTCACAAATCAGGAATGACATCTGCATATTTATGCTGGATTCACTCTCGAAATTGTAATGATGAACACAGTGATAACCATAGCAATAGACAGGACAAAAAAATACAGGTGCATCTCAATGAATTAGAATGTCGTGGAAAAGTTCATTTATTTCAGTAATTCAACTCAAATTGTGAAACTCGTGTATTAAATAAATTCAATGCACACAGACTGAAGTAGTTTAAGTCTTTGGTTCTTTTAATTGTGATGATTTTGGCTCACATTTAACAAAAACCCACCAATTCACTATCTCAACAAATTAGAATACTTCATAAGACCAATAAAAAAAAAAACATTTTTAAAGTGAATTGTTGGCCTTCTGGAAAGTATGTTCATTTACTGTATATGTACTCAATACTTGATAGGGGCTCCTTTTGCTTTAATTACTGCCTCAATTCGGTGTGGCATGGAGGTGATCAGTCTGTGGAACTGCTGAGGTGGTATGGAAGCCCAGGTTTCTTTGACAGTGGCCTTCAGCTCATCTGCATTGTTGGGTCTGGTGTCTCTCATCTTCCTCTTGACAATACCCCATAGATTCTCTATGAGGTTCAGGTCTGGTGAGTTTGCTGGCCAGTCAAGCACACCAACACCATGGTCATTTAACCAACTTTTGGTGTTTTTGGCAGTGTGGGCAGGTGCCAAGTCCTGCTGGAAAATGAAATCAGCATCTCCATAAAGCTTGTCAGCAGAAGGAAGCATGAAGTGCTCTAAAATGTCCTGGTAGATGGCTGCGTTGACTGTGGACTTCAGAAAACACAATGGACCAACACCAGCAGATGAAATGGCAGCCCAATTCATCACTGACTGTGGAAACACTGGGCTTCAAGCAGCTTGGATTCTGTGCCTCTCCAGTCTTCCTCCAGACTCTGGGACCTTGATTTCCAAATGAAATGCAAAATTTACTTTTATCTGAAAAGAGGACTTTGGACCACTGAGCAACAGTCCAGTTTTTTTCTCCTTAGCCCAGGTAAGATGCTTCTTACATTGTTTCTGTTTCAGAAGTGGCTTGGTTGCCCTTTTTCTGAAGACGTCTGAGCGTGGTGACTCTTGATCACTGACTCCAGCTTCAGTCCACTCCTTGTGAAGTTCTCCCAAGTGCTTGAATCAGCTTTGTTTGACAGTATTCTCAAGCTTGTGGTCATCCCTGTTGCTCGTGCGCCTTTTCCTACCCCATTTCTTCCTTCCAGTCAACTTTTCACTTAATATGCTTTGATACAGCACTCTGTGAACAGCCAACCATTCAGTAATGACCTTCTGTGACTTACCCTCTTTGTGGAGGGTGTCAATGAGTGTCTTCTGGACAACTGTCAGATCAGCAGTCTTCCCCATGATTGTATAGGCTATTGTGTAACCATTTTGAAGGTTCAGGAAACCTTTGCAGGTGTTTTGAGTTGATTAGCTGATTGGCATGTCACCATATTCTAATTTGTTGAGATAGTGAATTGGTGGGTTTTGTTAAATGTGAGCCAAAATCATCACAATTAAGAGAACCAAAGACTTAAACTACTTCAGTCTGTGTGCACTGAATTTATTTAATACACGAGTTTCACAATTTGAGTTGAGTTAGTGAAATAAATGAACTTTTCCACAACGTTCTAATTCATTGAGATGCACCTGTAAATAAAAATATATACTTTCAAAAAAAGTAAAAAAAAAAACTGTAATTTAGGTCAGCACATTTCAGAGTGGCCAAACTCCCTCTTTCCCTCCCTCCCTTCCTTTTCTTTCTCTCTCATGCCCCCCCCCCTCAGATAAGCATATAAACTGCTCAGTTATGCCTGGAAAACATTTATTAAGCAAACTGAAAAGGTAAGTTCACTCTTTCAAAAATATCTTTCATTTTGTATTTATATTCCTCATAGCATATGCTTGTTAACATGCTAAATGTTTCTCCTTTTAATTTCCATATCAGATGAAGTAAATGGAAAAATCTTCAGGATAAAGAAGATTTGTATTTCAGCTTGATCAAGCTGATCAGCCATCAAAATTTTTGGTAAGAAAAGAAGACAACAACTAGAGTCAAAAGTCTTTCTTCCAAAGAAACGGACTGCCACTGAATTTTACACCGGTGCACAAACACAATGAACTCTACTGTACAACTCTATAATCTACAAGAAAGATATGCAGATGCTTTTGCAAAAAATTTTACCATTGTTTTTCTTGCGGTCATAATTATCTCCATTAATGGAGTGTTTGTATACATATTCTTTAGGAATTCCATTTTCTACAGTGATCCACGATACATATTATATATTCACTTGGTTATCAATGATATGCTCATGGTTTGTTTATCTGTAACTCTTTTTGTGATGAGTTTTGTATGGCAAAATGTACCGTTACCATTCTGTGTCACCCTGCTAATAGTAGCTGCAACTGCTCATAAGAACACTCCTCTGACATTGGCTGGTATGGCTATTGAACGTTACATTGCCATCTGCAAACCACTGCATCACCATCAGATCTGCACAGTGCGCAGGACCTACATCCTCATCTCTCTGATTTGGGGTGTAGGAGTCATACCTGGATTGAACGACTTGATTGTCATAGTAATTGTTCGCCCTTTATCTGTCTTTAAAACAGTTGCTCTCTGTAGTTCAGCAACTCTTTATAACACACCATACCATGAAGAACTGAGCAAATTTACGCTTGGGCTTTATACATCTGTTGTGTGGATAATTCTTGTATTCACATATTGTCAAGTGCTGGTTGCGGCTAGAAGGGCCTCCGCTGATAAATCCTCAGCAAAAAAGGCCCAAAGCACCATCCTGTTACATGGAGCACAGCTTCTGCTCTGTATGTTGTCCTACATTACTCCTGTGCTAGACAAAATTTTTCTTCCACTTGTGACTGATCAGCAGAAGAAAATAAGTTTTTTCAATTACCTTCTAACAAACATTGTACCACGATTGCTCACCCCCTTGATTTATGGTGTTCGGGATAAACATTTTTATAATCACATGAAGGGATTTTATTCATGTAAATTGCCTATTGTGATGGTTGAATCAACCAAACAATGAGCAAAAAATACTTCAAAATATTCTTGCTGTTTATTTTTCTATTGATTTGCTCTGCAGAAAACAATAAGTTCTTGATTATTAGTTTTCTTCATCAGTGCTTACATATTTTTTGTGCAGTTCTGAAAAATCTCCTGTTTAACCCATCACAATGATACAATGTAAAACATGCAAAGTTATTCAAGTGCATTACACTTATATTAATGAATTGTGACACTTGATGCAAACATTGAATTTAAGCCTGTCTGTGGCATAAATCCTGTAACTGAACAGAGTGTGCCACTAGCAATACCAGTTTCATGGGTTCACTACTTGTCAGGGAACACAAATACTAATAAATGCAACACTGAAAAATGTGCCTCTATGTACATTTTTGCAAAAACTCCTATAGATACAATTTGTTGCAGTTTCCAGCTAAAATGACCATCCCTGGCATTAAAACACAGACAATGTTTATTCTTTTTCACACAAATTATGATTACAGGGGCAGATTTGATTAATAAAGACTTTGACAATTTTGACAGAAGACACTGACAATTGCATCTCATAAAACTTATTTGGTAGCTCACTTGGTAAAGCACCGAACTTGTGATGTGTACAAGTAATGTGAATCATAAATTACTTGACTTGTAAAAGCAGGCTAAAATGGCTTCGTTGTTTCAGCAAATGTGTTTGTTTGCTAATGTTAACACTATCGTTAAGGTTTACAGTACATTCTTGGAAAAAAAAAAAGGTTCAAAAGCTGTCACTGGGCCGGTACCCTTTCAAAAGGTACTAATATCAGAATCAGAAGATTCAGAATCAGAATCAGCTTTATTCGCCAAGTGTGCGCAAACACACAAGGAATTTGTTGTGGTTTTTAAGAAGCTCTTGGTACATACACACATACATACATATCTGACATGAGAATAGAAACATTTAAATAAGACTTAATAATAATGTGTATGAATCTGGAACAGAAGATTTATGTACAGATTTGTACATTATTTACTCTATATATACAGCTGTATAGAAAATATGCATATGTATTTACATAGTACTTGAGAGAGAGACAATAATTAGAGATGGAGAATGAATTACATGTATGAATTACAGAACACAGGTAATAATTCCTGTGATAGTTGTTTAGGCTGGAGATGGCATGGGGGAAAAAACTGTTTTTATGCCTAGATGTTCTAGTGCACAGAGATCTGTAGCGTCTGCCTGAGGGGAGAAGTGCAAACAGGTTGTGTCCGGTACCAATATGTACTATTCAGGTCGTAATATGTACATTTAAGGTATTAATATGCACCCTTTATGAGTAAAATAAGGTACCTTTTTAAAGGGTTAAATGAGCAATAACCTTTTTAGCGCCACTCACCAGACATTTCATTTCTGAAGTGCGGTGTGTTTGCATGTATGTATTTACACCAGGAGAGCTTTGTAATATCCTGTAATTAAACTCTCTCTGTCCCTCCCTCCCTCCTCTTTTGTGGTCCATTTTCTCTCCCCTCTTTTACATCTCAAATGAGTATATAAAACAGTCTGTTCATGTCTGGAGTCAAAACTATTTACTAAGCAAACTGAAGAGGTAAGTTGACACTTTCAACAATGTCTTTGATTTTTATTTACGGCAAGACTGACTTTTTAATTATCTTTTAACAAACATACCACGACTGCTTACTCCCCTGATTTATAAAAGTTTCGCAATAAACTTTTTTACAAACACATGAAGGAGCTTTTTTCATGCAGATTATTCATTGTAAAGGTTGAATCAACCAAGCAATGAGAAAAAAAGGGTAACATCATTAGATGTTCCATAAAATCACATCACTAATGGCTGTACAGCATAAACCATGCATAATTCTTCATGTACCAGATAAATGTTTTGAAACGCTGAACTAAATGTTAAATTTAATCAAATGTACTGCCACATTGTTATGCCATAAATTAACAGTGTTCTTTAGTTGTCAACATTTTGTTAAACAATTATTATTGTGAAAATATAATCATTAAATGTTTTCCACGATTTAATATAACAATGACTCCATGTGTTAAAATGCCACATCTTGAAAATAATGAATTGTAAGTGTTTACATTCAAACCTGCAGTATATTGTGTATTATGAGTAGACGAACAATAATTAACTGTACACTGCCCCAACAATCTCAAAATTCCTTTACATTTGTTTTACCAAAATTTTTCTGCTAAGCTGTGTACAGTGTAAACAGTGCAAAGATATGTTATAAAAAGTAAAATTAAAATCATTTTCTTTTTAAAACATTATCAAGGTCACTCTCCCTTTTTCATTCGTCACATATAGTATGGTTTAGGGCCAGATAGCATTGCATTTAATTTGTCGCATTTACATTTCCCAGTAGGAGATCTAATTAATTTAATTTACTTAAATATATCTCTAGTCTTAGTGTGAATTTCAGATATTTCAAATTAATTTTAATTTATTTTTTTAATATTTCAAGTATTTTTACCACTCCTGTTTTCTGATTCAGTGCAATGTGTAGGGTTTAATTTGCTTCAAATGTAAACAATTTCACAACAGATGACTCTAAATCACAGAAACAGTACAGATATCATCCAGACAATATATACTGACCCCGTGTGGCCACCATGAGAAGTCCAAGTACAAAATACATTACCATTTCAAAGTGCTGTTATGTTGAGTATCACTTAATTTTGCTGTTACCAATGAATACAAATCTTATTTAGATAAGTTTTATCAATGCAATTTTAATATTATAGTAGGTTGAAGATGAGCAAAGCTGCAAAAAAGAACTTGTGCTGATATAAAAACCAATACTGCAATCATACAGTCTTACCTTAATAATAAACATCCAAAAAGTAAATAGTTACAACTAATATAATGCTAACAACACCCCTTTGAACCCATTTGCATTATTTTGAGTTTTGAATCTTTGATTATAATTATTACAGTTTTGAACCTAAACTTAATTTGGCAGCAGTTGCAATGCATGCTGGGTAACCGGCAGCACTGCAATGCTAATGCAACTTCAGGTGTAAGCTTGGCCAATGCCTCTTGTGGCACTAATTTACTAACATTGCATTATGAATTGTCTTCTGGAACATTTTGCATTGTAATGTGGGAAATCAAGTTTGTGGCCCACTCATTTTCATCAGTATAGTCCAGTGTTCTGTGTGCTGTTAAAGGATGTGAGTTTTCTCAGAAAACCTGACTTTGGCATTGCTATTCAATAAATTGCACAGTAGATTTGTATTCATTTCGATACTTGCTTTTGCCTTACTGCACTGTTATGAAATTAACAGCAAATGTTTGAATAGGCTAATTAAGTGACCCAAGGGCAATGACCATCATATTTAATATTCATAATCTCTGCCCTTTCCACAAACCATAAATAACACATGAGCACATAAAGTAGCACTCTACTGAACAAAACTCATGTGAGCTTGAGACTGAAACACAATCCAGAACAGGTTCTTCCGCTCAAGGTAAGTCTATCTACAAGACTTCTCAAAAGGAATAAGCTTGATTATTCTAGACTAGGTCACTATTTAACCACTCTCTCCTCATTCTCTTCCAGACCCTTGGTAATAAAGAACCGCAAAATGAACTCGACGACTTGGATTGTGGACAGTTATGAAGAAGCTCTTGCCAAAAACATTGTGATTGTTTCTCTTGGTCTTATCATTAATTTCATTAACGGAATGCTAGTGGTGACTTTCTTTTCCAATCCAATGTTTTCAAAAGACTCCAGATACATTTTATACATTCACCTGGTAATCAATGACATGCTCATGATATGCATATCATTGACTTTATATGTGTTGACCTATGCTTCCCAACTTGTAAATGCATCATTATGTTACACATTGGTTTTTCTTGGTACAACCACCTTTATGATCACTCCATTGAATCTGGCTGGTATGGCAATAGAACGTTTCATTGCTATCTGTAAACCACTACATCATGCTCAGATTTGCACACCACAAAGAACCCACATCTTTATATGTTTGATTTGGGTTGTAGGAGCTATACCTTCTCTGACAGATTTCATTATTTTACTCTCAGTCCAGCCCATATTACTCTTCAGGTCCACTGTGCTTTGCTACACATTTAGTTTGTTCCCGTCAAAACATCACAAGGATCGGATCACTGCTTCACAAGTCATCTGTATGTCACTGGTGTGGATAATTCTCATTTATACTTATTGCAGAGTCCTGTTCACTGCAAGAAAGGCCGTTTCAAAGGGTTCAGCAAATAAGGCTCGGAGTACGATATTGTTGCATGGTGTCCAGTTACTTCTTTGTATGCTTTCCTATATCACCCCTGTTATGGATGTGTTTGTCATTCCTTTTTTTCCTGTTCACAGAACAAAGATCACTTTCTTTAATTATCTAATCACAAATATTTTGCCAAGATTACTGAGTCCTTTGATATATGGGGTCAGAGACCAGAAGTTTCTGAAACAAATGAAGGAATTATTTGCTTGCAAAGTCATTATTGTAAAGATTATGCCATAAAAATTGTCTTTTTTTTATTTGGCTACATTTATTTAGAAATGTTTTGAAATTAGAATTTTATTTGATTTTTTATTTGTATTTATATTTATGACACTTGTTTTATTTGAGAACATCAGTGAGAACAGAAACTCTCTAAAGTGGCCCAAAACACTTCAAACCTGAATATTTATAAATTCTCAGTACAAACAGATGAATGACCTTTACTCAAAACTAACTTCACTGATTTATTTTCAATGTCTTTTAATTTGAATTTTAGTGGATGTATGAAATCATTTACCCTCTAGTTCACAGGGGTGTTGTTAATCATATTAACTATAGAAATTATATTTATGGATGTACAACAACAAAAATATTTGTGTTTATCTTGAACAGTAGGCTTTTTTAAATTAAATATTTCAATTACAATATTTTTATACCCAAACTATAGTTTTAAGATGAACAGTTAGAGAAAAATACTTATTAATGTCGGTGTAGTACTAAAGTAGTACTGTATTATGATTATTGTTTTTAATTAAATAAATTGCACTGTAAATTCTTATTCTTTTAGTTTTTAATTATATTGTACTTTGATAAATTAGTATAAATATAAATGACTAATTTACCTCCGGAGTCTTTCATTAATTTGTCACATGACTGACGCAATGAATTAAGCATTCACACATGGTTGCTTGTCACTAGTGCCATTTCTACAGTTTTTTATCGTATGTAAAATGATCAGTCACAGCATTAAAACCACTGACAGTGAATAATATTAATTATACTGTTACAATGGCGCCTGTTAACAGTTAACAGTCAGTTCTATCATGAAAACTCTCTGAGATTTTAGCATTGTAATATACATGACAATGTTAATGTGTTTGGTCTTGGCGGAATAGATCTGCCACGCTGCTGCTGTTGCTGCAGAAGAGTAAGTACCGAGACTTGCTACTGCCAAAACATCCACAGACATGCAGCTGTGAGCATGTAAGAAATACTGCTGCTGCATATATAACATAGATGAAATAACCCCGCATATATAGCATACATCAATGAGCCTTCAGCCCTGATGCCATTTTACTGGGTGTTCTTTGCTGCACTAGCTTTGGTAGGTACTAAATGCAGCATACTGGTGCCAGTTGCATAAACAATGCCACTATGTTAAGACTGTGTCATAAGAACTAGTTTGACCAACTAGCAGTTAGCCAAGAAAAAAAAGATTAGAGGACAAGATTTGAGGACCCCACAAGACTTGGAGATGCTCTCACTCAGCCTTCTAGCCATCACTATTTGACCCTTGTCAAAGTTACTTTCATGCTTCTAACACATGAAATTCAAGAAATACAAAGTTCTGTCATGAAACTCTAGATGGCGCAGGCCAGTAGATTCTAACACTATCTGATACAAACACATTATCACATGGCTCAGCTGATTTGTTTCTTTTCACATCAGCAGCCAATGAGCTTGCTGCTCACCATTCAAATACTTTGCTAGTGCTTGCTGTAGCAGTGGCAGCATGCTTCAGAAACCCTCCACACTCCCCATCTCCACCTGTATAGATCTGCTATGACGTGATTTAATGAATGTGGGGAGTATAGGGCTGTGTATAGGGCTGGTGTGGGTGCTGGTGACTTACAGATCGCACTTCACCATTGGCCCCGCTGAGGAGGACACCACCAGTCCCACTCCTGATTTTGGCCATCACCCTGCTACAGTTGCTAGAGCCCACCACAAATAGAGAGCCTGAGCCTGCCAATGATGCTCAAGCCAGCACAAGGGGATACGACTGACCCAATCATCACCCCAGAGCCTGCAGCAACGTGTGACGCCATGGGATTTCTTGTGGAGTATGGCATGGTAGAAGGCCCTGCCCACATTCCTGCCACTGAGGGAGAGCTGCAGCTGGCCTCTGCAAACTGTGATTTTATAATTATTTGGAAGAGGATTTCCACCCATTTCTCCCGCCACCGTTGGTTCTGTCCAGCCCTGAGTCTCCTGTGTCTCCACTGGTTCCGCCAAGCTCAGAATCTCCTGCGTTCCTGCTGGTTCTGTCCAGTTCAAAGTCTCTAGAGTTCCCACCCAGCCTGCTTCTCCTGCCTCTTCCAAAGCCAGTCAGTCTGCCGGCCCTGCCTCCACTGGTTCCCATTAGCTCCTCAACTCCTCACTGGTTTATTCGATTCTGCTCCCTGGATCTGCCTCAAGTCTTCCTGTCTCCAGTTCTGTCCTGGCAAATATATCCACCTCCACCTCAGACCTCTGAGCCTTTGGCTCCTCCTTGGTTCCAAGCATCCTCGGTTCCACCAGGGTCTGTCGGTCCATCTTATTTGTCAACCTGCCACTGCCACAGTCTTCTAGTCCTCTGGCTTCACCTCATCCCTCCATCTTTCTCCATCCACCTTGGTCCTCTGTCACACCGGCTTCGCCGCAGACCTCTGAGTCCCCGTTTCCACCTCGGTCCCACGAGCCTGCGGCTCTGCCTCAGCCCTTCAGGTCTCCGGTTTTACCCAGGCTCTCTGTCTCCTTGGCTCCACTTGGTTTAAATTTAAAAAAATTTATTTTCTTTGCATCTGAAGAAAGAAAAACATGAACATCTTGGATGACATGGGGCTGAGTAAATTATCAGGATTTTTTTATTCTGGAAGTGAACTAATCCTTTAATGATGCTATAATGCCTCTTGTGGCAATGCAGAGAGTGCAATATTTGCATTGCATACATGCAAACATTTCAATAGACTCAATGGCTATGACCATCATATTTAATATTCATGATCTCTGCCCTTTCCACAAACCATAAATAACATAGAGTAGCACTCTACTGATTAAAACTCATGTGAGCTTCAGACTGCCCACCATCCAGAACCGGTTCTTATGCTCAAGGTAAGTCTACCTATAAGACTTCTTAAATGAATAGGCTAAGTCAAAACTGTAGTAGTAGGTGTTATGTCCAGAGTGCAATATGTTATGTGCAATATGTTTTCTTTCCCTCTCTCCCTGTCTCTCTCTCTCCCCGCAGAACCAGTATCCCCCACCTGATGTTGATAATTAGAGCTCTGCTGTGATTGGGTGATGGGAGTGGAGAGAGAGTATTTAAACTACAGCTGGCCTCAGACCAGTAGTTGGTGGTGGCTAGACGGTGTGCAGCGGCGGCGGTGGTGGCGGGCGGTGGTGGCGGTGGTGGTCTCGGTCTCGGTCTCGTCCTCGTCCTCGTCCTTATAAGCCTTAGTTTGGTGATTTGGTGTACTTTTCTCTCAATTGTGTTGAGACTGTTGAAGTAGAGCTTCTGTTTTTGTCTCATTGATTACATACAGGTGCATCTCAATAAATTAGAATGTCATGGAAAAGTTCATTTATTTCAGTAATTCAACTCAAATTGTGAAACTCGTGTATTAAATAAATTCAATGCACACAGACTGAAGTAGTTTAAGTCTTTGGTTCTTTTAATTGTGATGATTTTGGCTCACATTTAACAAAAACCCACCAATTCAATATCTCAACAAATTAGAATATGGTGACATGCCAATCAGCTAATCAACTCAAAAGTCATGTGGAAGACTGCTGATCTGACAGTTGTCCAGAAGACAATCATTGACACCCTTCACAAGGAGGGTAAGCCACAAACATTCATTGAAAGAAGCTGGTGCAGAGTGCTGTATCCAAGCATGTTAACAGAAAGTTGAGTGGAAGGAAAAAGTGTGGAAGAAAAAGATGCACAACCAACCGAGAGAACCGCAGCCTTATGAGGATTGTCAAGCAAAATCCATTCAAGAATTTGGGTGAACTTCACAAGGAATGGACTGAGGCTGGGGTCAAGGCATCAAGAGCCACCACACACAGACGTGTCAAGGAATTTGGCTACAGTTGTCGTATTCCTCTTGCTAAGCCACTCCTGAACCACAGACAACGTCAGAGGCGTCTTACCTGGGCTAAGGAGAAGAAGAACTGGACTGTTGCCCAGTGGTCCAAAGTCCTCTTTTCAGATGAGAGCAAGTTTTGTATTTCATTTGGAAACCAAGGTCCTAGAGTCTGGAGGAAGGGTGGAGAAGCTCACAGCCCAAGTTGCTTGAAGTCCAGTGTTAAGTTTCCACAGTCTGTGATGATTTGGGGTGCAATGTCATCTGCTGGTGTTGGTCCATTGTGTTTTTTGAAAACCAAAGTCACTGCACCCGTTTACCAAGAAATTGTGGAGCACTTCATGCTTCCTTCTGCTGACCAGCCCATGTTTTTCTTCAGATCTGTTGTACTTTGCTATCAGTTTAGTCTGTTCCTTTCCAAAGCCCACAAGGATCGCACCACTGCTTCCCAAGTCATTTATATGTCATTGGTGTGGATAATTCTTATTTATACTTATTGCAGAGTCCTGTTCACTGCCAGAAAGGCTGTTTCAAAGGGTTCAGCAAATAAGGCTCGGAGTACGATATTGTTGCATGGTGTCCAGTTACTTCTTTGTATGCTTTCCTTTATCGCCCCTGTTTTGGATTTAATTGTCATTCCTTTTTTTCCTGTTCACAGAACAAAGATCACTTTCTTTAATTATCTAATAACAAATATTATGCCAAGATTACTGAGTTCTTTGCTATATGGGGTCCGAGACCATAAGTTTCTGAAACAAATGAAGGAATACTTTGCTTGTAAAGTTATTATTGTAAAGATTGTGCCATCAAAATTGTGACTTTCAGTTGGCTTAATTTTACTTATAAATAATGTATTTATGTTTAAGACATTTGTTTTATTTGAGAACATTAAACAATTCTCTCTACAGTGGCTCAGACAGTATTTTTAATTTTCAGAACTAACGTCACCTTTGAGAGTCATTTTTGGTCACTGTCTTTTAATCAGCTGCTGATTCTGTGATTTTTAGTGGATGTGTGAAATCAGTTTTCCTGAAGTTTTTTTTTTCCAAATAAATATTAATGCCAGTTAAAATAGACAAACAGCAGTGCTAAGATAAGCAATTTGAGACAACTGCTTATTAATGTTAATGATAATATTGCATTTCATGAAAGTAAGAGATATGATGCTGTTTTGATGGGAAGATCTGATTACTTTACGATTTTATCTTAGAATCTTCAAGAATTCAAGAATTTGTTTGTTCATTTGAGTGTTGAGTTAAAATATTTCAACAGCCAAATTCTGCCAATGTGTCCACACACAATCTTTGATGATTATCTTTGATTAAAACCACATATAAATTAGGATAAACATAAATGAGTAATTAACCTCTTGATTCTTGAGGTGTGTTCAACTGTGTTTGTGTCCTTTATCACAGATGAAGTGGATTAGATGCAGCGTTCTGCTTCAGAAACACTTTTTATTTAATGCTTTATGTATTGTTTAATGCAGCAGCTGTATGAACAAGAATAAAGTGTAACATAGGCCTATTGCAGGTTTTGAGTAAATATGAGCTGAGGACTCAGAGCTCAATGGGCTTTTTTGAGTGTCAAAAAATAAAACGAACAGCAAACAAAACTACCTCATAGGGGAAAACACTCAGGAAAAGCAAGACAAGACTATGCTGAACTGTGTAGGACAAAACTAGAGCACAACTACAGAGGGGTACATTAGGTAACAGTCTCGCACAGGACAGAGAACACAGTCGAGAATAGGGAAAAAAGGGAGAGCGGGTGAGGCAAATGAAACAATAAGGTTAAAACAAGCAAAATTCTGACTGTTTTCTCAGAATTGCAGGTTCATATCACACAATTCTGACTTCTTTCTTTGAGTTCTGAGTTTATATCGCCCACTTGTAGCCTTTTTCTCAGAATTCTTTCTGTATGTGATCAGGTCAGGTGTCTAAAAACGGGGGAAATCAGAACTGTGAGATAAAAAGTTGCAATTAACTTTTTTGTACTTTTATTCAGTGGC
This sequence comes from Spinibarbus caldwelli, assembly GCA_039654775.1. NCBI lineage: Eukaryota > Metazoa > Chordata > Actinopteri > Cypriniformes > Cyprinidae > Spinibarbus > Spinibarbus caldwelli. The sequence continues at coordinate 29,902,408 of CM077237.1, forward strand.
AGAAATAAGATTTGAAAGCATTATAGTGGAACTGAAGGCACCAGACTCAAACACAAAACACACATCATAGATAAATTTTGGCCAATTGTGAAACTGCTGTTTCGTCCTCAAAGCGTCATCATGCAGCCGCTCTGGAGAAGCTGCACAGAATGTTGCCGGTAGCCATTGACTTCCATAGTATTTTTTTCCATACTCTGAAAGTCAGTGACTACCAGCAGCTGTCTGGTTACCAACATTCTCCAAAATATCTTCTTTTGTGTTATTAAAACATTAGTAAGGTTATTAATATGGTGTGTTTATTCACTAGATCTGATTATGACAGTAATTGTGCAGAAAGTCAGAACTCGCTGCAAATGTTATGTCCATTCTATGATGCTATAGTGCCTTTTGTGGCAATGCAGAGACTGCAGTATTTATTAAAGTTGCATTATGATTTGTGTTCTGTAGATTCACCATAGATTTATTAATGTAATATTAATGGTGTTGCTTGCATTTGCATTTCAAATGTTCCACTGTAATGTGACCCAAGGGCAATGGCCATCATATTTAATATTCATGATCTCTGCCCTTTCCACTAACCATAAATAACACATGAGCACATATAGTAGCACTGATTAAAACCCATGTGAGCTTCAGACTGCTCTCTGTCCAGAAATGGTTCTTCTGCTCCAAGGTAAGTCTATTTACAACACTTCTCAAAAGAAAAAGGCTAAGACTGCAGTACAGTAGGTGATTACATTAACAACTCTCTCCTCTTTCTGTTCCAGATCCTTGCTTGAAAATAACTGGAAAATGAACTCAACAGCCTGGGTTGTGGACAGTTATGAAGAAGCTCTTGTCAAAAACATTGTGATTGTTTCTCTTGGTCTTATCATTAATTTCATTAACGGAATGCTAGTGGTGACGTTCTTCTCCAATCCAATGTTTTCAAGAGACTCCAGGTACATTTTATACATTCACCTGGTAATCAATGACATGCTCATGATATGCATATCAGTGACTTTATATGTGTTGACCTACGCTTCACCACTTGTGAATGCTTCATTGTGTTGCGTATTGGTTGTTCTCGGTTCAATCACTTTTATGATCACTCCATTGAACCTGGCTGGTATGGCAATAGAGCGTTTCATTGCTATCTGTAAACCACTGCATCACACTCAGATTTGCACACCACAAAGGACCTACATCTTTATATGTTTGCTGTGGGTTATGGGAGCTATTGGTTCTATAGCAGATGTCATTATTTCACTTTTAACCCAACCCATATCTTTCTTCAGATCATTTATACCTTGCTACCCAAATTATGTGTTCCCTTCCAAAGCCCACCAGGACAACACCACTGCTTCACAAGTCATCTGTATGTCACTGGTGTGGGTAATTCTCATCTATACTTATTGCAGAGTCTTGTTCACTGCCAGAAAGGCCGTTTCAAAGGGTTCAGCAAATAAGGCTCAGAGTACAATATTGTTGCATGGTGTCCAGTTACTTCTTTGTATGCTTTCCTATATCACTCCTTTTATGTTTAGAATTACTACTCCTTTTTTCCGTCTTTACCAAACTAAGATCATTTTCTGTGTTTATCTGTTAACAAATATTTTGCCAAGATTACTAAGTCCTTTGATATATGGGGTCCGAGACCAGAAGTTTGTGAAACAAATGAAGGAATACTTTACTTGTAACGTTATTATTGTAAAGATAGTGCCATCATAATAATGAATTTTATTTGGAAACAATTTATTTAAAAATAAATAGATTTTCTTCCATTTGTTTTTTTTTTTTGTTTGTTTTTTTTATTAAGAGTGCAAAACATACAACATACGGTGAACACAAAACACAAAAACAGCAATAGAACAGCAATGATAATAACAGCAATGAAAATAAACAGCAATGACAATCTGAATAATAGTAGTAGTATTTAAGTAGTATTAGCATGCGTAATAATAATAATAAATAACAATAATAATAATAATAATAATAAAGATGGTGATGATAACAATAATATCCTTTGATGATGGCAACAGTAATATCAATAATAATAAAATTAATAAAAATAGTAACAATAGTAATAATAATAATGTAATAATGACACATACCCAACATATACCACACCTATCCTAGCTTCTGTGTCGGTGTGGTGTTTATTTTTATTTTATTTTTTTATATTTATTTATTTATTTTTTATTATTATTATTTATTTATTTATTTTAATTAATTTTTTTTTCCCCCTTCCCATTCATGGTAAGATTACTATATGTATATGTATGTATGCCTAAACTAAGGTGGTGCATTAAAAGAAGGGTGTGGTGCATTAAAATCAGCATGCGGTGCATTAAAGACATGTGTGGTATATGTTGGGTGCCGATTTGATTTAGTTATATTTATATATTTTTAGTATATTTAGTGTTATGATCTTCATTAAACCGTTTCTTCCATTTGTTTAATTATGACACTTGTTTCATTTGAGATTTGAGAAAATCAATAAGAGCAGAAACTGTGTGTATTAGATAAAATATCAAACCATGTGGCTAATACAAACAAATTATGAATGAACTTTACTCAGGATTAACTTTAATTTTCTGATCCATTTTTGCTCAATGTCTTTTAATCAGCTGATGTTTTTGTGATTTTTAATGGATGTATGAAATCAATTCACCTCAAGTTCATGTTCAAAGGTGTTGTTAATCACATTAACTATGGGAAGAAACCACAAATTGTGTCTTTATTTTGAACAGCGTCTGTTAAAATGCCCTCATAGCCAAACTACAGCTTTAAATGAACAATTTGGGAAAACTGCTTATTAATGTTGATGATAGTACTGTATTATTATTATTATTATTATTTTTAATAAAATAAATCACACTGTAAATTCTTATTATTTGTGGTTTAGTTTACAGTTATTTTTAATACCAAACTCACTTAATCAGTTGATTCATGTATTTTTATGTTTTATTATTATTTAACTTGATAACAGAGAAAATAATCTCTGTGTGAGCTCTACAAGTCATGCACACACATTTTTTTTTAATTAGTATTTTGTTATATTAGAATAGCAATTAATTTAAGTTTAAAGCAAGAAGGTGTTGTTCTAAAAAAATATTATTAATTACAAAATGTATTCATGCATAAATCAAATGGATATTGTTTAGATCAGAAAAATATGCAAGATTGTAATTTATTAATTTTATTAGTTGAGCAAGTTTAAAGTGATCGAGACTCCGGTGAAACTTCTAACACGTTTAATTATTTAATTTATTTAAATAAATTAACATACATTACAACATGGCATACAGGAATATATATAATTTTTGAAACCATAAACTATTGTAAATGGTTCATCCAGGTAAGCGCTGAAAAAAGTAAGAGGTGTCACATGACGGCTACTTCATTAGCAACGGTTTGGAGAATTTTTTGGACCTGATAAACAGAGTAGAGTGGAACTTTAACAACATTTCAGTTGAAAGATTGCGTGATCTTATCTGACCAATTTGAGACCGATTCAAGGTCGTTTGGTGCTCCGTCACTTGGTTCTCGTTCCAGTATACCTGTACATACAAAACTGTCTACTGTTATATACCTGTACATACAAAACTGTCTTCTGTTATATACCTGTACATACAAAACTGTCTACTGTTATATACCTGTACATACAAAACTGTCTACTGTTATATACCTGTACATACAAAACTGTCTACTGTTATATACCTGTACATACAAAACTGTCTACTGTTATATACCTGTACATACAAAACTGTCTACTGTTATATACCTGTACATACAATTGTCAATTTGTATATTGTTATTCCTTATTTACTTGTTCTTTTTAATTCTTCTTTTTATTATCTGTGTTTTTTTTTTTCTGTCACTGTCATTCTGTTGCGCTGCGGGAGCTTCTGTCATGAAAACAAATTCAAACAAATAAAGCTCATTGTGATTCTGATTCTGATTCAGTCTAGACGCTTATTCTGTTATTTCCGTGTATTTGCAGCTCCATCTTGTGGTTGTTCTGAGGTGATTTGCTCTGACATACCTACAGTGTGTTGACCTCACCTGAGCAATCTCAGCGTCCGATGACAGTAACTTAGCTGTCGAAGATGCAGCAAAATATAAATAACTGGCTTTTTAATCACTCGATATGGCCGAATGTGTGAGAGAGGCCGAAAGTTACTCAATAACAGAAACGAAAGTGAAACCCTTTCCTCTGAATCAGATCACTTTCTGTTCTGACAGAGGAACCAAACGCCCAACTCCGCTGAAAGGTAAATGTTACTGAAAATATTGCCTACTCTTTGACCATTTTTGTCAATAATAGCTCATTACAGCTAATTATGCAGTTGCCATATTTATAAATTCGTCATAGGTCCCTTGTTTGATGTAATGTACAATATCCTTAAAAACTCTCAATGCCTTGCATTAATGTAACAATGAGTGTGTTTACATGCACCCTCTTAATGCGATTATAACTAGCGGTTTCTCATTAATAAGAATAATGGAATTTGCATGTAAACGGGAGTAAGAGCTTTGCTCTTGATATGTAAACATCATAATGCGATTAAGTCCTTACTCTGATTATTGGAAATAATCGCATTATTCATGCGCATGTAAACGTAGTGAATGTTAATGTAACAATTGTTTACACTCAGGTGTTGAACAGGTGTATTTAAAAGACCCGCCACTGCAAAAAATAAATAAATAAATAAATAAAGTACAATGGTACTAACATGTTGGACATGGACCATAATAATAGTACAGTATTTTTTAGAATGTAACATGTAAATACCATGGTACATGAATATGGAAATCAGGAATTACCATGGTATTAGCATCTGATGTACTTCTTTGTAAAGGACACCACCGATATTGATTTGTCATTCTTACAGAAAATGGCTCAGGCTGATATTGATGAGGGGTTATATTCACGACAGCTGTAAGTGTACTGTAAAATATTCTTATATGCTTTCCTTATCTCTCCTTTCCTTTCCTTATCTGCATCTTGGTTTTCCCTTAAACTTTTACCTATTTCTGCTTTCTATCTTTTGAAAATTTATCTTTGGAAATTTCATTGCCATTAGTCACTGCTGCACATGGGTATAAAGCATCTGAGTAATCATACTTTCACTTCTAGTAATCAATTTTACTTTATTTACTTTAATTAAGTGCTGTTGAAACTGAATGCAATCACCTGAATTACATTTACAGTGGAGAAAAATCTAAATTAACAATTTAATTTAGAAATTAAAAGTATATATTTTACAGTTTTGCTGTTTCCTCTGTTCAAAAAATACATACATACATACCTAAATAAATAAATAACAGAATTTGTTCAATGAAGCATGCACAATGGATGCCTAATAGACAAAATGTTTAGAAGTGGACGTGAGAAGCTTGTATTTTTGTACAGATGCTTTCATTAGTTTTGCAGTTTGTTGAATCAGCTTTAATGTTAATATAAATCATCTTTTTGAGGTTGGGTTACTTAGTTTGAGGAATTCAGCAAGTCAGCAATACTGTATGAAAAGTTACGCCCCACCTTGACTTGTCTCTTCCTGGTATTTTTCACAGAAAAACCAAAGCAAAAGTAACTGGGGTTGTTTTTGGGGGGGTTATTTTTTTTTTTACAAAGTGCAAAGAATACGCCATGGTAGCATTGATAGCATTTGTAATATTTAATGTATGCTTGTTTTAATTTAGATCAAAAGTTATATTTATCTGTCACACAAAATAAATCAATTTAAAATGGCAGCATTCACAGTTCAAACGTTTCAAATATTAAATCAGCAAGGAGGGAAATTTTACTTTTGCATGGTGCAATTTTTCATCTCACAACAGGTATGTGATTGACCATGATGCAATGCGTCGCATGGGAAAAGCTGATGTCCTCATTGCTGGAATGCGTGGTCTTGGTGTGGAGATTGCCAAAAATGTGATCCTGGCTGGAGTTCGATCGGTCACCATTCAGGATGAGGGCAAGGTGGAGTGGAGAGATCTGTCCTCTCAGGTAATGAGGCCTTTCAGTGCAATTAAACTAAACCAATATTCTGTCAGCATTTATTAACCACAAAAGATGATGTTTTGAAGATGGTGCAAGCTGCCGTTTTCACCAGTGATACACAAATGTGTGCATTCAGATTTGTTAGACCAATTACAATGTGATGCATCTAAATGTTTTGAATTAAATGCAACTTCAAATTAGTTTTGAGAGCTTAAGGTGAAAGAATTTGCTTTCATTGCATGGAAAAAGCCACTCCCCTTTTGTGTTCCATGAAACAAAGCAAGTCATACTGGTTTGGAAAAACATCAAGAGTTTGTAAATTATGACATCATTTTCATTTTTGGATGAATTATCAGTTTAGTTTGTAGAAATATAAATGATTTATTCAGGCGTTTTGATGTGTCTTTTACAAATGATAATCATTTATGTGAAAATTGATGTGAAAACATGAAATTCTCTCTGTAGTTTTATCTAAAGGAAGCTGATCTGGGTCAGAACAGGGCCTTGTGCTCTGAGAAGCAGCTCTCTAGTCTGAATGTCTATGTTCGAGTTTCTGCCTGGACTAACAAACTCGATGAGGACTTCCTCAGCAAGTTCCAGGTGAGTTATGACGCTGGTCTCATGTGCATGTACAATAAAGATTTTAGTTTTAACCTTTTTTCTCGCTTTGTCATATTTAATGTGTTTATCACAATTAGGTGGTGGTGCTCACAAATTCACCTTTAGAAGAGCAACTACGTGTGGGAGCATTTTGTCACTCGAACAATATAAAGTTTATTGTGGCTGACACCAGAGGGCTTTGTGGGTAGGCTGCATCTCATGAATCAGCAAAATATGTGAAAATGGTTAAAATAGTGCAGAATCAGGTTCTGATTTCTGTGTTTGGTTTGCAGGCAGCTGTTCTGTGACTTTGGTGAATCATTTGAGGTCAGAGACACAAATGGAGAGACTCCAGTAGCAGCCATGATTGCTCATATCAGCAAGGTGACACAAAACAAAAATCACATTTTCACTTTCAGTTTGGGCTTATAAAAACCTAAATTAAGTCTGTTGATCATAAAGATTAAAAAGATTCATGTGGATTGTTAATTTCATGAAGCGTCAAAGTTTTGGGTTAATGGACTTTCAACGGACGAACAGGAATCTTTCTGATTTCATTAAAAATATCTTTATCTGTGCTTCAAATATGAACAAAGTCTTATGGATTTGTAACATGACAGAATTTTCATTTTTAGTTTCAATGTAATTTTCTAGAGGTGCCAAATGGAAATGCAAACAATGATTGTTTCAAAACAAGTTGCCAAATTTCCTACTATCCCTTATGAATCAATATTTCTTAAAGGGGTCATATGATGGTGCTAAAAAGAACATTCTTATGTGTATTTGGTGTAATGCAATGTGTTTACGTGGTTTAAAGTAAAAAAAAAAAAAAACGCATTATTTTCCACATATTTTACATTATTTTATCTCCTCTAAGCCCCGCCTTTCTGAAACGGGTTGATTTTTACAAAGCTCATCGGTGTGAAACAGCGAGGTGTGCTCTGATTGGCCAGCGATCCAGTGCGTTGTGATTGGCCGAATACCTCAAGCGTGTGATGGAAATGTTACGCCCCTTACTATAATATGATACTGTGTCCCCACGACGACACAAAAACATTAAAAGCCATTTCAAACGAGGCATTTGTTGCATCCAGTGGGGACATAATTGTAACACTTTATTTTAGGGATCTCTTAACTAGTTGCTTATTAGCATGCATATTACTAGAATATTAGCCATTTATTAGTCGTAATTAAGCACATATTAATCCCTTATTCTACATGACCTTATTCTACATCCCTAATCCTACCCAATACCTAAACTTAACAACTACCTTACTAACTATTAATAAGCAGCAAATTAGGAATTTATTGAGGGAAAAGTCGTAGTTAAAAGTGAATAAGTGTTCCCTATTCTAAAGTGTTACCGACATAATTACTGATTATAATGAGTTATACTGTCTTTTTACGCATCACGTTGCATCGCACCGCGTAAACATAACACCATGTCTGCATTTGTGATCGGAGAAACACAAGCAACGAGCACTACTTATACTCGCGTTTGAATAGTAAGTAGCAGATTTTTAACTAATAAAATGTAATGTTACTTACAGGCTGTGAGTCAGAAGCGCTAGACTGTCCTTGTAAGGTTGGAACTGCCCCACTTTTGAGTAAAAGTCTTTCTACATGTAACAGCCGTGGTGTCCAGCAAGCCAGTAAACCTCACTCCCCTGATCTAGTGACTCTTAGCGCCCATCTCCCGCGCTTAGACTGCGGTTTGAATCTCACTCGGAGTGGTGTGAATAGGACCGGTTACACACAACCGGCCTTGTACACTCCCATGTTCAGAAAACAATCCTCCGTGAAGTGCGCAGCACAAACTCCAATATTTGTGTTGTACTGCTCTGGGACAGTGTTGTAAATAAAACTCAGCCACAGATTTCTTGTTATGTCCTCTTTACTCGCGTCCAAACACACAGCACCTCTCCACAACATGGCGCCAGCGGAAGCAACAACACTAGAGCGAGAAAGTGACATCTTCTTTCTTTGGGTATACATTTGGGCGGTGTTATGCAAATCTTCCCACATCGTGACGTAGAGATGTGGGGGCGTGTTAGAACGAGCCGTTTTAGGTAGGTGTGGCTGGCTTCTTAACTTTAAAAAAGAATATCTCCTTGGATTTGAGACTTTGGTCTTTGCAACTTTACAGATCTTCTTTATGCACCAAGAGCTTGTAACACTCCAAAGAGAAAGGAAAAATTGAAATCGCATCATATGACCCTTTAATTTCTAATACAATTTTGTACTATCCTCTAATGAATTTGAGCCAAAAATGTGTTATCATTCATAGGACAATCCAGGCATAGTGACATGCACAGATGAGGAAAGCCATGAGTTCACCGATGGCATGTTTGTGAATTTCTCTGAGATTCAAGGCATGACTGAACTCAATAGTTATGGACCCGTTGAAATCAAAGTGAGGGGTAGGTGTCATATGATCAAATATATGGAAAACGTCTAGAGCTGATCATTGATAGAGAAATTCTATTGTTTTGAAATTTTAATGTTTTTAGACAGCTACTCCTTCAGTATCTGTGACACTTCAAACTTTTCTGAGTATGTGAAGGGTGGAGTGGCAACTGAATTGAAACAGCCTGAAATCCTCAGCTTTGTAAGTATCACCCAAAATTTATTTATTCCATAGTGAGGGTATGTGACTGCATAGTATGGAATAATTAAATATTTTAAGATGCTACCGATGTAGTATGTTTTTGAAATCTGGAAGTGTATCGACGTAAGGCATTAAAGCAAGGCACGCCGTTGAGCTGATATTTTAATTCTCACAGAAACCTCTGAATGTGGCTCTGGAAGAAGCGATCAGAGATCCTCAGCTTGTGGAGATGACAGACTATGGCAAGACACAAAGACACCTGTCTCTGCACCTGGCCTTCCAGGCGCTGCATAGATTCACTCAGAAATACACCCGGACACCCCATCCTAGATCCCAGGTCAGTCGAGCAATACTTATGCCAAAATGTTTATCAGTATTTTCACAGAACATTTTTAAAGATTCAGTCAAACTGGTCACACCTGTTTGACCAAATCTTTAAAAGTGCTCTGTAAAAATTAGTGTTTTCACCATATGATTGTGGAAAATGTTGGCTAAGGATAAAGAAAGGTAATTTTTTGCTCTGTTTTAAAAAAAAATAGGCCCATGAATAATTATTGATACACTTCAGTCTCCATTAAAACATTTTGTTATACATCTAAAAGCATTATTATTTTTAGGTGGTTATGTTATAATAACATATTTGCTCTGACAGTGATTCAATTTGATTCAGTCATGCAATGCATCATGAAATCTAAAATTTAGTGCAGTGGGATTACTTTGGTTCATAACTGTTTAGAAAAAAATTGGATGTACAGTTTGCAGCATTGTGGAATATTGACAAAAATTGATTTTTACTACTGAAAATAGATCAGGAATTGTATTTTGAATTAGAAATATGCACTTAATACTACATTATAATAGCAATTAGAGTTCATTGTACCTTAATCAGTGCATTGAATTTTCATTTTCATATTCTCCAGCACATTTTTACACTCCTATGTAATAGTTCAGTAATTCATCTCTGTGTTTTTGCCACTCTCTATAGTCTGATGCTGAAGTGCTGGTTACTATCACAAAAGAGCTTTGCACAGATGCAAAGTTTGATGAGCTTGATGAAGACACTGTAAGGCAGTTATCTCTGGTTACCAACGGTGACCTGGCACCTGTCAATGCTTTCATTGGTGGTCTGGCTGCTCAGGAGGTGGTGAAGGTGAGTTTAATCATTTAACATTTTACCCTGGCAGCATCAGTTGAGTTTGAGACCATGGTGTACAGTATATAAGCACATTTTTAATGACTACATTTGTATGAATTCTTTCAGGCATGCAGTGGTAAATTCACTCCTCTCAGACAGTGGCTGTACTTCGATGCCCTGGAATGCCTTCCTCAGGAGGATGATGGAGTCCTTTCTGAAGACGCATGTGCTCCTGTAAGCAACAATCCAGCTCATTCTCAGTATTTAGGAAATACAAAAATCTTGTTTATGAAGAACATAATCAATTTAGCACTTACGTACTTCACATAAAGTGATCCTTATCTTCTGTGCTGTAGAGGGACAGCCGATATGACGGGCAGATTGCTGTGTTTGGATCTGCTTTTCAAGACAAACTGAAGAAACAGAACTATTTTCTGGTGAGTGTATTTCTCCTGTTTCACCAACAGGTGAGGACATTACCCTGATTTGTGTTTCAGTAAACCCTGTTGGATCTTATCGTTGATCTGTTATGAAGAGCAATGTGCAGACCAGTGAGTCAATGGTGTCGAAAGCACAGGAAATATTTTATGTACCATGTGACATTTCCTGTTGAGCACTAAGGATATGTCATTCAGAGTTTCCCATGTGAATCAGCCAAATATTTCAGATTTTTGGGAGGGATGTTTTTTTGGTGTTACTTTGATTCAGATGACTCTGAATGTTGCTAAATTGTGTATTTGTTTATTTTAAAACACAGTTTGCTCATAATTTTTATTCTAATAAATAAGAGTTTTTATTTTGAGCGTACACTAGAGCAGTGGTTTTCAATCCTGGTCCTGGGGACCCACCGCTCTGCACATTTTGTATGTCTCTCTTATCTGATACACACAGTGCAGTACATGGATCTTTCTCCTAATGAGCTGATGATCTGAATCAGGTGTGTTAAATAAGGGAGACATGCAAAATGTTCAGAGCAGTGGGACCCAGGACCAGGATTGAAAACCACTGCACTAGAGGACTTCTCGGGTCCTAAAATCCGTACCCGACCCGAATCGACCCGAATCACTTCTTACCCGAACCCGACGTGCATAAATATTTTTTTTTTAAAGATAAACCCGACCCGAGACAGACCCGATGAAATTAGACCCGAGTCCGACCCAACCGCATTTATTTTCGAACCCGACTGGACCCGAATGTAAACGGCATTGACGTGTGCACAGCCTGCCGCCCCGCATTGGTCCGGAAAAATCCTGGGGTCCTGCTGACTGATTTGGCCGCTGCTCCATTACTTTCATTCAGTTTATTTACTTAGGCTATTAGCCTATTACTTTATATTTTTGCCTGCCTGATGGATACATGTTATTTCTGAGTTTGGCTTTCAGTTGTAACCAGTGGATTTGAAATATAAACGTGATAGTTTTATAAAAATTAAATAGGTTAATAAATCATGGATTTGCTAGTTTTGTCTGCAACGTTAGCTACCTCATCTCCGTTGAAGGGCTTCTGCACACAAAAAAAGAAAAGCCTTGCATTGACACGCAGCGTAATGAAGTGAGTGGATTTCCTGATGGATCTCATATCTATAAGATGGATTTCTGAGGTTACAAACGTATGTTCCTTTTTTATGTGCGTTTCTCAAAAATGAACTTAACATGAACGCACAAGTAGGCTAACGTTATGCATCCGGGAAAGTTTATAAGAATTTGGGTCTAATCGGGTCCATTTGGGAAAAGCACATTTATTTTAATTACCCGAGCCCTGAGGCTGCTAATACCAAACCCGACCCGTGTCCGAGGCACTCGTAGAAGTTTTGGACCCGAACCCACTCGGGTCTCGGGTTTTCGGACCCAAGTGGACCCGTGAAGACCTCTAGCATACACTGTTCAAATGTTTGGGGTTATACATTTTTTTAAAGGGCTCATATGATGCGATTTCAAGTTTTCCTTTCTCTTTGGAGTGTTACAAGCTTTTTGTGCATAGATAAGATCTCTAAAGTTGCAAAGACTAAAGTCTCAAAACCAAAGAGATATTCTTTATAAAAGTTAAGACTCGACCACACCCCCCCTAAACCAGCTCATTCAAACACGCCCCCACATCTCTACATCACGGTGTGGGGAGATTTGCAAAATCTTTGAGCGTTGTAAAAATCGGCACGTTTCAGAAAGGCAGGGCATAGAGGAGTAACAATAAGATAATGTGTTTTTTGAACCTTAAACTGCATTAACACATTGCATTACACCAAATACACAAAATAATGTTCTTTTTAGCAACGTCATATGACCTCTTTAACGCAAGTTAGACTGCACCCCATAAACACAATCAAGCCTAGAAAAAAAACAGTCAAGCACCCCTTTAACAAAATACATATTTTATTCAGCAAGGATACATTAAATTTTTCAAACGTGACAGTAAAAACATTTATAATGTTACAAAAAAATTTTATTTGAAATTAATGCTGTTCTTTTGCATTTTCTATTCATCAAAGAATCCTGAAAAATGTAGCCCCGTTTGTTGATGATAATAAGAAATGTTTCTTGAGCAGCAAATCAGCATATTAGAATGATTTCTGAAGGATCATGTGACACTGAAAAATCTTGCCGAACCCAAACTTTGAACAATAGTGTATATTTATGCTATAAAGAACATCACATCCAAACTTATTTTATGGCTCTTATTTAACCTAATTTTTCAAAATCAAAATCCTGCACAATCTCTCAGTCTTGGAGATAAAAAAAAATAATATTTATTGTCAATTCTCATCAAAATATCCATGTCTATGATTAGGTCGGAGCTGGAGCAATTGGTTGTGAGCTGCTGAAGAACTTCGCTCTGATTGGTCTGGGTGCGGGACAGGGCGGGAACATTACAGTCACTGACATGGATTCTATTGAGCGATCGAATCTGAATCGACAGTTTCTGTTCCACTCTAAGGACATTGGGGTAAGATGAGTTGGCGCAGAACAGCTACAAAACTGACTTACACATCAGAAATGAAATGGTTTCAGCAAGATATCAGAGACTATAGTCTAAAACAGAATCTGAAAGCTGACTGAATGAGACACATCCACTTAACTTAACTTCACCTAACTTAACCCCTTAACTGTGGTAAAATCACTGTACTGCATTTACATGTATTCTTTCCATTTCTCTCAGAGGCTGAAGTCTGAGGTGGCTGCAGAGTCTGTTAAAGAAATTAACCCTTACATGAACATTGCCACTCACCAGAACCGTGTGTGTCCTGAGACAGAGGAGGTCTACACACATTCATTTTACAGTAACCTTAATGGTGTGGCAGCAGCGCTGGATAATGTGGATGCACGTGAGTTCAGACTTTGCACGGTTTTATGATGCACCAACAGTGCTTACCAATCAAGTTTATGTCATCTCATCCAAAATGGCAGCGCAAGCTTGTAGATATGTGTCTAACATTTTATTCTCCTTATGCATTAGGAGTCTATCTCGATCAGTGCTGTGTGCGAAACAAAAAGCCTATGCTGGAGGGAGGAACCCTGGGTAGTAAAGGCCACACTTTGGTGGTAGTACCACATCTGACGGAATCATATGGACCCTCCACATCTGGAGGACAGAAAGCCATTCCCATCTGCACTCTGAAGAACTTCCCTCACCGTATAGAGCACACACTACAGGTAAGAAGGCATTTGCACAGGTGGAAAGTTTATGTGATTGTGCATATATCTGTTTGGCAATTTAGCAGCCTTTCAAGAAGCCAATACACTTTTTCTCATTTTGTGATCAGAAACACCTCCATTTTGTTGTGGAGTTGTGTTACTCCAAATGTTGATTAAAGGTCTATTTACACCAAGAATGATAACTATAAAGATAAGTGGAACAATAACTACTGTATATTTGTGTCCACACCAAAAGACAATACCATCCTGTTTATTATAAGTGCTCACGGCAGTATTGTCGTTTCCAACTTTAAATGCAATATAATAATAAATAAACAGCCCTATGTATTTACAAATATATATTTGTCAACATAAGAGTTAATGATGACAAAGTGACAATTTTAATGCAGTAGTTGCATTTCTACCATACATGAAGCTATGATTGTGTGTGAATCACAAATCAATTGTTTGTCATTTTCAGTGGGCCAGAGACCAGTTTGAGGGACTTTTCAAGCAAACGGCAGAGAATGTCAACAACTTTCTCAGGTATAGATGAATACAATTTAACTAGTTAATAGTCTAGAAGAGCAAATGTGTGGAGGAAATATAGGGTGAAGGGGCTATACTGTTATCAGCAGATGCAGATATTGTGTTAGAGATTCGGTTTTAATATTATACACCTTCAAGTATACACATTCAGCTATTCATTATTATTAGGCTGCCCCTGGCTTCCTGCCGCAAGTGTCAACTGTTGTTAGATCTCTTTTCCATCTGAAATGAAGTGAAGGATGTTTATAGAGAGACGAGTGTGCAGGAAGTAGAGGTGGCTGTCGGCAAATTGCAGCCTGTGAGTGAAGTCAAGGAAGGACCCCACCCAACTCAAAAGCTTTCCTTGGTTAAAAACTAGAAGTGTTTTTAAAGGTTTAAGTTTTGATAAATGATAATAACCGTGTGTTTGGAGCGACATCAAGTTTAGCCTAAACAACTGATGTTAAAAAATTACGAAAACTACTCATATACTGATAGCTCTACCTCTTTTTTCCACCTCTGCAGTGACCCAACGTTTGTCGATCGCACAGTCGCCCGTGGGGATGTGGAGGCTGTGGAAATACTGGAGGGTGTCTATAGGGGTCTGGGTGAGGAATGGCCTCAAAATTGGGCTGACTGTGTCAGCTGGGCCCGCAGACAGTGGGAAACGCTCTACAACAATCACATTAGACAACTGCTGCACTGCTTTCCCCCTGACCAGGTAACACAGAGACCAGTCTACACACCAGTTATGCAACCCAGGCAAATTATCACTATAATAGGGGAAATTTCATGAAAGCATGTCTAGATCATATCCCAAAATCAAAAGGAAAAAATAGTATAAAACCTATTTTTTTAAAATCACATATTTTTTAAAGAATTATATAAATAATTTTTTGAAATTTTTTTTTTTTTTAATTATACATTTTTATTACAATGAGGGGGTGAAATGTGATTAATTGTTATAAAAATATGTCATTCCTAATGGTCTTTAAGCTAATTTTTATTTTATTTTATTTTATTTGAGTTTGGGATGAAATCTGACCCATATATGTTTTGACAGGTTTCTTGAGATTCACCCAAAAACTGTACCGTAAAATGCTTTGGATAATACCTGCTAAATGATTACTTAAAGTCTTAATAGTCTTTTAATATTTGTCAAATCATGCGTTATTTTTGGGTTGACTGAGCCAGTTTCACTTTGTACCAGCAGGTGGCACTGTTGACTATAACAACAGTGGGCCCTGAACCATAGTGAGAGGTCAGTAAAGGTTTAAATGTCATGATAAAGTCACAATAACAGGCACCTTGTCATTCAATAACAAGCCGTCAGTTATTCATTATCTAAATTTTATAAATTATAATGACAAAAGTCTTCATCATGAGAATGGCAGCATGTTGCAACATTTTGTTTCTAAATATGAAATTCTAATTTAGTTTTATTGACAGAGTAAAAGTACAATTGATCATTTTTACTGGGAGTCTGTGCGTCTATGATTACGCAACAGTACAGATGTGGAGAGATGTCTAATCCATAGCATCAGTGCTTGCACACTGAGATAAACATGAGTACAGAGGAGGGGTGATGTGGACAAGAAGAAAGTTCTGAAACTCTGATATGTCCTTGATCTCGCATGTCCAGATATAACAGTTGCAAAACCAGAAGTTGGAGATGTGAGAATGTAGACCACAGTAAGTTTGAGGGTTTGTGCATGATCCATTTTGCATGAATGTACTGACAAAGAATAAATCATGCAGTTCCCCTGAGGTTTGGTTGAGCTTGACATAACAGTTTCTCATTATCAGTTGGACGTTTTTCCTGGAGTGAAGAAAGACAGTTGTAAAGATAAACACACACAATTCTTTCTGTTAAACCAGTGGAATAAGCTTTGTGTTACTGATCTTTTGGTCTGTCTTTGCTCTTTTGAACAGTACCTTCTGTTTTTTGTTAAAAGACTAATTGTATTGAACACACACACATGATAAACTCATTATTCTGTCTGTCTGAGCAAAAGGCTTGGAGACATGGGCTTTATGGTGACCAATCACGCCCACTTCACATCAGCATGTGACAAGTGGCTGCAGGGCTTCCATTTGGTCCACAACACATGTAGACGTCTTTCATTCTAGCTTACTGGAGCCGACTCTATAGCGTCTTTAACAATATTTTTATATTTTAAAATAAACAACAATAAATAAAACTATTTTTAAATGTAAAAATGGACAAACATATAATAATAATCACAATAAAAAATACATAAATAAAATAGTCATATTTTATTAATTAACAAATGTTATAAATGAAATAAAAAATAATATAAAATTATATATAATAATATTTAAAATGTAATTAATTGAACCTACATATATATTTAATAAATATAATAACAGTAGAACTATATAACATCTTTAACAGTGTATTTGTATATTAAAACAATGTTCCTAAAAACATTTTTAAATAAAAAATTACAAAAACCTAATGATAAATAAAATAAATAAACTAAAATAAAAATTATTAAAAAAAATTAAAAGTGCACATATAATAAAACAGTAATATGTGATCCTACATACTCATGTAATATGTATAATTTATATTAAAAAAAAATAATAATATGTCTTAAAAGACATTAAAAGAAAATGTTTTTTTTTTTTTTCTTTTCTTTTGTGTTTTTTCTCCTCTCGATCCCACTCTGTTCCTCACTAGGTAACAAGCTCTGGACTTCCGTTCTGGATGGGCGCAAAGAGATGTCCACATCCTTTGACCTTTGACACCTACAATGTAAGTTTTAGTCAGTAAATCCCCACACACAGCCCCCAAGATCACCCATCATCCCCTGCAGACAGCATTGTCTAAGTTTAGATGACTCACAGTTTCTCTCCTGGTCCCAGGGAAAGCAAGAGCTGATAAAATGTAAAAACTGTAACTTGAATGCAATGTAAGTCGCTTTGGATAAAAGCGTCTGCTAAATGCATAAATGTAAATGTAAATGGTGTGAATAAGATAGTATCTGATATCAGTGATCACCTGTGATTAACAAAGCATGGTGAAAACATCTTAACCCCCCGACTTCTCTCACACAGTCACACTCACACAGGTAAACACACAGTGCCACATTAGCAAACAAGTCAAGCTTTTCACAAAAACCCTTTCAGACTTGTATAAACTGAAAAAAATCAAGAAAAACTGCTTAATATTTTAATTAGATCTCTTGATATGCAAATGATTCCATTCTATTACCATGATTCTGTTTTATGGCCCATTGTTTCCATTGTCTTGATTCTTTACACATGTTATCAGCATTTGGTAAGATTTGTGTTCCCCCAAAGGAACTCCTTTTAACTCATAACAGTTGGTTTGAATTCTATGGTTAGCCCATTCTGAGAAGTGTTGTTTTTTTGAATGCGCTACACACTTTCCTCTCGTCATTTCCTGTTAAACACTGCAGTTCTGTTTCTCTCCATGTGTGTTTGTGATCCATGGCATGTTTTTCCACCCTTCAGCTCAAAATCAAACACAACGTGCAGTTTAGCCTTAGTTCTGCCAGCTACAATAGAAGGATTTTGATTTGAAATTATTACTGTTTTCTTTTGTTTTATAGACCACCCATATGGACTTCATTGTGGCAGCAGCCAATTTATATGGGCAGATCTATGGAATTACAGGCTCAAGAAATCGTGCTGATATTCAGAGCATTCTGCAGGGAATAAAAGTGCCTGAGTTCACCCCTAAATCTAGTGTAAACATAGCAGTTACTGACAAGGAGCTGAAAGAAGAAAATGAGGAGAGAAAAGAAGAAGGTGAAATTTTAGGCTTAATATGAATATACACAATAATATTAGTCTGTAAAGTCTGTAAGACTTCAAAGTCTGTAAAAAATGTCAAACATCAAATATCTCTGCTAATATCCCACATTGTGTCTCTTAGACAAAGTAAAACTGGAGATGTTAAAGGAGAAGCTTTCCAGACTCCAGCTGAAAGACCAAAGCTTCCGGATGCGTCAACAGGAGTTTGAGAAGGTACCATGTGTTTGTCAAGTCAAGTTTTATTTGTATAGCATGTTTTGTGATGCCTTGATGAAAATATTTCATTCTTTGAATGATTTGTGTTAAAGGAGTAGTTGATCCAAAAAATTACCCAAAATGAACTCACCCTCAGGCCATCCAAAATGTAGATGAGTTTGTTTCTTCATCAGAACATATTTGTAGAAATGTAGCTTTCCATCAATTGTTCACCAGTGGATCCTTTGCAGTGAATGGGTGCCGTCAGAATGAGAATCCAAACAGCTGATAAAAGCATCACGATAATCCACAGGTAATCCACACGACTCCAGTCCATCAATTAACGTCTTGTGAAGTAAAAATCCATCCATAATCCATTATAACCCCCCCAGAAAAAGTACATCCCATGTTGTCTTCTTACATCAAAATCCACCAACATATTTGTTTAGAACTGTTTTGGACTGTTTTTGCTTGATCTGTGCATATTTCTCTCCTGATACAAATTTGATGACTTGGAGAAAGCAATATTATGGATGGAGGTTGAAAACATCTTGCTGCACTTGCAGCTTTTCACTTCACAAGATGTTAATTGATAGACTGGAGTCGTGTGGATTACTTGTGATGTTTTTATCAGCTGTTTGAACTCTCATTCTGACAGCACCCATTCACGGCAGAGGAACATTAATGGTGTTTTTTATATTTTGCCAACCATTAAATTGCATTTTATTGAACAAAAAGCAGCCTAGACATTTTACAAAACATCTTTCTTTGACTTTACACTTATAGAAGAAAACAATATCGGTTTTTGAAGGACATGAGGATGAGATGGGTATGAGTTTCATTTTTGTGTAAATCATTCCTTTAGCAGCAGTAAACATAAAATTGGTTTGAAAAATTAGTGTTAACTTCCCCAGTAAATACACACGTTTGGTATGTGCACTGGGCCTGTCAGACATGTTGGCGTCCAATCTCAGGTAGGAGGTCTCATTCAACCACAAAATTGGCCCTAAAACAGCCAACCCCGACTGCAGATTTCATCGACCCTTAACCAGCTCCATCCATTACAGACCAGAGAAAACAGTCATCCTTTCTGTTGAGACAGATCTTCTTCACAGAACCTCACCACTGTGACATGCTTCTCAGAAAGAGAGCGTCTAACGCACAGACGGGTCTTATGAAAAACTTCGGATGCACGCTGGTTTAGTCAGTGTTCGCTTTGTCATTTGTCATGACTGCATGACACATGGGCTTCCACACACATACATGGAGACTGAATGGACAGCAGTCTCTGAACAACATCTCAGTTGTGTTTTCTGTTAGCAAGAGGATTAGTCTCAGTCTGTGTGTTTCTCTGCATGTATCTGTCTTTGATTTTCACAATCTCTTCAGTCTGTAAGTCTGACCTGAACTATCATTTCTCCATTTCTCTTTCTCTGGTTGCTTCTGTCTTTAGTCTTGTTTTCTCTGAAGATGAAAGCATTCTGGTATCTTTCTGGAAATGTTCAAATGGCAACAGTTAGGCAAAGGTTTCTGTATATAAATGTACTGCAGAGTCCTGTTTAACCTGAAAATTAACTAAGTTTTAATATTTTGACCATTTCAAAACAAAGAATAATTGTGATGAAGAATAAATATTTCGGATTCTGCTCTATTTCTCGATCACTAATGAAATGTATGTAAATGAGTGAATCTTTAAGAAGGTGGTCATTTATTTATTTTTTCTTACATTGAAGCTCAAAACAGTGCTTTTTTTTAGTATAATTGATATACTTTTAAAGTTTTTAATATTTTGAATTAAATTTTAGTTTTTGAATTAGTTCTGTTTCCACTAATTTGAGTTAGTTTTAATAATTTTGCTCTGTGTTTTTGTCATTTTTTATTAGTTTTTTTGTTGTTATTGTTTAAATATGTCTATATAGTTTTCATCAATTTTACTTTTTTAGTTTTAGTTTTAATGTAGGTCTTAGTTTTAGTTTAGTTCTTTAGTTAAACTAACTGAAAATGCCTTGGACACTAACTGAAATAAAACAAGATTTTTCATATAACGTTTATTTATATGAACAAATTTCAAATAACAAATATGTTTCTTATGGTTTTAGTTTTAGTTAACAATAATAACCTTGGTGCAAAATGATTGTTGGAACATCTCAAATGATGCTGGAGAACATGATTAAGTGCATCCATCATAAAGTACAGAAACAGTTCAGATATTATAAATTCATATTTTCAGGCTGCTAATATATTTTTTAATGCAAGAATTCAATTAAATTAGAAAAACGAACATTTCTGTAGTGGTCTGGGACTTTTTGGCCCCATTGTTTGTATCATGTGTCCGTATGCATGTGCAAGTGTGTGTGCACTTTAAGCAATGACACATTCTTTGCCAGATCAGATGTTTTGTTTTTCCAGTGGAATGTGTGTTTGGGGATTCTGGTGGCATCGGGTTATCAAATTATATACTGCGCTCAAACACCCCGCAGTTGCCCCCAACACACCCAATACTTGACAGTCTTTGTAGTGCTGCGGTGCCTGGGGCGCAAGAAGAGTGCCAAAACCTCAAAACCAGGGTATCCTAGCATTCTTACAATATCTAATATCACACCAAACTTCTTGAGTTGCGATTATGCTTAATGGCCTATTTGGTATTTAATGGCCATATCTTTGAAAAGATCACTAAGTTTATTAAGTTTACCAATTTGCAAACTAGTTGAATTTGGAGCAGTTGTGGTCTGTTTTGTGTGACATGATGTGCAGTGTTACTGGAACATTGCATTCGAAATAAAATAGGAAGCTATCAAAGTTTAAATATGACGTGGTATGACATCTTTGTCTAGTACCTGTTGTACCAAAGTGAGCAAACATACCTGTGGCTACATTTTGTTCCTGTTTTTAAATTCTTCTTGTTTTTATACAAGACTAAAGTTAGCAATCAGCATCATACTTCGGACACAACAGGTCTTTTTTCCATTGTTTTTGCCCTATGGTAATGAACGAACAGATGGTTGGTAGGTGAAGATTTGCTGATGGACAATCAAAAGGTGTTTTCGATAGTTGAAAAGAAGTAAAGGACAACAATAAAGGATGCAGCTTGTTTCAGACTGTTCTATTAATGAACAAAAATATATTTTAATCTGTATTTTTGTCTTGTTTTTTTCACTAAGCATATCTAAACATCCTAAAATACTATTAAATATTAAATAAATGTATAATAAATATGGCAGACGATATTAAGACTTTATCTTGAAGAATATCTTTTAGGCAAGGCATTTTTATTTCTAAAGCACATTTAAAACAGCAGCTGCTGACCAAAGTGCTGGACAATCTAAAAGGTAAAACAATCAAGTACAAACTAACAGAAAATACAATACAATAAGACAGATAATTAGCGAGATTAATAAAATTACATTGATCCAAAAGCCAGAGAGAAAGATATGTTTTCAGCGAAGATTTAAAACACTCAACATCGGATGACATCCTAATGTGTACCGGCAGATCGTTCCACAGTCGTTGAGCCGCAACAGAGAAGGCACAATCTCCTTTTAACTTCAAACGTGTCCGTGGGACAGTCAGCAATAAACTGTTTGAGGACCTTAGAGGCCTAGAACATTTCCGGTGGACAAGAAGATCAGAGATGTATTGTGGAGCCTGGCCATTTAGCCCCTTATACACATACAATAAAACCTTAAATTTAACACGGTATTCAACCGGCAGCCAATGAAGAGAAGCCAGAACAGGCGAGATGTGTTCCCTCTTTCAAGCTCCAGTAAGAAGCCTAGCGGTAGCATTAAGTACCGGTTGAAGGTGAGATAGAGAGGACCACACCAAGATACAGGGAGTTACAATAGTCCAGCCTGGAGGAAATAAAAGCATGGATCACAGTCTCCAAGTCCTTTGGCGATTAAAAAACGCTTTCAGTTTCGCAATGGATCTAAGATGATAAAAGCTGTTTTTCACTACTGAGTTAATTTGTTTGTCAAATTTAAGACCATTATCAAAGATCACTCCCAAATTTTTTGCATGAGTGTGAGAATTTACAGATAAAGGACCCAAATTGCCATTTATCTGTATAATAGATGCTGGAGGTCCGAAAACTACAATTTCAGTTTTAGAATCATTTAATGTTAGAAAGTTTGCTGCCAACCAGCATCTTACCTCTGCTAGGCAATTTAATAGAGAATGTATATCATAATTATCTCCATGATTCAAAGAGTTTAGAGTTTATTTTTCCCATTTACATTTTTTTCTTCTTGTTTTAAGCATAAATATCACTGACTTTTAAAATTGCATAAAAAATATAAATGCATAAAAAAACAGCACAGTGGCCAATGATATGAGTCTGATGCATTTATAGGTAGACAAGGATTGAATAAAAGAACATTCTGTGCAAACCCCTCTTATGTGTCAGTGCTTGTAATAATGCAGTTGTTTGTACATTACCAAATATTCTTTTTTTATTCTTGTGTTCCAGGATGATGACAGTAATTTCCACATGGACTACATAGTTGCAGCATCCAACCTGAGGGCAGAGAACTATGATATACCAACAGCTGACCGCCACAAAGTGAATAATTATTGTCTTTGTCAAACAACTCTGCTGTGCCTTTGTTTGTGAGACAAGCTCTAAAGTGATCAACATTCCCCTCCGGGGGTTTGTGTCCTCAGTTCCTGTACATATACAGTACACCCTGAGGAAAGACCTTTTGATTATACAGTACTAGAGCATGCAGTTCCATTTCAGATACTCTTTTTTTGCTTGTACTACTTTCCATTAATAGTTTGCATGACTAGTTTGCACCCAAGAGCATGTATTTGTAATCCTCAAACAGTGTGTACTGATGTGCATATTTATGTAAATAATATTCTTTTCTCATCTGCAGAGCAAGTTAATTGCTGGCCGCATCATTCCAGCGATCGCCACAACAACAGCTGCGATCGCCGGGCTGATGTGTTTGGAGCTCTATAAGCTTGTCCAGGGTCACCAGAAAATCACATCCTACCGCAACGCATATATAAACCTGGCCACCCAATACTTTGTCCTCTCACAGCCTTGTGTGGCCCCGACATTTACAGTAAGTGATTTTTTACATAATGTATTAAAGCAGTAATCCGTAACTCCAATACAATAATTTTACCATGGTTAAAGAGGGTTGTTAGTCAAAATGCAAAGTGCATTGTCCAAAACCTATTAACCACAGTAAAATCACAGCAATGTATGGCTTTAAGTAGCTTAATTGCATTTATAAAACAGCAAAATTATAAAAAACAACACAGTTTAAATTATTGTATTTTTATTATTTTATTAGCTGTATTAATATTAGTAGTAATAATAATAATTATTATTAGTAATAGTAGTATAATTATATAGCCAATAAAATACTAAAATATTATATTAAAATACAGTGTTAATATTATTTCTATTAAATTCTAATATAAAAAAACTAAAAAATATGAATTTGAATAACATTAATCATATTAATAAAGTTAATAGTAATAATAATTTAGAGCCAGAATTATCCAGAGTTTTATTTTAACATTTTGTTTTAATGTGCACTGAGAAAATGGTTTTAAAAAATAATTACCAAGAATTGTAATGAATTAAACATGAACAGATGTTCTTGTAAAACATACTCCAGTAATCTTTGTTTTATATACAGCTTCATAAAAAATGTTTTTTTTTTTTTACAGTTTTTTTTTTTTTTTTTTTTGGAGTAACCGTACTAGTAAAATGATTTTATTCTCTATAATTACTCGTGCAGTGAATAGAGGTGATTTTTACTGTGGTCGAGTTCTGTTATGAGGGCTGGGGGTGATGAGTAGGGAGTGATGGCTGGGGTGAAAGGCTACAGCATCAGTCTTCTATCTGGGTCTGGATCACTACAGGCTTTAGTGAACTTATTTTCATCCTCAGGGGCTTAAACCATTTAGTAACTGTACACTCTCCCCCGCAGACCCTCACCTGCCAACCTGGTGCGTTTGCTCAGTTTAGGGGACTTCCACTTTCAAAGGGAACGCATTCAGATTTAGACAACTGAGTATTCAGACAGACACGTGCATGCATAAAGCAGCAAACCCTCAAAAGAAGTGCATGCAAAATCTGGAGTTTAAGTTTGAGCTGGTGGGCTTATGGGTTTATTGCGACCGCTAGAGACTAAAAACAACTGAATGGTCCAAGATTTGTGCAAATAGACTTCATAGATGACGTAATGCAAACCCCAGACACGGCCGTCCACACATAGGGGGAGTGTTGTTTCTACCAACATGTGCAGGGTCAGAGTTGAGGGTAATTCTCACCCAAGGGGACAGGCGGTGAGCTGGGCTTTGAAACACACAAGCTCAGGTTACTTGTGTGATGTGACCATTTTCTGGAGTGTCCAGACTGCTTCTTTCTCAAAACATACACACATTGTTTGGATTACAAGAACATTCAGTGGCCCTGAAAGGTATTTAGACACCAAAGCCACACAAATGTAAGAAAGTCGTTGAATTAAATAACTTGACATGTTTTTTCTAACTTTATTATGTCTGCTCAGTGGATTTTAATCATTTTGCTGATTTTTAGTGGATGTGTGAAGTCAGTTCTCCTCAAGTTCACACAGGTGTCCTTGCAGAGAACCACAGGTGTGGTTCATCACATCAACTGTCAACATGTCCCACTAGTTTCAACAAAGTGTCACAATATGTTTTGTATTCATTTTGAACAGTATATCAATTGATTTATCATTTAAAATCTAATAAACATCTTTATGTAATGCACTACTGTTCAAAAAAGTTTTTGAAAGAAGTCTCCTATACTCACCCAGGCTGGATTTATTTGATCAAAAAGACAGTAATATTGTGAATTATTATTGCCATTTTAAATAGCTGTTTTCTATTTGACTATAAGAAACATTTCTTCTTATTATCAATGTTGAAAACAGTTTTACTGCTTAATATCTTTGTGGAAACCATGATACATTTTGTTCAGGATTCTTTGATGAATATAAAGTTCAAAAGAACAGCATTTATTTGAAATAGAAATTGGAATACCAATGTCTTTATTGGTATCCTTGCTGAATAAAAGTATTAATTTCTCTCAAAACCCAGTCTTTTGAACGGTATCTATATTTTGCTTAAAGTGTGCATGTGCTGTCTTTCTTAACGTTTAAGTGTGGCTTAAGTGTTTAAAAACATTTCGGGACTACTGTGTAGAAAGGTTTTGTGTCTAGAAGTTTAAACTTTCAGCATTTTTCCCCTTTTATCTCCCCTTTCACTTTTTCCATCCCTTTTGTGTTGTTTGCATACCTTTTTCATATGACTGGCACAGTGTTCACTAGTCTTTTCCAAGTACAGGATGTGCAGAAAAGTTTCCACACATGGGACTAGTTAAGGTTGAGCTTGAACACGCTTTATTTTGTTATACTGATACTGTTTGAATGCAGTCACATGGCGGAAAACAAATCGAGTCGATTAGTTAACATTTCCATTTTTTTTAAACCTTTGTGTAGACTGTGGTGGTGATACGGTAGTCACCATATGGAGCTTTGTCTGCTGTCAGTGTATTAAATTGAGCTGTGGAAATATCTATTAGTCTCCTTTCCAGACACGCGGCATCCAATTGGAACATTTCATGGATTTAGAGAAATGAAAAACAAAGAAGAAACAGATTTGACTGATTGGAAATGCATAACAGTCAGTTGCTTGCTAAAATTAACTTTTAAGTCACATGGTCACATAAAAAAAAAAAAATATGGAAATTTGACAGCTCACAGACTAAGAGGTTTCTTCTATATATAAAAAAAGATAAGCTTGTGAAACTGTCATCAGAAATCTAGTCTGAGGAAAGACGGATATGCTTGTAGCTTCCTGGTTTCTACCAAGGACATCCTTTTTAAAAGACTCGACTATTTTTACACTCTCAAGACATGTTTCAGAGAACTCGTTTATCAATCCTTGTTGGTTTAGTGTTACAGACCTTGTTTTAGGACTATATACCTGTAAATTATGTCTTTTATAAAACTGATAGTCACAATGAGAGTTTTCCATTTTCCATTTCATTTAAACTGCAATATCTATATAATAATATATATAAGCCCGTATTTATTGTGGATAACCATCCATTTAGTACACTTTTGCTGACTAAGATGCATCAGTATTTTACCATGGTATTTTTGTTTCCCAGCATGCATTCTACTATATATGTGCAGTGTTATAATGGGAAAATGTGCCTCCATCTGAAGTGAGACAGAAAGTGCTCTGCCTGCTGGGGTTATTGGTGTGGCAGATTCAGGTCCTTATTAGCAGCCTCTTAAGGCATTTTATGAGACTCTGTCTGTTGTAACCCTGCAGAAAAGACCAGCATGTGTTTTCTTTTAGATGCTGGTCGTCAGCATGGGATGTTGGTGTGCTTGTGTGAGTCTGGTTCCTCTGAAGGTCTTTCACTCCACTACCTGAGCACCTTTTTGTCCGTGTCACAGTCGCTTTTTGCTTGCTTACTGTAACTACAAGGCACAATTTTCTGTAGAAAGCAATATACAAATTAAAATTTAAATTACTTGACTTGTTATAGGTTTTATTTTGTAGATTTGTATAGATGTCACTTCACTGGTAGCTCATTCACTTAGATCTGTTTAAACGATGTTTTGAACCATCTTTTGATGTTGTC
The DNA here is from genome assembly GCA_039654775.1 of Spinibarbus caldwelli. Lineage (NCBI taxonomy): Eukaryota > Metazoa > Chordata > Actinopteri > Cypriniformes > Cyprinidae > Spinibarbus > Spinibarbus caldwelli. The sequence continues at coordinate 29,929,537 of CM077237.1, forward strand.
CTGAATGCATCAGTATGCATTACTGTTTACAATATAAATGACCACCTGAAAAGGTGGTTTGATCACAGGGTTATACAGGGACTAAAGGTCTGAAATTCTGCTACACAGTTGTCAATCTTACAGGGTTAATCGGTACTTATATTTTAAAGAAAAATGGACCTTCATGTTTGAACGTGCTTCTGTTAATAAAACCATTTCTGGCAGCTTGGCTTTTCACCTGTAGGCGTTAATGTGCAGGTCCTCAGCGATGAAGCAAACATCTGGCAGTGCTTGTAATGCTTTCGATAATTATAATTCAAGACTTTCCGGTTAAGTCATCTTATGCTGTTCATCACTTACAGGGATTCAGAACCATATCACTACCATTCAAAAGTTTGAGGTCACATAGATTTTTTTTAAATGTTTTTAAAAGAAGAAAATGAAAGAAAAAAAAAACAATTTAACAATTTACAATTTAAAATTCTATTTTCTGAGTGTATTTTAAAATAGAATTTATTCCTCTGATGCAAAGCTGAATTTTTAGCATCATTACTCCAGTCTTCAGTGTCACATGATCCTTCAGAAATCATTCTAATATGCTGATTTGCTGCTCAAGAAATGTTTCTTCTTATTATTAATGTTAAGAACAGTTGTCCAGCTTAATATTTTTGTGTAAACCATAAAACTTTTCTCAGGACTTTTTCTCTTGTACTTACATAATGAATTAGTTGTGTCTGCTGGTCTTGAAGACCCAATGGAGTTGAGATCATACCGTAAGCTATGAGGTGAGAGCATTTATTTGGATATGACGTGTGCCAACTTATTTGGCCATTTATGAATTACGACTGGCTGGAAAGAGAGAGAACGACAGAGGAAAAGAGTGAGGAGGCAGAAAGTGAACCATGCAGAAATGACAGCTATTTCCTGCCATCGCAGGAAACTCCTCTATTAGAACCAGATTTTCTTGAGCTCCATTGCGGCTGCCTTTTTATTCCTTTAATCATTCACAGCTTCTTAGAGAGAGACCAAGTAAGAAAGAAGGAGGCTGTGGGGGAGAAATGGAGGTTTCAAAGCCAAACCTGCTCAATCCCAAAGCTTCTTCTCACTTCTTTGTTCTCAAGCGTTCCCTTTATGATGGAGTTTCAAAACATTGAGTCTTTACTTGTTCATTCATTCACTTTTTTCCTTCTGTGTTTACTGTAGAGTGCACTCACTTGCATAATCAGCACAGGCAATAGCGCTGAGCTGTGTGTACCTTCATCAGCAATCATTTGGTCTTAGTTAAAGCTTTGCCTTGTTAACGATTCGCAAACACAGCATCCTAACTGCTTTACATGATGACATCTTGATGAAGTGTTAAGGAGGACGATGCAAAGGTTTAATGTATTGCAAAATTTGAGGTCATGCACAATTTAAAGATAAGAACTGAGCATGAAATAGACTTGTTCATGTTTCCCACAATGTGTGCTGCAGTTTATTTTGCAGTGATATTGAATAAAATTGACACTTTTCATTATCTTTTTCAAATAAATGCTGTTATTTTAAACTTTCTATTCCTCAAAAAATCTTTAAAAAATAATGTCAGGATATTAGAATGATTTCTAAAGGATCATGTGACATGGCTGGAGTAATTATACTGAAAATTCAACTTTGCATCACAGGAATAAATTACATTTTAAAATATATTCAAATAGAAAACAGTTCTTTTAACTTGTAATAAAATTTCATAATTTTACTGTTTTTACTGTATTTATGATGAAATAAATTCAGCCTTGGTGAGCAAAAGAGGATTTTTTCAAAAATATTTTAAAAAATCTTTGCAACCCTAAATTTTTGAATGGTACACGCACACACACACACACACACACACACACACACACACACACACACACACACACACACACACACACACACACACACACAAATAGAACTGAAATGATAGGCCCATTTCTATGGACATTTTACACTAGAAGCTGAATTTGCTGTATGCTTTGTGTAAATATATTATCAATGATATTTTTAGGCAGTTTTTTCAGTTTGATTACAGTAACTCTATGAAAGTCTCTGCTGCATTTTGGAAGTGTAAATCTGTGTGCAAAGATTTGTCAGGCCTGAAAACACATTCATCTGTTGTTCAACAGTTCAGCTGTTGATGAATTGTTGAATTTACACCTATAGCACTCTCATACTTAAAAAGAGTCATAATTAAAGTTGTTAAGAGTATCGTCATCCGTTTTCGAGCTTTAATATTTAACTGCTTTATCCTTGAGTCTTTCTTCTTCTCTGATCTTCAAAACTTTTCTTTTTATTACAATCGTATGGTTGAGTGAGTACAGAAATCCCTCTGGTTTTCTTTCAAATAAAATGGTCATTTTTCATAGACATGCACCAGAATGATTGCCAAAAATTGTGTGTGGCCGTCTAAAGTAATTGCTTTGGAAGTAACAGCATACTGCATATTTTCCATATGTCTGTGTGGTGAAATCATTAAGCTGTACTTCATACGGCACATATAGTAGAGTCATGCATTGTGTCCTGACTTGCCATCACAAGACCACACCAAGAGGGTTAAATCATATGAACTGTTCCTGGTGCTAAGAAATGGAAGGATAGTTGGATAGCAGTTATTATTTCAGGCTGTTATTGTGGTATCAGCTATTTCATTTAGGTTAGGCAGTTAAATGTCTTTCAGATGGTCTCCTTCTGTCTAAGTGAACAGTTCTTGACCAGAATAAGCTGCAAAGTGCACCAGGCTTTGACGAAATCCGTCACCAGTGATCCCAGTAGTCTTGACTCTAAACTATTTCTCCCAGCAGTGATTTTTAGTTGGTAGTTGGGATCAATCAGACCATAGGCCATGTTATATTCATTACTCACAGTGCTGAGTGCAGGAAAGACGAGCTTTCCCATAATTCTTCCTCCATGTGCAGCAGTGGTTCTGGAATCAGTCTTTACATTAGATGGGAAAGTTCTGGTTTGGATTAGATAATCTTAGAATAAGAAACCGTGTGTGTACCTGATGGAAAACGCTGAGAGAATACTAGAGCAATAGATTAATCATGAAATTGATGCATAATCCTTGTCCAGTTGCATGTTTTACACATTCAAAGCAATATATGGTACACATTATTGACTTCAAGAGAAATATTTCTTTTGAAAGACATACACTGATAAATAATGCACAGTGAGACCAGGAATGTGTATTAAGAAAGTAAATAGGCAATGTGTACTCAACATCCGCAATTATGTGTTTATTTGCCTGTTAAATCAACAGATTTCAAAATCCAGACTGTTTTGTTGCAGGGCGGCATGGTCATTGTGTTATCAGTAGAATTTGGTGATAATGCCTTATGAGAAGAAAGTAAACAAGCTGTTTAGTCTGCTGGCATTTGTGTTTGTGTCTATGATGCTCATCAACGCAGCAATGCAATGCCATTTGCTGAACATAGAGGAATTTGGCCATAAAACAAACAGACACATGAAAACACTTATTCAATTAAGATGCTTTCCATGCAAATATGTCCCCCAAGAATCCAAGCTAGACCGTAAAAGCCACAGTATGCTTAATTGGCAGGGCTGGTCTGTGAAAACACCAGAACTGAGGTCAATATCACACTTCTCACCTGAAAAAGTCTCTTTAAGATGTGATATGCTCAGACTGCAATGAAATATATAGCATTTCAAAAGTGCTGCTCACTGCATGAAATGTGAATCTGCCAGTACTTGTATAATGTTTAAAAGACTGTGAGCAGTTGGTGGTTGGCTTTTTTCTTTAAAGACTTATTACAAACCATCTTTGATTGCAAATTACAAACCATCTTTGATTGGCTTGGCATGCTTTATAATGACAGATTCAGTAGTTGTCAGGATTTTACTTTCATTCCTACAGGGCAAATATTTCAAGCTACTGAGTGCTCTGTTACTGTAGCAAGGCCGTACAGCATGCAAAAAGACACCCAAACCTTATCAGAGACTTAATACTCCATTTGTAACCTTTTCTGTGACTCCGTTTGTCCAGAGCAACTTTTTATTTTTTTAACTAAAGTGAATGACTGCCTACTCATATGACGCGTAGCAATTGACCATTACTGATCACTGAAAATGCATTTATGATATTTTAATGCATATAAACGGCCTGTAAGCACTGGTGGTAGTGTCTTGGAACAGATTTGGCACAGTCACATCTAGATGAATGCCCTGGACATAAATGAAAAGACATTATCTTACAAAGTAATCAGTTGAGGAAATGGAGAGTGTTTCCTTGCCATGCAAATTCACTGTAATTCCATCAGATAACTGGATTTCTTTGGAATGCTCTGGATGATATATTTTATTGATCGTGAATCTGATGCATAATCCTTGTCCAAATTATATGTTTTGGAGATGCCAAGAAATATATGGTACACTTTATTGACTGGAAGTCAAAATATATGCACGGATGAATAATGATGTTATCAGTATAATGTGGTTGTAATGTCTTATGAGGGGAAAGTACACAGTCTGTATAGTGATAACCGGCTGTGAATATTAGATTTATTTATGTACTTATTAATCTTTTTCATATGAAAACCATCTTTCCAGAAAGCATGTTTCACATGTTGTTGAGAGCGGCATGTGTTTTATTGGCACTTGAACTGACTGCCAACTCACATAGATATGTATTCATGGCAGCTGCACTCTCTCACAAATGGAATAGACCATGTGTTGCTTCGTCTGTTATTCAGCCGTAGTTCTCTACCCATGCATATGTGCAGCTGGAAAGATCACATCATTTTAATTTCGGAACATGGGAAGTGTCATTTACTGTCTATGTACGCATTTAAACAGAGTCTCTTCATAAACAACACGTCAACAGCATGGAAAGCAGAACTGTAACTTGTGAGAGAGGGGAACAGAATTCAACTGTGGTTAGTCTCTGTGTTGTTTCTGATGTTCCTACTTACAGTTTATCTCAAAATATGTGTGTCAGTTACATTAATAGGTCATGTAAACAAACAAATGTTTGCATCAGGGTTGTATTTCATTGACTTTTCTATTGCAATCATGGTAATACTATGGTACTCTTTGTTAATGTTAGCATCTGCTCTGCAGAAGTCTTCCCAAAACAAAAATGCATGGCAGCTGGATTTTTATTGTTTAATTTTGATATACAAACATCATTCTCTTAGCCTCAGGCATGAAAACATCACTGCTGACCCTTGAGCTGTCGCATGAATCCAGACACCTCCAGGCTTCACCAGACATTTCCTGTCTGTTTGCCTGCTCTCCTCACCATCCTCAGCTTTCACTCAGCCAAATCAGCTGAGGGCAAACATTAGCACCATTTTGTGTAATTTTGGCCCCTGTGACATTTAAAGCAATTACGTAGGTATGCATCATGAGTTTTTGCTTTCTGTTCCCATAATGCTCTTACATTTTTCATCTTCATTTGTATGTCACAGTTTTATACTTCATATGATAGGACTAATATGGTTATACTGTTTAGCTGTTGTTATAAAAAAATATTTGAGCTCAGAATTTCACAACTGACCAATCAGAATCAAGTATTGTCTTTTTTTTGTTTGTTTGTTTGGTTTTTTTTGTTTGTTTTTGTTTTTTTTTTTTTGGTATAATTTTGATAAAATGAGATGATTATAATAAAATCATAAAAATGTACCATGGTAGCCATGAAACTTTAAATACTGAACTTAAATACTGTAAAAACAGTTTTTACTCAGAAATTGCTAGTAAATTTCACAAACATTTACAAAGAAACGTCAAGTAACACATCAAATTAAATGTTAAATTTTAAAGTAGAAAGGCTGTAATAGTATTTTCTTGTAAAAACATACTCCAATAATCATTGTTTTATTTACAACTAAAAAATTATTTTTTACATTGTGCACTGAAAAAAAAAATTAGTGTAGAACCAGTTTTTACACACACAAAAAAAAAAAAAAAAAATTGCTAGTCAATTTCACAAGCAATTACAAAGAAACAGCAACATACTGAATTAAAAAACAACAACAATAATGTTTAATTTTTAATTTTAAATAATAATTTAAAGGTATTCCATGGTACTTCCATGAATACCATGGTAATACTTTTTGCTGCTTTTTGTTATATATTAAAATATCCTGATATTACCAGCACTGTATCATGGTACTCCACAGTATTTTTAGAAAGGAAACACTATTTATTCACGCATCTGTGATTCCAGATACCCTTGTTGTGCCCATGTGTGACCAGTCTAGTACAATCCTATTACATTACGTAGCACAATGACAACCCTGACCCCTGGTCTGGCTAATAGAAGCCAATCAATGATATTGATGTACACAGAAACAATTATTTATCACAATAAGCAGGCTATTCAGATGTATTCATTGCACTAGTGAGTCGAACAAGGAAAGACTGTAAAAACACACTGAACTCAAAGCGTGTTGTCTTGTACTTATGTGACAATAGTAATTAGGCTTCTGAATTTATGGGACTAGTGATTACACCAAAGAGAATTATACCCTTTCAGCACAGGCCTACATGGGCTTTATTTACCGTTGCTGTGATGTGTGTGTGCATGTGTCAGTCAAAGGGACACTCAAACAAAATGCACCATTTGTAAGAAACAAACTCTATTGACTGACTCCTTCTGGCACGAGCCGTCAGTCAGGTGGGGAGCACCTCATTGGCAGGACAATGAGCCAGACATCTGTTTACTCTTTAACACGTCAATGGGCCTTTTGTAGGAAGGACTATAGTTGGAGTGTAAGTGTCAAACCCTCTGGAGACTGCCTGCCATGCTGTCACCCCTCTCCATCCTTTATTACCCCGCTCTGCTCCAGAAGGGGATATGCATGAGTTTAAGGAAGTTAAAGGGAGATATTCTGTCTGGAAGGCAGTGGTATCTGATTTTGCTGTATACAGTGGCCAAAATTTTTTTTAAAAGTGTCTAAATGTCATTGAATTACATGACATTCTGGCTTTTGCCAGCTAACTTCACTTTTCTTCATTATTTTTGATCATCATCATTTGATCATTCATTATTTTCTTCCAGTCGCCTGGTGTTTTGGTGACTTATATTGGATGTATAAAGGTTTTTATAAAATCTTTTACTTGGAAATTGAGCTTATGACACATTTCTTGAACATAAATGCAGTTGCTTTGATATTTTGTGATCCAGTGCGATGACGTTCATACATTTTTAAGTCTGACTTAAGTGGCCAAATACTTTTTAGGGCCATTGTTTGTGTTAAAATGCATCACTCTGTCATCTTGTTTCTTCTAGTGGTCAAACATCAAGAAGAGTTTTGGTGACGGCCATCTGTCCCTCAGTTTTTCTCCCCGGGGGGCTCCTGTAGGACAGATCAATAATCATTTCCTAACAGCAGACACACTTTAAGCTGTCTCACTTTTTCTGAAGCTCCTTCAGTAAAGCGATCAGTCTTGTTTTTGTTGATGAAAGAGAATTGAACAAACCAAAAACAGAGCAAACGTAATGCTTAAAAAGAATTGGTTTGCTGTAGAATTTTACACACTTTTCTGGATTGATGTTTATTATAAATTTAGATGGATCACAGCATTCACTCTGTACAAAAGGACTCAGTAAGAATTTTTTTATTTATTTATTTTTTTGGGGTCTCTTATGTTTACCAAGCCTTTATTTATTTGATTAATTGATGCACTATATAAACTATTGTGGTAGTACTATTGTGATGTATTATTAAATTTTAGTTTACAAGTTTTTTTTTATTTATTTTTTTGTTTTGTTTTTTTCTTTGATGGTAAAGCTGAATTTTCGGCATCATTACTCCAGTCTTCAGTGTCACATGGTCCTTCAGAAATCATGATCTGCTGCACAAGAAACATTTATTATTAATAATATTTTTGAGGAGACTGTGATATATTTTTAGGATTCTTTGATGAATAGAAAATTTAAAAGAACAGCATTTATTTGAAATAGACATCTTTTGGAACAATATGAATATCTTTACTGACACTTTTGACAGATTTAATGCATCCTTGCTGAATAAAAGTTTTAATTTATTTCATAGCCAAAAGTCTTACTCACCCCAAACTTTTAAACAGTAGTGTATATGTTTATAAAAATGCCCCTGCAAGTTTACATGCGCACATTTTCTCCTTTTGTCGTTAATGCAAGTAGCATTTTGCAGACAAAAGCATTTACAGCATAGACCATGCATAATATTTTTTCAGCTTTAACTGTGTTTTGGTTTAGCATTGTGGATCAGCTGGCTGCCATATTTTGCCCCTCAGGCCACATATTGACTTTTGGAGATACCAGTTTGCGTCAAAGGACTCATTTCATGGCTAGAATCCCCTTGGCATGACGTTAAAGAAGTGCCATGGACAAATCAGCTGATCGTTTTTATACTGTAGCAACAGAGTTAAACAGCACCAGAGGAAATGGATTGTTCATGTTCGTCTGTTTGTTCGAGGCCATGTGTTTCCTCAGTTATGCCTTTCAGCGTACACATACTGGACTTTTGTGGGTGATTCAACACACTGAAGTTTGGACTTTCAAAGGCTGTCATAAGACGAATTGTAATTTCCCAAACATCCCACGGATTGCCATTAGCACACTTGGAAAGATGATTGTACGCTTATCTACTCATGAAAATGAATAGATTCTAGTCTTGCACAGCCAGACTATCATGATGAAGTTTAATTTTTCATTTTATTCTGGCCAAGAACTGTCCACTTAGAAAGTAAGGGCCTGTCTGACTGACTTGAAAGGTGGCCCATCAGTTCATTTTTACGGCATGTTTTAATGTGCTATTTAAAGGCAGGTTTATCTGAAGTATTTGATACCACAATAATAACTATGATTCAAAAGGTTCCCTCTGAATGTCTAGGGTTTGAAACAAACTCTAAAAACAGCTTCGGATGTAAAGGTTATGAGAATGCGTCTATTGTTATAGTTTTGGCGATGATTGTTTCTACCCCGCACCTTAGAGGACATGAGCCGTTCCATTAGTCTTTCAAAGGAAGGGGCGACTTATCGTGCAGCAACCTTTGCGTCAGGTTTCCTGTCTCTGAGAATCAACCATTGTTTTGCAGGCCACATCGAGCAGTCGCTCAACAATTGCCATCAAGCCTTTACTCAACTCTTAGTGGTTTGTCCACCACTAGATACAAGATCTTTTGTATGTACACCCTTTAACATTTCGCATGTGCTGGAGTCACTCATATTTTGTAGTTGGTAAATGCATTCATAATGCAGTCCTCAAGACTTGTTGTTGAACAGTTGTGTGTTCCCTCAAATTTTTCTCTATGGCATGGGCACTGCAGTTAAAAAAACCCAGTTTACAATGCAGCCTGTGATAGAGTTTATGAAGAACAGATGAGAATGTTGGCAGAACTCCATTCTGAGAGTGATGACCTCACATGTTTGGGCCAGGACTTCATAGTTTCATCCTCCAAGGACTATAGCAACAGAACAGCGCTCTGTGAAAGATATACTGCATTTCAAAACTAAAAACTCAGAGGAACTGTTGAAATTTATTAATGATATTGTTTTAAAGCCATTTTAGAGCAACACCTTAAAACCCACAGTGAGCAAGCAAGTGGTTATGGTACGAAGATCCAAGATTCAGCCATTCTCTTCTGGTTTTATATTTTGTTTGTCTCTCCGTTTAAAACTTTGTGATTTTGGAGCTGGAAATTTTGGAGCCTTCATTCTTTTTCATTGTATTTACATTCAAACAACGCACCTTGTTTTTTTACACATACACTACTGTTCAAAAGTTTGAAGACAGTAAGATTTTTAATGTTTTTGAAAGAAGTCTCTTCTGCTCACCAAGGCTTCATTTATTTGATCAAAAATGCAGTACAAACAGTAATATTGTGAAATATTACAATTTAAAACACCTGTTTCCTATTTGAATATATTTTAAAACGTCATTTATTCCTGTGATGTAAAGCTGAATTTTCAGCATCATTACTCCAGCAAATGTCACATGATCCTTCAGAAATCATTCTAATATGCTGATTTGCTGCTCAAGAAACATTTCTGATTATTATCAATGTTGAACAGTTGTGCTGCTTCATATTTTTGTGGAAACCATCACAAACCATGACATTTTTTCAGGATACTCTGACAAACAGAAATCTTAAAAAACATTTATTGAAATAGAAGTCTTTTATAACTTCATTATTACCTTTACTCTCACTTTTTATCAGTTGAATGCATCCCTGCTGAATAAAAGTATTAATTTCTTTTAAAAAAAAAATCGTACTTGCCCCAAATACATTTTTCCAATGATCGTTAATGCAAATCTCAATATGGCATTTTGCAGACAATAACACTTACACAATATACCATGCACAATATTTTTTCAACATTAACTTAGAATAAAACAATGAAAAGATCCCAGCCCAGTCCCAATCTCTGGTGCCCATAATGTGTTTATCAGCGGTGTTTTGACCTCAGACTTTTGAACGGTAGTGTAGGTAAGTCAAAGCATTAAGACGTGTGGCACCGCAACACAGATACAATCAAGTGATGGGATTGTGATGGGATTATGAAGGTTTATGGCAGAAACACCTGGATCTGAGGAGGCTTTCTACAGGCTTAGACGTCTTCAAATAGGATTTGCATCTTTCCCGAAGACTAACGGGTTTCCACATTACTATGCTTATTTTTTACCCTCCCATGGAGAGGTTAACGCTGTCATTATACCCTTTCATTTGTGGTTAGATTGACCCCTACTTTCTTAGTTAAGAAGCCTTAGCATGCAACGAGGTTTCGTCCATTCCTGAAATGGATGCATTGCTTTTATCTTATGTATTGTATATAGTTTCTTTATTTCTTTTCAACCTTGGTATTAACCAGAGACGTAATTAAACATGACAGTTGCCATGCAAGAATATCACAGTCATCAGTACACAAACAGTGTGAGAGAAAGTCTAACTTCTAAAAGTGAAGTTATAGCCGCAGATTGGGTGGAGTAGATATATCTGGTGAATGCACAGCAAAGTGGTCGGTGTCGGCACAGCATGACAAATTGATTGGTTTTCAAATTACTGTGGTTAAAAACATATGCTAGTCTTGCTATTTACAGGACTGAGTAGGGAACTCGACCCCTACCACTTTTGAACAGTGATATCTCTCCTGGCAACATTTCTGAAGACTTGAATTATGCCATTATATCCACTGCTATAAACATTTTTGATAATACTGTGTTAGATAACCTTGATTTACACGACCCTTCAAAAGTTTGAGGTCAGTAATTAATTTTAAGAAATTCATACTTTAATTCAGCAAAGATGTATTAAATTGATCAAAAGTGACAGTAATTTAAATGTTTTTAAATGTTACACTAGATTTCTATTTCAGATATACTGTATTCGGTTCTTTTAACTTTAAAAAAACAGTTATTTTTAATTTCACAATATTTACTGTTTTACTATATGTTTGAACAAATGCAGCATTGGTGAACATAAGACATTTCCTTTAAAAATTATATATGTGTGTGTGTGTGTGTGTGTGTGTGTACCTGTTTTTATATCCCGGTGGGGACTTAAACCTGAATACACATAGACTCATGGGGACTCGTGTCACGGTGGGGACCCAAATTGAGGTCCCCACGGGTAAACAAGCTAATTAATCACACAGAATGTGAAGTTTTTTGAAAATCTAAAAATGCAGAAAGTTTCCTGTAAGGGGTAGGTTTAGATGTAGGGTTGGTGTAGGGCAATAGCACATTCAGTTTGTACAGTATAAAAACCATTACACCTATGAATGTCCCCACAAGGATAGTGAAACGTGTGTGTGTGTGTGTGTGTGTGTATTATATATTTTTTTTATATTTATTTAACAAAACTAATTTTGAACAATAGTGTATGTGCAGATCATCTGGGCACTCTGTAATTACCATATTCATTTGATATGTGCATTTATAGTCCTAATTACTTAAGAGAATGTTATGGTATCGCCATGGTGCGTGTCCAGAAACATAGTTTTTCCTTGGTACTTTTATGTAACAGTATTACTTTATTATATGCTTTCCATTATGAGCCCAGGAAGAAGAGCTTCCTTAAACAAATGAAATCCAAGTAATTCACACACAGGTACAAGGTCCAGCAGAGGTGTTGTGTCTCAGGTCTGTGGTTAAATGAATTAACCCAGAGGACACTTCTTAATCAATTCGTAATCATCATTTTTCTTCTTAGGACAAAATACAATTAAATGCAGATGAGTCAGTTGTTCATACAGAAAGAGTACAGAGCTATAAAAGTCATCAAAGATGACTGGAGGAATTTGAGGCCTGGCTTCTGTATTTAGTGCTGTACTTGATCACATGAAAGCAGTGTATTTTTAGCTGAAGGTTTATGCGTATTTCTACATGCAGTATGTTTGAAATGTTGTCAGCAAGATCAAGTCAAGACATGGATCTGTTTTATTGAGCAGGACTGAACTTCCTCTTTTCATACCAGTCATATATTTTCATGCACTGCACCTCAGGCAAACTTTTTCTACAGATGAAAAAAGTCTTTGAAATTATCATTTATAATTTATAAGCCGTGGACATATAGTTGTAAATGAGATGTTTGTAGTATGTTCTCTATTAAATTTTACCAGTATACACTGTAAAAAAGATTTTCATGTAGTAAATAAACCTAAGGTTATTGGAGTATGTTTTACTAGCAAATACTATTTCAGTGTTTCTTCAAAATTTCATGTTTAATTCAATGTGTGACTTGCTGTTTCTTTGTAATTATTTGTGGAATTTACTAGCAATTTCTAAGGGAAAATTATTTCTACACCAGTTTTTTGGTGCACAGAATAATTCAAGCTTGTGCAAATGGACATAAAATGTACTGTAATGTAGGAACTGTAATGTGCCTCAGGATTAGTATTAGTAAAATCTTTTTAAGCAAGTCAGTTCATGTGAGATGCAAAATTTTTTTAGTCAAGATCCTTCAGTGAGGAAAGACCCAAACTGCTTGTAAACCTTACATTTTAATGTCAAATTTACAAAGAAATCAGATAAAATATTATAATAAATATAGTTTTTTTTTTCCACATTCATTGTTTTCTGTTTATCCTGTCTCTGGTGTTTTATGTCCTACATGGCCTCTGACCTGGACTGTGTTTGAGGTCCAAGACATGAACTGCAAATGTGTCATCAGGGTTAACAAGATCTATATCAGCTGTTAACGCCACATCCATGTAATTCATGCTTACTCAGTCAGCTTAGTGAGCTAGAGGTAATATGCATGGGAGAACTAGCGTATACCCTCAACTGAGAGTGCAGATGTGTGTTAATGTTTGTTAAGCATGTGTTTTAGAGCCGGTGTGTCGTGTCTGTCGGCAGGTCGCGGGGCAGCGGTACTCTCTCTGGGATGACTTCCTGGTGCAGGGCCGGCGTGAGGGTCAAAAGGAAATGACCTTGGAGGAACTGCTGAAACACATTAAGGTTAACTTAAAGACATCAGATACCATTCACACTCAGTCTCATACCAGTTTTTTCTAAGTTCTTCTTTGTCTTTTCTTTGGAACTAGAACTGATTTTGTGTGCCACATAAATACATGCTATAGCATTTAAAAGTGTGTGGTCAGTAAGATTTTTTAATGTTTTTGAATGTCTTTTATGCTCGACAAGGTTGGTTATTTGGTTAAAAATACAGTTAAAACAGCAATATTGTGAAATATTATTACAATTTAAAATAGCTGTTTTCTGTTTGAATATATTTTAAAATGTAATTTTTTGCTATGACGCAAAGCTGAATCTTCAGCATCATTACTCCAGTCTTCAGTGTCACATAATCTTTCAGAAATCATTCTAATATGCTGATTTGCTGCTCAAGTAAAACATTTATTTATTTAACATTTTCTTGTACTATTGTGGAAACCATGATACATTCATTCTTTTCAAGATTTTTTTTCTCGACCAATTTAATGCATCCTTGCTGAATAAAAGTATTGATTTCTTAAACAATAAAAATTTAAAAAAAAAAATCTTACTGATCTCAAACTTTTGAACAGTAGTGCATGTAGGAAAATCATACCATCTAGAAGAGAACACACATTAAGTGATATATGTTTGCGGGCACACAGAATGTCTATTGAATTAGTTGAATTCATACTTCTTTCTCATTTCAGGAAAACCATAAGTTGAGCATCACTGGCTTGTATTATGGTGCTGCTATACTGTACAGTGATCTCTCGGATCATACTGATCGCCTGAAGCTAAGGTGTGTATCCCGACATCCAGCTGTTTTAAGAGAAATATTCCACACAGCATTAATCTTTTGTATGCTATATTGAATGTTTACCTGCATAATATTAACCTGAATTCTAGAGCAATATGTCATTAGATCTGTCTAGACTGAGAGATTTCGAGACTTTTGTCCCTTAGTGTTTATTTTGGGATAATGGGGATTTTCCTAAGGCTTTCCAGCATAACGGTCATTTGAAGCCACATGCCTTCATTAACCCCTCACTCCCCTCCGCATGTATGTGTGCATCTAACATAAGTCTGCTGAGAGATCTCAAGGTTATTCCCAGGTTCTTCCTGTTGGAACTAAAATTGGTCTCAGAGGACAAATTAAGAGAGAGAAAAAAAAAGAAAGAACTGTATTACCCTGTGTCAAGTGCTGCTGCTTCCTGCCATTTCTTCATATACATTTCTCTGAAACATTTGGCATGATGCAGAACCATGTGAAAACAGTCCAAAGTTTGGTACAACATAAAAGTTATATTTGTAATAATATTTTAATGTTTTTATTGTAGTTTTGATCGAATAAATGCAGCCTTGGTGAGCATAAGTCACTTTTTTCAAAAAAACAATCTTAACTACAGTATTTCAAACTTTTGACCTTCAGTGTATATTGTGCACAGTATGCAGTTGTTCTGCACTAAATATACGTCATGTACTGTACTACATTTGACAAAATGTGCAGTATACAACCAGAGCACACTGCATTCTTTACTGAATCACAATGTAGTGCCCTCGTAGTCTAAAGTCTAAAGTGAGAAATATAGCAAAATATAAATATTTTAACACCTGCTTTTTAACTCATTATTTGATTAGACTGCCTGAAAGACATTTTGGCACACAAAATTAAATAAAATGCAAAATAACTTTATTTCCTTAATAATTGCACAACACTTGCTAAATTAAACATTGAATGTAAAGGTGCATTTGTATATATTTCAAATGCATTTTTTGTAGTATGCATTACAAATACATTTTTTTCTAAATAGTATGCACTACTTACTGTGCAAGTACTTCATTCTCAACATAGCAGATGTTACTTAGGCATAACAGTGACCTTCCTGTTCCTCTATAATTATGAGCGAGTCCATACCACACCCTTACATAAATAAACACTCTCATACATTAATTCACAGCAACTATTCATGTAACAGTATCTTATGTAAAGAAGTACACTGAAGATAATGCTGGTTATAAAGGTTTGGTTCTTCTCTGATTTAGAGAACAAAAGAGAAGTGGTATTTGTACTCATTGATGAACTTATTCTTTATGCAGCATAACTGATTTGGTACGCACCGCAACCAAGCGTGTGGTTCCAGATCACCAGCAGATGTTGGAGATCATTCCCTCATTTGAAGAGGATGAGGACTGCCAGACTGTCCCGCCCATCAGATACCTGCTCAGGTGATGCTGGAAACCACAGCCTTAACCAGAGATCTCAACTATCAACCTCTCTATCAACTTTGATTCTGAGTTTATATGCTGAAGAGTCATAAAATCATGTGAATTTATACACTGCAAAAATGGCTGTTAAAAATAATAAACATGGTAAATTAAAAAAGGTTTATTCTTAAAACAAATAAAAAATATTGACTATAAAACAAAAATATATATATAATATTGTATAACATTGTAACACTTTACAAAAAGTTCCCCTTTGTTAACATTAGGTAATGTATTAACTACACTGGAAAACATTTCAACCAAAAATTGCTAGTAAATTGCTAGTAAATTTCATATAATTACAAAGAAACGGCAAGTAACACATTGAATTAAACATGAAATTTGTAAGTAGAAAAACATACACCAATAATCATTATTTTATTTACAACTTTTAAAATGTATAATTTATAAATAAATTATTTTAAAATTGAAAGATTTTTTTATTTATTGATCTTTGTTCATGTTAGTTAATAAAAACACAGTTGTTCATTGTTCATATTAATGAACAATGTTCATGTTAATTATAGTGCATTAACTAATGTTAACAAACACATTTGATTTTAAAAATGCATTAGTAAATGTTGAAATTAACATTAACTAATGTTACTAAATGCTATAGTATTTTTTATTAAGACTTAGTTCATGTTAAATTATGTAGTAACTAATGTTAACAGAACAACACTGAAAAAGTAAATGTATCTAGCCAACTAAAAAACAAGACAAATACTGATTAAGATCAGAATATTTTGCAGTGTAAAACTTGAACTGGATTTTTTTTTTTTTTTTTTTTTTTTGTGAAGAATCTCATTATTTTACAGCCTGTAAGTGAAAGATCTTTCTTTTAAACGTGCCTCTTGTATCAACATGACCCCTGTGGTTTGTTAATTCCCACCCTCATCCCTTTGTTATGCAGTCATGACCACCCACCCCTCACCTCACTATTAGCATGAATGAAAACACTTCCAGAGCAGAGCCAGAGACCCAAATGAGCTGCATCTGCTTCAGTTAATTAATTTAATCACCTTTAGATGCGTTTGTGTGTGTTCAGTCCTAATCACATTACAGCAGTGGGTCTCATTCACAAAAAGACTTGACAGCTGGGTCTTTTTCTTGCTATTGTATTCTGGTTACAAGCCTTCAATTCTAAAGTAAAAACCTCAATATTAAAAAAAGTACTGTATCTGTCAACATATATCATTCTGTCAGTGAAGTCTTATTTTGAAGAATGCATTCCATATTTGAGTCACTTCATTACTGCCTTTTAGAAATGAAGGATAATATTTGCACAGTATATGAGCTATTTTATGTTATGTTGAAACTAAACTATTGCACAACTCTTTAAGAGATTTAAATAGTTGTACGCATAAAAAAAAAAAAAATAAACTAAAATCATTCAATTGCACTTGAACATAAAATATCAAATTTAGGATATCTAAACATGAATTGAACATTGGTTTGTAGCATTGAAAATAATGACAGGATGATAAACTGTAAGACTTGTTTATTCGGTTTCTGAACTAATAAATGTATTGAAAATTGATGTCTTTTATCACTTTTGCATTTGCAGCCGATTTATAAAAGCAATGAGCCTTAAGATTTTTGCTTTAAACCCTATAAATTAAGGTGAAAACTACATGGCATAAAACCCAAACTCTCCTTTTTAATGCTTTAATAGCACTTTCACATTCAGTCCTCATTGTCATCAAATGTTTTTGAACGACACTTCGGCTTGTAGAAAAACACAGCAAAAGAGTTTCTTTTATATAAAAAGCATTTATTACAATATTAATACATAGAACAATATTAAACATTTTCAGAAATAAACTCCAGTCCATTTTCATAAACACATCAGATGTATCCAATGATGTCATTGCATATGATAGGCTGTCGACTCCCCGTCTTCATGACAGCGCTAAACTGGTAAAAGTCTGGTCCCAATTGGTGCAAACTTGTGTGGGACTGGTGAAAGAATGGTTTGGGGGCTTGAAATCCCACAGGACAAGACATGCGTTTAGTGCAGGCCTTTCTCTCCTCGACTCCCTTTGACATGCCCGCTAATTTCCGCCGCATGTTGACCAGAAAGTCCTTGGCTATTTTGCGGCTGGCGTTTGGCTTGAGTTCTGCAGAATCTGGGCACTCTGGAAGATCCATCCAGTTCTTAATAAGATCTGCAAAGCTGTTGTCCCCGAGAACCAACGGTTGCCTGTTACGCCCTCTGGTTAACAAAGACGTGGTCCAGTCCGTTGGGTCGCTGGCCTCAAACGACGTCCAGCGCTCCAGGCATGCGTCTGATGTGGATTTGGGTCGGATTCGGTTGGTGCGGACACAAGCGGACGATGAAACGCGTACATTCCTTGCACGTCTCAACACTACACCCTCGTCCTGCCACGATGCTTCAGAGTATCCCGAATCAAAGTCCAGGCTTTTCACACTGCTCGGGGAGCCTTGAGGTAGACGGCCAACACCGGCTTCCTCATCCTCCTCTTCCTCCAGCGGACTGGCCAGGCAGCAGGCGGAATCGTAGGTGCTGGCATCGCTGGCGTCGGAGATCCGCAGGCGGCTGAGCTGCTCCCGCTGTTGCGCCCTTTTTTGACAAGCTCGAGTCGCGTACGAACACTTCGATTGGTCGGCAGGTTCTCGTATCTGCTTCAGATCCTGCAGAGACCTCATCATGTAGCGCATCTGGTCCCGGAAACAGTCGCCTGAACTGCGAACGCACAGCTGGAGAAAGAAAAAAAAATAAAATTTGCATTGACTACACAAACTTCAGGCTACATCATCCATAAGGGCACTAGATGTACAGTAGATGCATTTTTCATGGTATTACAATCACTGGGGTGACTTCTTTTTTTTTTTTAAAGTATCATTGATAGACTATTATAGTGTTTATTAATATTTTTAATTACTTTTTTTCCCCATTTGAAATTTTAGTTAAAGTTTTGGTATTTTTGTTGTGTTTTGACAATATTTTGAGTTATATTTTAGTTAAGGTTTTAGTAACTTTGTTGTGTTGTGTCAATATTTTGAGTTACATTTTTTATTTTAGTTAAAATGTGTTATTTTGTTGTGTTTTGTCAATATTTTGAATTAGATTTTTTAAATTTTAGTTAATTTATTTTGTTGTGTTTTGTCAATATTTGGAATTCCATTTTTTATTTTAGTTGAAGTTTGTGATTGTTGTTTTGTCAATATTTTGAATTCTATTTTTTTTTATTGTTAAAGTTTTCATTATAGTGTTTTGTCAGTATTTTGAATTCGATTTTTTGTTTTCATTTAAATTTTAAAGTTTTTGTCAAATTAAAAGTTTTAAATCAAATAAAAAGTATGTTTTAAGATGTTTCACATAATGAGAACGTTTTTTTTATGGTTTGAGTTACCAAAAATAACCCTGCACTCTACTATGGTACCATCACAGTACCTTTTCATAAGGACAAGATGAGCTTGTTCCTCAAATGTTCTAAATAAAAACTGTGAATCCATTGCTAGATTGATGTGTCCAGGAACTATAAATCGCCTTGGAAAACAATCCATGGACCAGGCCAATCAAAGAAACCATAAAGTTGACTGATTTTCCTCTCAGATGAAAGCAGTCTAGAGTTCTCCACAGTTTAATCCAGCAGCATTAATCAACAACATGAGTGGGAGAGAAACAAACACACAAGCCATTTGGCAGAGTCTCAGGGGAGAAGAGTCAGAGCATGATGCATGCAGATACATCCGCACCAATTGTTGGAACGGGAAACAAGTCCCTTCCTGCACCACTTCTGGAAGAAAGAAAGAGGGGCCACACTTCTCCCACCTCAAGTTCATGATTAATGCACAGATTGTTGTGGTCAAAAAGGATATGATGTCATTTTTTGGGACAATGCTGCACTGTGTTGGCTATAGTTCACAGCGAATGAACAGCTATCAGAATAATTGTGTACATTAGTCCATTTGGGAGGGCTCAAAAGCAAAATCATCTTTACAGTAATGCATTTATGCATTGCTGACGTAATTCCCAATTATAAGTATTCACCAGGACAGTAGTGCCATTGCTACAGTTTAAAACCAATTTTACAGAGAAATAAAATATTAAATAATAAAAACATAAAATATAGAAATTCTACATCTCAATTATATAAATATAAAGAAAAAAATAACTAAAAAATAAGTTATTTTAGTCTCGAGATGCTATTATATATTTGAAATAGTTTTTGTATTTTCCATTTTCATTTTGGTATTAAAGTTTTAATAAATGATAAACTGATAAAATGATGTAAGTAAGTGTGTGTGTGTGTGTGTGTGTGTGTGTTTGAAAAGCCAGTGGTTGCCAGAGGCCATGAAAAATGCATAGAGTTGGGTGGTGGTTAACCTCCATCACTGCTGAAAACCTACATTTTATTTCACAACCCGGATTACAGTTCAAGATGGTTTATAATGCCTGAGGGAGGCACAAATGCACCAGTACGTGTCACATTAATATTTGAGTTATACTGAGAAATATCAAGATGCCAGATAACAACTTTTGAGACTCTAAACTGACATTTTAGTGAAAGCGTACAAAAAAACAAACTTTACAATTTTGGTCCCATAACCACACTACGGATACCACGGTTAAAAAAAAATAAATAAATAAATAAAATAAAAAATAAATAAATAATAATTGTCCTCTCAGAGACAAAAGTGAATTGACCATTTGATGCTGTTAGTAGTACATAACTCAAAACAACATGCTGATGACATTTTGCCAGTCCAAGTTACTGTTAATAAAAGAAAAGTCTAGAATAACTAATATATGTAATTTTATATTCCGTATGTACGAATATGACAGTTCTTTGTTAAATTGCATGACTTAAAGGCTAAAGACGCAACCCTTGTTACAAATAACTTTTAAGACAATAATATCATCTCCAGATGAACAAGAACAAATCAAGCAAAGTAAAACACTTACCATGTTTATTTTTCGTTTGCTGAGTTAGTCCACCTTGGTACTGTTTCACGTCTCCCCTGGGAAAAAGAAAAAAAGAGATAGATGTGGCTTAAATATTTTATTTAAATAATGCACAGCTGTGTGCATATGCCACCTAAGGGCGTTTGAGACACTTACCAACTGTACACAAAACAATATCCAAGAGTTATAAAGCAGTCCAGAACAATACAAACGCTCCTGCCGCAGACGCGTCTTCTGCTTGAGTTATCAGTCACTGCGCGTTTGGACTGAGCGCTGAGCGCTTTTGACTGCGCCTTCAGTTTCCCGTCAGGACAATCTCAACCAATCAGCGACACGCGTCTGCCTGCCAGCCAATCAAAGCGCGAGAAGTGAAACGTGAGCTTCACACCTGAGAGAACTGATTGATTCAGCGTATTGATTTGATAATAATGTTTATGAAATTATAAAATGAAATAAGAAATATTGGCTATGTAACTGTAGCCTATTTTTATTTAATACAACATATTATGATGGCATTATTTTAAGCTCTTTAAAATACTATAACATAAAAATAGTAAGAAATACTACTATACTATGGCATACAAATATGGAACTTAATACCATGATATTACCATCATCACTGTACCATGGTACTACAACAGTACTACTTTTTGCAAGGTTTATACAAAAACATTTTGGTCTAAAACAAGACAACTATTTTTTCCCCTAAAATTTAGATTGAAGTAAAGCTTTTTTATTGTTCTGTATGTAATTTAAGGATCTTACGAAATAGTTTTGTCAGCGGGATTTGACTTCATTATTTAGACAAAATGTTCATCTAGCGCCATCATGTGGTCATGAAATGGCAGTGCAGATGTGTATAATATAAATTAAAATAGCATTAAAAAACAAACAAACAGGGTTAGCACGATCAGCAAAAGTAAATTAGCTGCATCAAGAGACCTAAAATAAAAAAGACAAGGAGCACAAGTTTATCTAACATAACTTTTATTTCCAACGAAATCTTTTATAGTATTTAGCTCTTAAAATGTGCTCAACACTTTACACTTCTCATTTAATAGCGTGAATAAAAACAGCCCTATGATCTACAGACAGTGAAAACAAGGCACAGACATCACACAAAAGAAGGGATGGTACAGCAACGGGAAGGAGAAATGTGAGGGCGGATATAAATATTTTACACGTTAGTCAATTCTGGACGCTAGTAGAGAGAGTGAGATGTGAGGGAATGTCATGCCGTGGTTTGGAGCGAGAGAGTAATTTCATATGGTCCGTCATGCAACAATATACAGTTTGAGCCTGGGATGAAGAGTCGTGTTACAAAAGAGATGTCTCGTTTTCTTTCTGTGCTCACATTAACTTTACAAAAGAAGCATTTTGCTATTGAGTTTACTCAAATTAGCACATCCATAAAAGAAGTCCTCACCCACCCCATTGGTAACCTGTCAAAAACAAAACCGAAAGCTCAATAGAAACAAATATCAGAATATAATCCTGACTCTCCACCTGTTTTCTGGCAGAAAATAACTGCAAAATTAAATATTTACACATTGAGAACCAATTTAAAATCAGGTTCAGGAAAGAAGGATGGCGTGCTGGAATTTGGTGATTATTGGAATTCAGTGAAGTTTCTCTTTTCCTTGTTCACGAGTCTTTTTCAGGTTGTCACATTAAAAAAAAAAACATTACGATTCTTATAGGTAGTTGAAGGCAGTCTAGCATGTCGTGTAGAACCAGCTCCATCAAACAGTTTACACCTTCCTGAGGAATAATCACAACAAATCAAGAAGGTTAATAAGAATTTTTCACATTAACTATGAACATGTTACACATTTTATCATTTCAAACCAAACTAACTTACTCTATGTTACATGATTTGTTTGTGAAGTGTGCTTGTGCCATCTTTAAAGTAAATTAAATTTAGTTAAATTAAGCAATTTGTCATCTAATTATCGGTTTAAAAAGGTTCGGGTCAGCAAATTTTAGCACTGATTAAGCATGGATGCACTAAATTGATCAAAAATTGACAATAAGGACATTTATGATTGCATATAAATTAAATGCTGTTCTTGTCAACTTCATATTCATCAAAGAATCCTGAAAAACACAAGGTTTTAGTTTCCACAAATATGTGAAGCAGCACAACAGTTTTCAACATTAATAATATTAAAAAAAAAAAAAAATTAAGCAACAAATCAGCATATTAGAATGATTTCTGAAGGATCATGTGACACTGAAGACTGAAGCAATGATGCTGAAAATTCAACTTTGATCATGGGAATAAATTACATTTTAAAACCTATTTAAATAGAAAACAGTTATTTTAAATTGTAATAATATTATTACCGTTTTTACTATATTTTTGATCACAAGAATGCAGCCTTGGTAAGCAAGATATTTCTTTTAAAAACATTTGAAAAATCTTACTGACCCCAAACTTTTATGGTAGTGTAAGTGTTCCTCAAATGTTAAAAAATACATTATGAAGCCATTATTTGATGCTTTTTTAGAGCAACTATGCTCATGCATAGTGCAAAGTGTACTTGAACACAGGTGTGTTTTGGGCATGAATGGTTAATGTGTGTGTGTGTGTGTGTGTGTGTGTGTGTTAACCTCATCATTCTCATGGCCACCTTCATTAAAAAAGGCCGCAGTCCTTCAGGTTGTTTTTGATGATGACGTCAGTGACGGCGTCGAACACAAACTGCACGTTCTTAGTGTCAGTCGCACAGGTAAAATGGGTGTAAATTTCCTTTGTGTCTTTTTTCTTGTTGAGGTCCTCAAACTTGGTTTGGATATAACTGGCAGCCTCGTCATATTTATTGGCTCCTATATAAAAACCACAAAGAAAATATTGTCAACAGATTTGAACTTGTCCATCTTAAAACATGCAGTTTTAGTTATTTGAACATTTTCATCAAAATAACCTTATAGGTATCATTATGTTTTAAGTAATTCCAAAAAAAAAAAAAAAAAAGGCAAATGAATGTTCTGGGTTCAACTGAAGCTTCATCGATGCATTTGTGGGATAATAACGATAGACACAGAAAATCATTTAACCAATGGTGAAGTCAAAGACCTGAGTACTCCGGGAAGCAGATGGTGAGAGGGCTGCGTGTGATCTTCTCCTCAAACAGATCCTTCTTGTTGAGGAAGAGGATGATGGAGGTCTCGGTGAACCACTTGTTGTTACAGATGGAGTCGAACAGCTTCATGCTTTCATGCATGCGGTTCTGAAAAAGAGGAGTGTTATGATTGAGAAGCTGAAGAGGCTGCTCTGTAACTCAACAGCAGAGGACGCTGTCAGCCTACGTTTGCTCTATGGAGAGGCTGCAGTCTAGTGTACACTAGTTTGACAAGGATCTTTATAGGTATTAGTTATGCATTAGTCAGTGTTGTGACTGTTGGTAACACAAAAGACACCAGTCTAAATTAAAACAATTTCTTTCAGAAAAGAACAGTATTAGATTTTTAATATCCAACATCCAAAGTAAAATAGCTATTTACTCTTTAAGAAAAATGTTTACTTAAAATTTTACTAATTTCAATACTATTCAATACTAATTTAATCAATACTATCGCTATATTAATGGCAATATTATAAGCATAAACTGCAACATAAATAGAGAAGAGAAATTGTAAACAATACTTTGTTTTTTCTGTGATTTTGGCCAAAAGTGTAGCTGCAGACATTTTCATTCATTTTAATTTGTTTAAATGTATTGCTCATCCTCAAAATAATGAAATACTTCCATAAACTTATAATTTTATATAATTTAGATTTGTTTAAATGAATTGCTCAACCTTAAATAATAAATTATTTCCACAATCTTATAATGTTATATTATATAATTTTAATTTATGTATCGCTCAACCTCGAAAAAATGAAATACTTTCCCAATCTTATTACAATTTTATATAATATCATTTTATTCCGTTTAAATGTATTGCTCATCCTTAAAATAATGAAATACTTCCCCCATCTTATAATTTTTATTTCAATTTAATATATTTAATGCATCATAAGATGCTCAATCTTATGATGTTTTTATATTACATATCAGAAAAAAATTGCTTGAAATCGAAAGGTTCGTAAAACTAATCGTACAATTACAGATTCGTAATTCATAACTCAGGGTTACTGTTTGAATAACCCACAATGTTTTCCATGACTTTTCCTGTCGCTCTGATTACAGGATAAGAATTTTTTTTCTTAAAGATCACACCTAAAATGAAACCTTTCCAAGCCTATTGTTTTCGGGCCGTATCTGAAACTCACCATCTCCTCATCTTCTGCCAGCACCAGGTCATAAGCGCTCAGAGCCACACAGAAGATGATGGCTGTTACTCCCTCAAAGCAATGGATCCATTTCTTCCTCTCTGACCTCTGACCTCCCACATCAAACATCCTGAAGAGAGGAGGGAATAAGGAGGCCATGAAAAGGGAGAATATTTTATGTTGGAGGTACTGAAATACAGCAGCAGAAGGTGAAAGTGTCACTTTTCACACAACCATTAACATTTCATGAGGGTCTCAGAAGAACAAAGACAAACTGAAGATAATGAGAAACCACTTTCTACCTGAATCCTTTTCACTTTCCATATATAGCTTCACTAGCTCTATAATAACCTGCTCTACACATCCACAACTCTTATTTTGTAAGATTTTTTTCACTGTGTAATATTAATAATGCTTCATAAAGCAGCATAATGAAAGCAGATCACAAGACATCGCAAACTGCATAACTGGTGGTAGGGCATGACAATATATGGAATATATTCAATATAAATGATTTTGCTTGTATTATAAAAATTTCTTAATTACGTTATTTGAACATTTTTATTTTATCATAAAGTTGCAAACATGCAAACACATGCAAGTACAAATGGAAAAAATCTATTTCATTTTTTACTTTCATGTGGCTTGCAGGTTTGTAACTATGATTAAATAAAAATCTATTCAAATAAATCATTACATTTTATAATTACACATTTGTAGAATTAAATATTTTTAATATATAAAAATCTACACAAATATTTATTTTAATTTAAAAACTGAATATTTTAATATTTAAATATTTTTTACTTGCATGTCCTGAAACTAGTCTAATGGCACATCTTTAGAAAACATTTTCTTTAAAACTACATGTGTATAGTGTGTGTTTAATATACAGGTGCATCTCAATAAATTAGAATGTCGTGGAAAAGTTCATTTATTTCAGTAATTCAACTCAAATTGTGAAACTCGTGTATTAAATAAATTCATTGCACACAGACTGAAGTAGTTTAAGTCTTTGGCTCTTTTAATTGTGATGATTTTGGCTCACATTTAACAAAAACCCACCAATTCACTATCTCAACAAATTAGAATATGGTGACATGCCAATCAGCTAATCAACTCAAAACACCTGCAAAGGTTTCCTGAGCCTTCAAAATGGTCTCTCAGTTTGGTTCACTAGGCTACACAATCATGGGGAAGACTGCTGATCTGACAGTTGTCCAGAAGACAATCATTGACACCCTTCACAAGGAGGGTAAGCCACAAACATTCATTGCCAAAGAAGCTGGCTGTTCACAGAGTGCTGTATCCAAGCATGTTAACAGAAAGTTGAGTGGAAGGAAAAAGTGTGGAAGAAAAAGATGCACAACCAACCGAGAGAACCGCAGCCTTATGAGGATTGTCAAGCAAAATCCATTCAAGAATTTGGGTGAACTTCACAAGGAATGGACTGAGGCTGGGGTCAATGCATCAAGAGCCACCACACACAGACGTGTCAAGGAATTTAGCTGCAGTTGTCGTATTCCTCTTGTTAAGCCACTCCTGAACCACAGACAACGTCAGAGGCGTCTTACCTGGGCTAAGGAGAAGAAGAACTGGACTGTTGCCCAGTGGTCCAAAGACCTCTTTTCAGATGAGAGCAAGTTTTGTATTTCATTTGGAAACCAAGGTCCTAGAGTCTGGAGGAAGGGCGAAGAAGCTCATAGCCCAAGTTGCTTGAAGTCCAGTGTTAAGTTTCCACAGTCTGTGATGATTTGGGGTGCAATGTCATCTGCTGGTGTTGGTCCATTGTGTTTTTTGAAAACCAAAGTCACTGCACCCGTTTACCAAGAAATTTTTGAACACTTCATGCTTCCTTCTGCTGACCAGCTTTTTAAAGATGCTGATTTCATTTTCCAGCAGGATTTGGCACCTGCCCACACTGCCAAAAGCACCAAAAGTTGGTTAAATGACCATGGTGTTGGTGTGCTTGACTGGCCAGCAAACTCACCAGACCTGAACCCCATAGAGAATCTATGGGGTATTGTCAAGAGGAAAATGAGAAACAAGAGACCAAAAAATGCAGATGAGCTGAAGGCCACTGTCAAAGAAACCTGGGGTTCCATACCACCTCAGCAGTGCCACAAACTGATCACCTCCATGCCACGCCGAATTGAGGCAGTAATTAAAGAAAAAGGAGCCCCTACCAAGTACTGAGTACATCTACAGTAAATGAACATACTTTCCAGAAGGCCAACAATTCACTAAAAATGTTTTTTTTTTTATTGGTCTTATGAATTATTTTAATTTGTTGAGATAGTGAATTGGTGGGTTTTTGTTAAATGTGAGCCAAAATAATCACAATTAAAAGAACCAAAGACTTAAACTACTTCAGTCTGTGTGCATTGAATTTATTTAATACACGAGTTTCACAATTTGAGTTGAATTACTGAAATAAATGAACTTTTCCACGACATTCTAATTTATTGAGATGCACCTGTACATATACTCATACATATAATAGAAGAATATTCGAATTTGTTTACATGCTACAAAACAGACTTGTGAGTGTGTTGCTTATAGATACACAGCACTGAATGTTTCTCACTTGAAGTGCAGATCTTTAAAAGTGAAATGTGTCTCCACGATCCCAGTGGTCTTCACTCGGGTCCTCAAGACGTCCTGCTGGGTGGGGATGTAGTCTGCCCGTGCTATCCTGTCCAAATCATTCAGATAACTGCACACAAACACACACATATATATGCAATTAGGTCACACACATCACTGTCATGTGAATTAATCATTAATATATGCAGTCTGTTTTAAAAAGCTTCATTCTCAGTGACCTGCTGAGTGGAGCATTAAATCTGGCTTCATTTATGTGTCACAGTCATACAGTATGTGGGCAGAGGAATGGTGTTTATATTCACCGCATCTGCGCTCGCTTTTGAGATCCGACACCTGCTTTAGTGCCTGATAAGCTGTGTTTACAATGGACTGCTTGCAACTGAATACTACAGTATTGCTTACTACAGGAGTTCACAACTTTTTAGTCAGCAAACCCCTCTAGAATTGAGATTATTTACTTGATTTATTTACTTATATACATATATATGCATTGTGAGATACAGTGTACTCTGCTTGCATACTGCACACTATAGCTAATGTAGCCGGTCATTTGCATACTTCATGCATACAGTAAATCTGCCTGCTGTGTACAGTACAGTGATCAGAGTGAAGTTTGATTTGAGTCCAATCTTCAGCAGTTTCAGCAACACAACAGCTGCTTGTGTGTGAATTAGACTTTGACTGGAAGCCATAAACAGTCATATTAGCTCAGTGAGCCATCGCTGTTGGACAGGCTACAAGGCCCGAGCGCTGAGCACATTACTATGGCAACCCCGACTGACACTGGCCTTTCATACATCATGATTCAGGCTGAAAAATTAGGTCATACTTTCATAACATGTGATCGACAGAAGATACAATTTCAATTGTGTGTGTGTGTGTGTGTGTGTGTGTGAAGAATGACCTAGAAATGTTACACCTACAACAAAATTAAAATTATCTAAAAATAAAAATAATAATTAAAATAATTCTCAATGCTGTTAAAAAATGTCAAAAGCAAAAAAAAAAAAAAAAAAGAAATAATATTTTAAACTGCAAAGTATTCGGCCTTCAGCTTATATAAAATAAATACATTATATACCAATCCTACCAAAAAAAAATCTTTTGGCTATAACTTAATATTAAAATAACTGTATTATTAATTATTATAAAATAATTAAATTATATTTTTAAATATTATTTTCTTTTCTATTTTGGGGTGAAATATGACCCAGATATGTTTTTATTTACATTTACATTTACGCATTTAGCAGACGCTTTTATCCAAAGCGACTTACATAGCATTCAAGTTACAGTTTTTACATTTGATCAGCTCTATTTATGTTTTTAAATTCAGTATATTCACATAAGCATGTGGTGATTGAATTATTTCCCTCTGTAATGGCAACAGTCTATAAAGCATGAGAAAGGACATGTAGAAATGTGCCCGCGTTCACAGACGATCAGCTCAAATCTTCACCTCTGAAAAATCTCAGAAAAAAAAAAACAGTAATCTTGCAAAATGTTATTACAATATAAAATAATGGTTTCTATTTTAATATACTTTAAAGTCTAATTTATTTCTGTGATGCAAAGCCATTACTCCAGTCTAAAGTGTCACATGATCCTTCAGAAATCATTCTAATATGCTGATTTATTATTAGAATTATTAATGCTGGCAACAGGTTTTTGGAAACTGCGATACTTTTTTCAGGATTCTTTGATGAATAAAAATTAAAAAGAATTTAAACAGCATTTATTCAAAATATAAATCTTTTCTAACAATATAAATCTTTGCTATCACTTCTTATCAATTTAAAACATCCTTGCTGAATAAAAGATTTAATTTCTTTCAAAAAAAGAAATAAAAAATTTACTGACCCCAAACTTTTGAATGGTAGTGTATATTGTTAGAAAAGATTTCTATTATACATAAACGCTCTTCTTTTTAACTTTTTATTCATCAAAGAATCCTAAAAAAAAAAGGATCACAGGTTCCAAAAAATATTAAGCAGCATAACAGTTTCCAACACTGATAATAAATTAGCATATTAGAATGATTTCTGAAGGATCATGTGACACTTTAGACTGGAGTAATGGCTGATGGAAATTCAGCTTTGCATCACAGAAATAAATTATATTTTAAAGTATATAAAAATAGAAATCATTATTTTATATTGTATTAACTTTTTGCAAGATTACTGTTTTTTTCTATATTTTTGATCAAATAAATGCAGCCTTGATGAGCATAAGAGACTTCTTTGAAAAACATTACAAGTCTTACTGATCTAAAACTTTTGAACGGTAGTGTGTGTGTATATATGTGTATATATATATATATATATATATATATATATATATATATATATATATATATATATATATATATATATATATATATATATATATATAAATTTTAATGTAACTGTAACTGTATGCCATTT
Organism: Spinibarbus caldwelli; assembly: GCA_039654775.1. Taxonomy (NCBI): domain Eukaryota; kingdom Metazoa; phylum Chordata; class Actinopteri; order Cypriniformes; family Cyprinidae; genus Spinibarbus; species Spinibarbus caldwelli. The sequence continues at coordinate 29,959,420 of CM077237.1, forward strand.
TTGAATTACATTGCACGCTCTTCAGTTCAAACTGATTTACAACAAACAGTGACAGCATAAACAAGAACAATAATTCTATTAAATTAAACATATAAAATGATTATTTCCTGAGGTTACGCATTCACCATTAAATGCTTAAGACATCATGCTTTTCTGATCACAGAATGAGTAAATAATCACATTATTCTGAATAAAACTGTTTAGCTTAAGAGTCATTTATAATTACAATCACAAACGAAAAACAGCTCATCTGTTGTGAGACGAACTGAAATGACCCTTTCTTCCTTTAGTTTCACTGTTAATTCACATTTCATGCTTTGAGAGTTTATTTCCTAGAACGCTAGTCTTCCCGCCAGCGCTGGTTTTAATGGGCGGCACTACAGAAGGTTTCTGGATGAAGATCATATGATGGGCAGAGAGAAGCAGGGCTTTCAGCTGCAAGGCCTGAGTATCGTGACAGACTCCATCTGCTTTAACTACCGCAGGACGGAGTCTGAGACGTGGGAATGTGAGGACTTCATACTCTTTCAACAAATATACCGAGCTGAAAGCTGATAGTCTTAATGCTACTTCTGATCTTGGTTCAGCACTAACTTATGTATGAAGTAGTTACTATTAATTATCCGACTGTTGCAGGTTTATTAAAGTTTTTAGGGCCAGGAGGGACAGATTTTGTGTTTAACTGTTAACCAAGATTATAACCTCAACCATGCATGTGTTTTATCTATATCAGTTAAAAAAAAAATAAAAAAAAAATAAAAAAATAAATAATAATAATAATAATAATAATAATAATAATAATTTTTAAAACATACACAACAATTTATATACTTTATAATAAAATAAATAAATACTTAATCTTTATATAAATATTTATCTTGAGCTGGAATTTAAATGTTTATAATTTAAGAATTTTATATATTTTACATATAAAAAAAATTAATATATATTTTATTATTTATATTACATTTACATTTTTTCACTATATTGAAAAAAACACTCAAAACACTTTTTCAATATACAATATTTTTTCAGGTAGAACTTTATATTTATATTTATGAATACAATTATATTTAATCACAATTTCTATTTGTCTACAAAACTACTTGCATCTAACCAATTAACTTCAGATCGAAAGGTTACGACTGATGAACCAAATTCAGTCAAATGTGTCCAAACTATCAATTTAATGATGTCACATTGTGTGGTCAGTGAAGGCCTGAGTGTGTTCACATCGTGACCTCATTAAAAGCAGGAGACGTTTCTGCTAACAACAACAGAAGGACTTGGCATTGAGTTCCCTGTTTGAACCTGCTTCCCATCATGCATCAGTGTTTATATGCGGGTGCTAAAACACCATTAAAGTCACATTCTGTCTAGGGAGAGATTGGTAATTTAGTTTTGTGCTGCCAAAACTCCTCGCACAATTCTGTTCTTCAAGTGTTTGTGTTTTTGCAGCTCTGAAGTACACAAATAAAATCTAACTAAACAACAGGCCGTGTGAGACGTGAGCTGCAGTGATCTGACAGAGGTGAAGGGAGAGGATTTAACAGCTGAAAAATGACCAACACATGGCCTCGAGTGGCTTACTGCTCTCATAAAACAACAACATGATAAAAGACACCAACCATTGTGTTTTATGATTAAGCCAACAATTTTAAACTACTGTGCAAAAGCATGGGGTGTGCATTCCATGAAAAAAAAAAAAAACACTAAAAATGTTACAAAAAATTATATTTAAAAAAGCTGAACTTTCTGTTCATAAAAGAATCCTAAAAAATGTATCACAGTTTCCAAATATGAAGCAGCACAAATGTTTTTAACATTGATAATAATCAGCAAAATCAGCAAATCAGCATATTAGAATGATTTCTGAAGGATCATGTGACACTGAAGACTGGAGTAATGATGCGGAAAATTCAGCTTTGTATCACAGAAATAAATTATATTTAAAAAATATCCAAATTTATTTAAATATTGTTTAAAACTGTAATATTTCACAATATTTTTACTGCATTTGAGATCAAATAAATGCACCTTTGGTGAGCAGAAGAGACTTCTTTCAAAAACAAAAAAATCTTGAACAGTAATGTATAAGGTCATGTAACCAACCTAAAGTGTTTTCACTTTGCATGCAAACAACTTTATTGATATTCTGTGCATTCTGTGCACATCTACATGTTTAAACATCAAGTCCATCTCTTTTGTGAGACTGTTATCTCACACATAAACATGGTTTTCTTACATTGCCAGATTGCCAGGACATTTATGAGCTGTGAAATGCATGCATTGTTCCATAAATAATTAAATTAATAAAGATATCTATAAAAATAATTAACATAAAAATCAATTAATCTAATTTTAGGCTGATTTCATGCATTCAGTGTAGCAATTCAGGCATTTATAAGGAATTCAATCAGACAGGGATTTTAGGGACAGAGCTATATGCTTTTTATAATGAAGGCTTCCACAGCGTTACAGCATTTCAATGCCAATGAAATACCAACCAATAAAATACTGCAGTGATGAGAATAACTAGTAAGACTATGCTCAAACTATATCTGCTATAATCTAATTTGACTAAATTCCATATGAAGCATGTGTATGATTGTGTAAATGTACAGTAAGATGTGAAGCAGGAGTAGTATTGTGTGTGTGTGTGTGTGTGTGTGTGTGTGTGTGTGTGTGTGTGGAGACACTCACTAGGCAGCAGAGTCGTTGAGCTGATATTCTCTGGATCGGGTGAAACATCCCTGAACACCGCTGTCAGCCCACAGTCTGCGGATCACATTGGCCAGATCATCAGTTAAGATGCCCTGCTCCTCCGCTGCTGCAGACAGAGCAAACAGCTGCCGCGCATCATCCTGCACACACACACACACACACACACACACACACACAAAAGATGTGCTGAGTGAGGAATAAAACATGCTGAAAGAACTTGACTGTAACTGGAAGCAAACTTTGCTTTAGAGCAATTACAGACTGCCTTGAGCAGAGATTTACTGTAAAATTACTGTGGCTCCAAACATTACAATGGTATATTTTTAATGGCAATACTTCAAGATAAAATAACCAAGGAATTGCTTATTGTGAATCATTTATTGATGCACAGAATAACTCGATCCACCTCTGAAGGATCTGAGATTGTATGCAAAACATTAAAGCTGAAGATCAGAAAAGTTGCAAGAGTGTGCGGGACTCACTGAATTATTTACAGAATCCCAGCATGACCTACATACTCGTCCCAGACATTACAGGAGGTCTTACCACTCGGGCGGTCTCTCTGTAGTCAATCTTGAGGTTGCTCATCGCTTTAATGATGGCCATTATGGACTGGATGGTGTTGCTGTAGACCACGGCTCTGTACTGCTTACACTCGTCTTCTGAGTAGCCGTCTTCATGGATGATTCTGAACAGAGGGTGAAATGGAATAAATAAGTTATATTGACCTAAAAGATCAGCAGAGGATGGTGTAATACATATATATGGTGTAAAACAAAACAAAAAAATATACATATATTATTATAATATCTGAGAATGGTAACTAAAAAAAAAATAAAAATAAAAAAATAAAAACATTTAAAAAAGTAAAATAAAAATAAAAAGCAGACGATCTACTGCTAACTAAAAAAAAATAAAAAAATAAATTAAATTAAATTAAAACAAAAATAAAATAAATTTAAATTAAATTAAATTAAATTATGACAAGAATAAGAATATTATGACATCTGGGAATGCTAAAGAAAATAAAATCTGTGTTAAAATATTTTGCATTAAAAGATCTGTATTAAAATAAACTCTGTAATAATTTATTTTAATTGGTCTGACTGGTCGATGTGTCAATCAGTCTTATGAGGCAAAAAATATTAGACCATAATAGGCTATACAGTTGTTGCTACAACTACAACTGTAGCCTATATATTTATTTTGAAAACTGATATTGGCCATTATAAATCAACTATATCATGTGTATTTGTGCCATTCCGATTTAAAGGGGTCCTATTATGCTTTTTCACTTTTTGAATTTTAGTCAGTGTGTAGTGTGTATGTTTGGGCATAAAAAAGATCTACAAAGTTACAAATCTCAAAGTCCACTCCAAAGGGAGATATTTTGAATATCCCTTTTCAAGAACTACAGCGAACAGCTCGTTTGGACTACAAAGTTGTTTTCCTGTATTTGTGACATCACAAATTGGTCCATTAGAATATCATTAAAATAAATCCCGCCTCCGGAAATTCGAATGCACATTTCAAAATTGAAACCCGGTGTGGGTGTTTTTATATCACTGTATTTCTGATGGAAACCGACTGTCTTCAGAAAATTTTGTATGTCATTTTCATTTCATCTTGCATGTAATGTCTGATAAAGCAGTGTTTGTGAGCGGAGCTCTGCTTTGTGTACAGCGTTACCGGGGAAACTTCGCTCTCTACCACTCCAACAGCGCCTCCTGCTGGCAGAGAATTAATCTGCATATATATGTCGCCACAAATAGAGTAAGTCTGTGGGACTATTCACTGCAACTCATGTTATAATGTTAGAATTAAAGAACAATAAACAATTCATTTTACCGTTGCACTTATCTGTACATAGTAAATGCAGTTATTTTTAAGCTGCTGTTGACATCCTATCTAAAAAGTGATTTAGCCAAAAAAAAAACAAAAAAAACAATATCATTATCACTTTAATATGTCTTGCAATATCCGTGCGTGCAAAGGTTCTGCGCGATGCTCTTGTTCAGTATTCTCGGGGTCTGAATTGATAAGGCAATATTGACGAACTTGCTGTTTTGGTAAGGGGCGGGGCAGTACTGAAACACCGTCTAAGCTGTTCGCCAATCACAACGCACTGGGACAGCTAACCAATCACAACACATTTCGTTTTTCGGAAGGCGGGCCTTCATCAAACCCAGATCTAATCGAGCCGTTTGTGCCAGGCTGGGGAGGAAGGTATTGTAATAATGTAAATTATGTGAAAAATAATGCGATTTTCGAACCACCAAGCATGAGATCATGTTCTAGTACACGCACAAAATAAAATCAAGAGTTTGTAAAAGAGCATACATAATAGGACTCCTTTAAAAAGTACAGTTTCCCAACTGACTGTTTTCAGTGCTGAGCTGCAATGTGCATCATTTAACATTCCATATTCACTAACGTCAGCAGATATCGCCGTCTTCTCTTAGTATAAATGAGTCAGCAAACATAAAATAGGCCAGTTGGGCCTTATTGACATGATATTTTAGATTACATCTTTATCAAAATCATTTAAATGCCTTTGACTTATAAAAAAAAAAAAAAAAAAAAAAAAAAAAAAAAAAAAAAAAAAAAAAACAACAAAAAAAAAAAACAACAACAACTGAAAATGTCAGTAAAGAAAACATTTTAAAAAAATAGTTTTCAGCAGCTCAGAGGAGAGGAAGCTCAGGCTAATGGATCTTAAAAGGTTTGATCAAATAAAGCTGAATCTTCATGCGCTTGATAAATGGTGAATTGAAGAAATGTGTGATACATGGACATGGACTTCAGGACTGTTACTCTGGGTTATAAAGCAGCAGAATTTGTAGTGTTTGAAACTCCCGTCTGCTGCTGCTAACATTTATTGTCATTGTAACACCGTTTCTGCTTAAACCTACATTAAATGACCTGAGCGTGAAACTGTGTGCTGTCCTCATGAAAAATGTATTGAGATCCCAGCGCCTCCAGTCAAATGGAAATGATAAAACTATTCAAGGCTTTCGCTGTCTCTCTTTGTGCATTCAACTTCTACTTACACTGAAAGATATATATATAGTACAATAAAAAACATTTATAGCCAAGAATAAATGTGCACACCTTTCATCATTTATCTTACAAAACAGTGACCTGATTGCTCTGCATATAATTGCACACTATTTTATATATAGCCTTTTTTATTATTATTCTCCTTTCACATAGTCAAGTTAATTGCAAAAGAAACATTCAAACGGAGTTTAAAAAAGCATTCAAAAGTAATAAAACATTCAAAAGTTTGGGGTCAGTAAGATTTTTTAAAAAAAAAACACTTATTCAGCAAGTATGAATTAAATCGATCAAAAATGACAAAGAAATTTGTTATAAAAGATTTGCTGTTCTTCTTAACTTTCTATTAATCAATGAATATGGAAAATAATGTTTCCACAAAAATACCAACCATTTTCAACATCAATAATGATAAATTTATTGAGCAATCAACATATTAGAATGATTTCTGAAGGATCATGTGACACTGAAGACTGGAGTAATGATGCTGAAAATTCAGCTTTGAATCACTGAAATAAATTACATTTTAAAATATAATCAAATTATAAATAGTTAACTTGCAATATTATTTCCCAATATTACGGTTTTACTCTATTTTTCATCAAATAAATGCAGCCTTGGTGAGGATATGAGACTTTCTAAACATTTTAAAAAAATCTTACCTACCACAAATTTTTTGAATGGTAGCATAATAGTACAAACAAAGCGTAAACTAACAGCTATAAGTTAACTCAAACATTTCAAAACCAGTTAAACTGTTAGCAGTTTTATTATTCTTAATAATCTACTGAAATGGAAAAGTAATGTTACTGTATGGACACGGAGGGCTCAGACAATTGCTAAATGAATTAATATGCAGGCTGCATCCTCATACCATTATCTCATTTACTAAATCGTATCAAACCAAAATCGAGAAAGCATGTCAAATACTGAAAATAGCACTCAATAACTATTAAATATTGAAAATATACTGAAATATATGCTAAAGTATGCCAAATAGTGTGTTTATGAAGTGTGCATCCAGACGTTTAATCTTGCAAGACGTTTTGCAGAATGAGGGTTACCATCTAGACACAAGAGAGCAGAGCAGAGCAGCACAAAGAGAGAAGTACTACACTTTGGTATCATGAGGAGATGAATGGTGTCTATTAATCATGAACAGGATGAGGGCATTTGAAGTAAAGGAAGCAGCGCTGCATCACAGGGTCTGTAAGGAGGTGCACTCATGCGGAAATGTGACGTCATCACAGAAATGAAACTCATAACTGCAGCTAGAGCTGCTTTCTGTTAACTCCTGTTTTAGCGCTGCGTCTCACACATGATGTCATTTGTTCATAGAGCTGTGGCTGCAAATAAATATGTGACAGATGAAGCATGGCTTTATTACTGAATATAAATAGTGTGTGCGCACATATCTCGGCAGCTGCAAAGAGCTAATTTACTGTCAATGCGTTTGATTTATCAGAGTTAAAGGGGTCATATGACGTTGCTAAAAAGAACATTTTTTTGTGTATTTGGTGTAATGCAAAGTGTTTATGCGGTTTAAGGTTCAAAAACACATTATTTTCCACATACTGTACATTATTGTTACTCCTCTATGCCCCGCCTTTCTGAAGCGCATCGATTTTTACAAAGCTCATCGTTCTGAGAAGCGAGGTGTGCTCTGATTGGCCAGCTATCCAGTGAATTGTGATTGGCCGAATACCTTAAGCGTGAGACAGAAATGTTACGCCCCTTACCATATTGTGATGCCGTGTCCAGGCGCGACGACACAAAAACAATAAAACACATTACAAATGAGACATTTGTTGCATCCAGTGGGGACATAATTACTGATTATAATGACTTATACTGTCTTCGCACCGCATAAACATTACCAGTCTGCATTTGTGATCTGAGAAACAACAAACAACAAGTACTACTCTACACTGCTCAAAACTCGCATTTGAATAGTCAGTGACAAATTCTTTAAATATGAAAACATACTTACAGGCTGTGAGTCAGAAGTGCCAGACTGTCCTTGGAATGTTGGAATTGCCCCACATTATAGAAACAGTCTTTGAGCACAGCTGACAGGCTACTCCCAGGTTCAGGAAATAGTCCTCCATAAAATGTGCTGCACACACTCGAATATTTGGGTTGAACTGTTATGGAACAGTGTTGTAAATACAACTTAACCACTGATTTCTAGTTGTGTCCTCTTTTGGAAGCCCAAACAAAGTAGCTTCGCTTTCACAACTAAACAGCGTCTCCACGACATGGCGCCGGCGGCAGCAACAACACTACAGCGAGAATAAAAGTCCCGCCCTCTTTCTTTGCGTATACGTTTGGGCGCTGTTTTGCAAATCTCCCCACACCATGACGTAGAGATGTGGGGGCATGTTTGAATGAGCCGTTTTAGTGGGGGGCGTGGTCGAGTCTTAACTTTTATAAAGAATATCTATTTTGTTTTGAGACTTTAGTCTTTGCAACTTCAGGGATCTTATCTATGCACAAACAGCTTGTAACACTCCAAAGAGAAAGGAATACTTGAAATCGCATCATATGACCCCTTTAAAGCAGCAGTTTCAGAGGAGGAGTACAGAGTCTGACTGTGTCAACCTGGAATCACAGGCTTGTTTAAATGTAAAATTAAAAGGAAGCATGAATATGATGCTTAAAAATTGTGTGATGAATGCTCGTGATGTTTTCAGAATCTCTCATCTTATTATTTCATTTGACACATACAAACTCAAAGATCTTCAACCCATCTAAATAAAAGTCTGGTTTAACTTAAGCCGGGCTCACACTGTGCGATTTTTTAAAAGTCCTTTAGGATTGTACTTGTCAGACTGTACGAACGTGATGATCATGTCACACTATGGGATCTCAGTTGTCATTAATGTCAGACTGTACGACAGTCGAGACAAGTTAAAAATGGGTGCGCGCAAGAAAACTTGTCCGGAGTTTTACATTATCAACCCATACACGTCCAGTGACTGAGAACTGCATTGCACGTGGAACCGAAATGTTAGCTATCATGAAAAGTATATGAACGGCGGCAATACTGGCGTATTTAAGAAGAATAGTGTATGCAGCTCTACACACCCACATGAAAACAGCGGCGCAAGCAGTGTTTATATAGAAAAGGCAACATATCAGATGAATTCCGTGAGCGGAGGACGGGAGCGCTGGAGATTACGGCTGATAGAATAATTCTCTAGCATTAATTCTGCTCATAGCTTGTCTTGAAAAACAGAGACAGTTTGACATTCATTGTAGGGGTAGTCACATTGCAGGACTGTGCGCCAAATCTTCTGACACTGCCAGAATTTCGTCGGAGGTGAAATTTGATCGCAACAGCCATTAATCAGCTGTCGGTGAACATGTCAAACCAGTGATCAAAGACTACAGATTTTAGCCTAGGATTATAGGAATCGTTTAGGATTTTCAAAATTTGTCCCAGACAACCAAATCGTGGCCAAAATCGCACAGTGTGAGCCGGGCTTTGGTGACAGAAATATTACAACTGTAGAGTACAGTAGAACGTACTTCTCAAAGTAATAATAAAATAATAATAATGATGATAATAAAACTTAGCACTTTGTCAAAAAATAAGAAGAGTTCTTAAATTTTCATGTGTTCACATTTAAAAAAAAAAATTATTAAATTGTTAATGTTTGATTACTGCTATTTTTGATAATAAATTTGTAATATATTTATTTGTATTTGTATTAAATAAATTATTTGATTGTAAAGGTTCTATGAATTCAACTGATTAGGTATGCTTTTATTTTGTAAAATCTAATGAAACCATTAAAATGGAACCTAGAAAAATTTAAATGGAATTGGGGGGGAAGAAAAATATTCATAAATTTCACAGGGCCCTAAAAATTTTATTTTTGTTAAACCTTTAGGAAATATTACTACTATACAGTAGAATAAATAAATAAATAATTAAATAAATAAACAAACAAACTAAATAAAATTAACTTCCGCAGCATTTTTTTTTTTTTTTTTTTTGGCCAAAAAAATCAAATGATTTTTTCTTTTGATATTAATGAATTTTATTGATTGGACATGCTTTTTTTAAAATTAAAATGGAATTTGGGAAAAATAAAACCATTTAGAAATTTTACAGGGCCCTACTTTTTTTTTTATTTTTCTAACTTTTCTTAAATGTTTCTACTTACTTCATCTGTTTCACAATGGTGCTCTTCCCTGATTCACCCGCACCTAAAGAGAGAAGAAAAGTGTGAATGAAAATGCTGAGCAAGCAACCAAATAAAATTAAAATACTAGATTAAAATAAAAAAAAATAAAAAGCAGTAAAAATATCAACTTCTATAAAATAGTCCATATCACTGTGCAGCTCCTATAGCATATTGCCAATTTCACTGCATATCAACATTGAGGTTACAGCATCTTCTCAGCCACTTGTACTTATTGCTTCAGTACAGAACACATAGTACATTCACGACATATATCCGTGAGTACAGATGAGAGTTCTCAAATATTCTGTGCATGATATATCATATCTGAAGTATGGAGGCTGTACGTGTGCTTATATTGAAAGCCTCTGCACTTCCTCCACTCCTGAAGGTGATGTTAGACTAATACTGATCACTGAAGCTGTGCCAAAACATCTGCTGTCAAAACTCAGCTTCTTATTGATGTAGCCCGGCCACGGCTCTCTGCTTGTTGTTAATTCCACCGCACAGAAGCCTGATGTTCTGAGAGGCGGCTCACAAGTTCACCCATGTATACGGAAAGGGTCTGGGAACAGTTCGGATTATTCCTGAATAAAGTAATGAGCTCTGTCTGTCAAAGTAAAAGCACAGCTCTGAAAGTGCTGAGAGAACAAAAACCTCTTCCGGTCCAGCTCTGAGTGGAAGATGTGGAGAGGTCATTCAATTACTGTGAGTGGACAGATCCTGAGTTACGCTCAGGGGAGATGAACAACTATATCAAAAGGCTTTCAGCCAAGTGTAAAGGAGAATGAGAAGTTTTTCATCAGATCATATTAGTTATAAATCGAGATCTCAAAAAACACCAGCTGCAGAATAATTTTACCTGCTCATGATTGCTACAAGATGTTTCAGCCTTTGGTGTATATCAAAATACCATGGTATTAATATCTGTACCAGGGAGCAGCCACAGCATTTTTTGTGGAAAAAGCCAGAAAGCAAAAAATCCTCTCCATTTCAATTTCTTTTAACATGTTTTAATGTAGTAGGAGATAGAAATGGAGATGCAGCATCTGCGCAGGAGTGCCGTCAGCAGCTCCTACAGCGGCGTGTGAAATGTGCGTTTCCTCAGCCATCTGCTGAATCATTAAAACACAGCTACCGCAGTACGAGACGCACTCAACGGCCTAATTTACTGCACAGTAACACAAACCAATTACTAACTCATACTTTCATCTTTTTAACAAGCATCTGAAAAGATTTGGCTTATATTCAAAAAAAGTGATAGAAAAATAAAAAAGTAATAAATAAAATAAACCAAACAATCAAAAGCCACTTTATTGGAGATGTGCAATTTCTTAAACAATGCTTAAAATAAAATTAAATTAAATTAAAAAATAAAATAAAATAAAATGTTTGACAACTGCTAACCAAATACCACTTTATTGGAAGTGTGTTGATTACTATAAAAGGATGAAATGAATGAATGAATGAATGAATAAATACATACATAAATACATACATGCATGCATGCATACATACATACATACATAAAATAAAGTTTGACAACTGATAACCAAATACCACTTTATTGGAAGCATGTACTTTTTGTAAATATGGGTAAAAAATAAAATAAAATAAAATTGTTTAACAACTGACAAACAAATATTTTCCTGGAAGTGTGTAATTTCTTAAGGCAAAAACAAGAAATGACAACTGACTATCAAACACCATCTTATTATTCTTGACAAAGTGATTAATTACAATCAATATTAAAACATTTAAAAAGGAAGAAAGAAATGTGTGTGCACATATACACACACACAATACAACACAATTAAAAATGTGCACAAGTGTGAGCTTGTATGAATGGTTGACTTTCTTGTCCTTATCTGGATTAATAATTTACTTTTATTGTTACCTTTGACCTCCTACAGTATTATGACTGTACTACATTATTGTCCATTGTACTTTGTACAAAGAAAAAAAATGGCCTTAGGAAAAGAACAGAACAGCACACCTAAACATTTACTCACAGCGCAGAGACCCAAGAGACAAGACTTCCAAGAGACACACTTACACAGCGTCCCCTGAGCACTACTACTGTATCCAGAGCTCATGGGACACACCACTACATCAGCTCCACCACACGACTACAATACTTACTAACGGACAAATGAGAAAAAGAGCCAATAATTGATCCTTATGAGACTTGAAGAATAACAGCTGAACTGTTTATTCACAAACCCCAGCACGCCACAGAGGGTAAAACAGTGTAATTGGAAACAAAGGGACGGTTTTAATACACACCGGACTCATAAACACAACTAGTACTTTTGAAGCTTGTTCATTTAACAGATGCAAATCAGATAAAGTTAAGGATAAGATCAGGTGGCGACTTAAAACAACATCTAATTAAACAAGTACTGCAGAAACATCATAAACAGGTCATTTACAACAGCTGCTTTATAATTAGGTGTTTGCAAGAATCAGTATTACTATTGCTTAAAACTTGGGGTTGGGATTATTATGCATAATTCACTGTACATCAGGCACATTAATGATATTAAACAAAAAAGCATGATAATACTTTACAAAAACGAAAGAATTCGAGAAATAAAGTGAGAGACGTGTGATTTTAAGGCCCTCTTGTCTAACAAAGGCCTCTGTGTGCGTTTGGCTGGCAGAGAGGATAGGCCGCCTCTGTTTGCTATCATTTGGGCAAACATCAATGCATCTGAATGAGACCCTCACTGGCCTCATGGCTATTAGTAAGCGGAGGAGACCGTGGTGTCCTCATTCACAGAGAGAAATGACACTCACAGGAATCTGTTTAAAAAAACGTGCACAGTATACAACAAAATTATAATCATCTTATAATGCTGAGACATGCAAAAACGGTATGCATGCATATAACATTGCATTATCTGGAAAGATGTGTTCATTTTTAAGGAGTAGTTAAAATTGGTCATCCAAGATGTAGGTGAGTTTGTTTCTTCATCAGAACAGATTCTGAGAAATTTCACATTGCTTGCTCAGCAGTGGATCCTCTGCAGTGAATGGGTGCCGTCAGAATGAGAGTCCAAACAACCGATAAAAGCATCACAATAATCCAAAAGTAATCTACACCGCTCCAGTCCAGCACTTAAAGTCTTGAGAAGTGAAAATCTGCATGTTTGTAAGAAACAAATCCATCCTAAAGATGTTTTTTAACCATTGCTTCTATTTTAAAATACGAGTCCTCTATACAACGTTGTCTAGTCTGAATCAGGAGAGAAATATGCACATTTACATTTAGTTATTTAGCAGACGCTTTTATCCAAAGCAACTTACAACAGAGGACAATAGAAGCAATCAAAACCAACAAAAGAGCAACAACATGCAAGCGATATGACAAGTCTCAGTTAGCCTAATGCAGCACACATAGCAAGTTTTTTTTTTTTTTTTTTTTTTTGCACAGATCAAGCACCATTTACAAGTGGAAATGAGTCTAAAACAAACAAATGTGTGTATTGTCACAAGAAGTTAATTGATGGACTGGAGTGGCATGGATTACTTGTGATGTTTTTATCAGCTATTTGGACTCTCATTCTGACGGCACCCATTCACTGCAGAGGATCCATTAGTGAGCAAGTGATGGAATGCTACATTTCTCCAAATATGGTCTGATGAAGTATGAAGTAAACTAATTCATCCACATCTTGGATAATCTGAGGGTCAGTAAACATTCAGCAAATTTTCATTTTTGAATGAGCTATTCCATTAAGTGTAATTTACTACATCATTGTTGATATCAAAGAACATTGAGCTTCCTTCATGAAACATGAACAAAACAAATTTGAGTAAATTGTTCATAAAACCATTCTAGTGGAAACTGCGTGATTGCACAAACAATGGAATGATTCATGAACAAGTCTCAATGTTCTGTTGTTTTACTGTAATAATCTACTTATTAAAAAGACAACCTCCCATTTGAATCTCAATCAATACCATCAGCCTAGACACTCCGTTCACTTTTCTATTTGTGCAGCTGTCTGCCATCCTACACAATAGTCACCTGATTTAACAGGACTAAAGCCACTTCTGTACATCCAATTTATCTGAAACGAAGAATAGTTTCTATTTGTGAGCACTTAAACAAGTACTGCTGTCCCAGCCCAGACTATTGATTCAGAAAAAAGCAGAGCAAGACTGTTGTCATGCTAACGCTTGTTAGCAAGCCATTATTGGTGGTTCTGCAGGGAATCTGTGGCCACTGAATTCAAACAGCCATAATTCACAAAATTTGACACATTCCCAACACCCTGAAGGATATTTTCAGCTATTCATTTCAGTTATATGTCTATTTATTGCATTTGACCATATTTATCTATTCTGCACTACACATAAAAAGATTCGGTTCAACCATCTAACACCATAATTCTCTTATACCTTTATTATAATAAGTTTGACCATTGTTAGTAAGAACAATACATCAAACTGTAATAGACATTCTGAGCATGCTAACACTGAGACGTCCTAACGTGAGAGAGTGCACACAATGAATGATGCTGATGAAAGAGAGGTCAAGTGAGCACTGATGTGCCAGTGATTTATTTTTGTAATGGAAAAATGACTTAAGGAAATTTAAGAGGCAGAGAAAGATATAAGAAAGAAATAAAGGACAGAGGAACATGAATGGATAGAGGACAAAGAGAAAGTGGTAAAAAGAAGTGTATATGACCCAAATGAAATGGTAAGCAATGTATTTGAATAAAATAAATAATAATAATAATTATATATATTTTTATATTATTATATAAATACATGTATATATAAACATACATATTAAACAATACTATAAAAGTAAAATAAACAAATGAATGAATAAATAGTAAACTTTTTAGTTACAAAATTACAGAATTGTTTTATATAGATGGTTATCCAATAGGGCTGCAATGGTATGTGTGCTGAAATAAACAGGACTTTCAGCACATTTTACACAATGACATGAATGATTACATCTCGGTATGAACAGAATATTAAATATTCAATATTAAAAAGACATTTTGGACATGGAAAAAATGTCTTGGATAGATGGGTGGTACTATTCACGGTCACCATGCCCAATTTGACAAAATGGGGCTAAAACTTTATCCAGGAAAAATCTTTGCAAATATGGATAGTAACTTAAATATTGTAATTGCAAATAAAGTAATTTAAATGAAGTGCTACATGAGCTACTTGACTCAGAAAACGTTATGCATCTTTCTTCCACTAGTATGTGTCAAATGTGTTATGTTTATCTCATTTAGCTACATTAAAACTGGTAATTCCAGGTAAGCTTTGCAGAAAAAGATCTGCTGATTGTCTAATTCAGTACTGACTAACGTTTGAACTCTATAACTGAGGACATTACAGACGGGCAGTAATGGCAGAGTTTGAACTATCATGACTGTAGAAGCAGATGACCACCTTCACCAATGAAGTTCAATTAAAAAAAAAAAAAAAAAAAAAAACATGCCACATAAAATCAGTCTGCATGTGAATCATGACAGTAAACAATTCCACAATTCCACTCATGATGAAAAACTGGTGACTTTTCTTTTTAATGAACTATATTTAGAAACTATTGAGTATTTACTGTAGATCGGCAGAGAGCCAAACATGATACCACAGCACTTGACCTTATTAAAAGGGAAAAACAGTCCTTTACTATTGTCACACCTACATATTTGCAACAACTCAATTCTGGCAAGCTTTGAAACCCTGTATTACATATGCAGTACATTAAATTTCATTTTATGCAAGTCTATAGGATTAGAAAAGTGAAAGCACTTGAAAAGGCGCTTAAAGTAGGTTTTGGTTTTTTTTAGATTAAGCAATCTGAATGAAGCCCTTATCCCTAAATACTAAGCTTTAAATATAATAAATGGTCATACAAAACAACTAATATCACTAATTATCATATATTCTGATGCACAACAATCTAAAACCTATATGGCTGGACTCAAGATTGCTTTTGTTTTATAAGCATGAATCAAATATCAACACAAAATCAACCATGGACGTCTCTCTGTTCACTCCACCTCTCAAAGTAAATATAAGAGCAAGTGTGTTATCTTT
Source organism: Spinibarbus caldwelli (assembly GCA_039654775.1). Classification (NCBI taxonomy): domain Eukaryota; kingdom Metazoa; phylum Chordata; class Actinopteri; order Cypriniformes; family Cyprinidae; genus Spinibarbus; species Spinibarbus caldwelli. The sequence continues at coordinate 29,975,472 of CM077237.1, forward strand.
TATGGTGCAATCCATAAAAACTAACCTCTCTCTGGCTTTTCTCTCCAGCCCTGGAGGAAACACTAACTCGTATAGGATGCATTGACTAGAGTAACTGTCTTTCATGTTGGCTTCATAAGTAAGATCAGCTTTCAGGCAGACTTATAGTTATAGGAACTAGAGCAGCTATAGCTCAGGTCAGGACTAATGGCCTCGTTTGATCTCTGCTGGCCCACGTAATTTCAGCAAGATTAATCCCTTTGCTATGTCGTAGGTTTGAACTTTGCTTAAGCTGAACTGAAGCAAATCCATCAATAGAGACCTGATTTTCAGAGGCAGATGAAAAACATTCTGCTGATAATACACAATGATGAAACTAATCATTTAAAATAATTATATGAACTGCTTCCTTCTTTAACAAACATTATTATTATAAATTGTTTTGAAAAGTCTCTTATGTTCACCAAGGCTGCATTTATTTGATCAAAAATACAGGAAAAAATGTAATATTGTGAAATATTATTGCAATTCCAAAAATCAGTTTTCTATTTGAATATATTTTAAAATGTAATTTATTCCTGTGATGCAAAGCTGAATTTTGCATCATCACTCCAGTCTTCAGTGTCACACGATCCTTCAGACATCATTCTAATATGCTGATTTCCTGCTTAAGAAACATTTCTTAATTTCAGTGTTCAAAAAAAAAAAAAAAAAAAAAAAAAAAAAAAAAAAGGAGTTATGCTGCTTCATATCTTTGTGGAAACCGATACATTTTTATTTTTAGATTCTTTGATGAATAGAAAGTTCAAGAACAGCATTTGACATACAAACCTTCTGTAACATTAAAAATGTCTTTACTGCCACTTATGATCAATTGAATGCATCCTAATTGAATAAAAGTATTAAATTCCTTAAAAAAAAAAAAAAGTCTGAAACATTTGAACGGTATTCATATGATTATTACTTCATTATTATTTAATGATTTATTTAATGCGAAATAATCACTTATTTAATGCTTAAATTATTACCATTTAATTATATAAGTATATGTATGCATGTATATATTATTATTGCAATATTATTGTATTGTAAGTGAGATAAATACATAAATACATATTGTTTTACAAAATATTCATTAAAATTTCACAAACAAACTAAAAACAAAATGTGTGCCATCCATCAGAATGCAAAGCTGTCAGATTTTTAATGCACACTAATTTAAATATATACATGGCTTCCCTCTCCTCTGTGTTTCCAGGTGAGACTGTTGTTTCTGATGGAGGAAGTTCAGGTGTCCCAGTGGAGCGGGACAGTAATGATGTCTGCAGGGCTCGATGAGAGCTGGGAATCCTAATCAGATAACTTAAATCACGCCTGAGGGAAAGCTTAATTACAACTGCTGCTCTTGTGTTCTAACTCTCAATGAGACTTTATTTTCCTTCGCTCCTAATTCTTTTAGTCCAGCATTAAGCCTGTCGGGGCTCTCAGCACCTCCTCTCGCTCTCCCGGGCCCCAGCGCTCTCTTCCCGCACTTGTTTTTCACTCCTTTGATCACTTTTTGTACTGTAACGAAAAGTCAGTCAGAGACTCTCAGCAGACAACTTCACCTGTCTCGAGGCTCTGCTCTCCCTTTTCATCTTCTTTACCATCCCATTACATTTTCCTAATGCAGATTTATTGTTTCCTGATTATTAAATTATAGCTTTTGCATGCAGCAACCAACCAGTGCACACACAAACATAAACACACAGCTGCTTCAAGAAAGATGCTATATTCTAATAACACTCTAAAGGACACTTCCCTCGCTTGTGAATTACATCCCTCAGTAATTAAATACAGTGTCATATATATCCTATGATCAATGCTCAGTCATATTTAAATGCTGAATCATGCACTCAATGACTGTACTGACCACAGGAGGGTCATTTCTGCTGTGCAATACATCTTCACACCCATATCACATATCTTAGTATAATCAGATAAAATACTAAACAAAACATCTTTAAAAGATGGAAATCATATTCATTAATCATACAGATAGATAATATCAGTTTGTTATTGTAAGAGGCCATTCATACAGAACGCCTTTTTCCATGTTTGACCATCGTACTCGCATCTTGTGTCTTTTACAGAAAAGAAGAGAATCGCCTCTAGTCCCGTCTTTCGCCAGACCACGTTAACATGTTAAATTGACTGAACAAATGCGCATGGTCTGAGTAAGTAAAACGAGCATTGTTTTGTTTTTAGACGATATAGCCTACATGAAGTACATTTTTAAAAGCCGTTTTAATGCTATTCCTTGATAAACTTTCCTATTGTTTTTGACTTGTGTTTTAATATGTTGGCTAAAGTTATATGAAAATGAAGAATTCTGTCAGTCTATTCATTGATTTTCCATTTCTGCATTGCTCCAGACGATTTGCATAAATAAGCTATACACTGGCTTATGTTGAGTGTATGCTCTTTTTTTCTTCTTCTTTTTTTAACGACCGCCTAAAATTAAATTAAGATAACGCGAGGTAAGCATATGGCATAATCGTGACCTATTTTTAGCAGAATTCATTGAGGGATTTGACAGTGTGAGTCAAAGATGAAGTATTTCAAGGGTGGGCTGTTATATAGACACACGCACAGTTTTTTTTTCTTTTGCCATTTTTTGGGGGTTTCAAGCTTTTAGACTAGTCGGATACAAAACTTCAGTTTAAACGACAGTCAAATTAGTCGTAGCACACATCCTTAATATATATATTATATTATATTATATTATATTATATATATATATATATATATATATATATATATATATATATATATATATATATATATATATATATATATATATATATATATATATATACATACATACATACATACATACATACATACATACATATATATATATATATAAAAACACAATATCATTTTATGTCGTAATATAATATTAATAGATAAATTAATATAGTAAAATATAAAATGTATGAAAAAATAAATTGGTGTGCAATTTAACTATCAATCCCTCACAGAATGATCCCAACTTTACCTAATAAAGTTAAAATAAATTACTGTTATAAAGTTTACATGAACGTTTGTCAGTAAGATTTTCTTAAAGAAATTAATATTTTAATTCAGCAAGGATTGATTAAATTGCTGAAATATGAAAAAGCACAACTTTTTTCATCATTAATAATAATAATAAATGTTTCTTAAGCAGCAAATCATCATATTAGAATGATTTCTGAAGGATCATGTGACACTGAAGACTAGAGTAATGATGCTGAAAATTCAGCTTTGATCACAGGAATAAATTACATTTTAAAATATATATTTAAAAAAAGTTATTTTATTGTAATAATATTTCACAATATTACTGTTTTTACTTTATTTTTATCAAATAAATGATAAATGTAGCCTTGTCATCACAAGAGTCTCAGTGCACCTTTTTATGGAAACACTTCCTTAAACTCCAACATAAGCATATTCATGTCTTAAAAGTTCAAAAGGTGCTGCAGAACAGGAATGATCCCGAGGGCAGTTTGTTCATGATTCATGTGCTTTCTGCCCTCATGCAATGCAGATCAGGTTTCTGCTCCAAGTGAAAGCGATTACTGCAACAAAACACTAGGGACGTGCGATATGACGATTTTTGATCGTGGACGATAAAAATGTCTCCACGATCTGCTTTTGGAGAAATATCGTAGTATCGTGCTACAGCGCACATTCTATCAGCTGCAGTTCTGGTGCCTCCATATCAATATACTGTACAACGCCACATACATTCACATCAGTGTTAACTCAGCGGTACAGTTACTCTCACGGGACACTGCACTTATTTGCAATCACAAAAGTACATTTGCGTGTGTTTTAAAGCCTTGCCGGTTAAAAGTTTCATTCACATGCTGGTCTGACGTGCGCTTTTTCTGAGCCCGTACACCTGAAGCACGCGCACTAAAAAGCCTGTCTAACAGCGTCTGATTACTGAACTAAGTTATCTTTTGCGCTAATACTGTCAAAACACACAAGGTTTATGTATAGACTCAGCTGGTTATGTCTAAAATGAAAGTAAACAGTTCAGACTAACAGATGCGTGCCTGTATATTAGATGCGTGCAGGTCTTAAAGGGACAGTACTAAACATGCTGCAGACTGTCATTAAAGGGAGAGTTCACCCTAAAATTTAATATCTGTCATTATTTACTCACTCACATGTTGTCCCAAACCTGTATTAATTTCTTTCTTGTGCTGAACACAAAAGAAGATATTCTGAAGGATGTGGGTAACCAAACAGTTGCTGGTCCACACTGAATTTGACAGAAGGAAAAAAAAAAAAAACTATGGAAGTCACTGTGGACCAGCAACTGTTTGGTTTTCCACGTTCTTCAAAATAGCATTTATGTTCAGCAGAAGAAAGAAACTCACTCAGGTTTAAAACTAATTTTGAGTGAGTAAATGATGGTATAATTATAAAACACTACGACAGAATCGACAGACAGATGACAGAATTTTTATTCTTTAAATGTTAAAACAAAAAAACGCAAAGAGAAAAAAAATAACTCGCTACTCTTGACAGAAACAAATAATACAGCTGCTTTAATAGGAATCAATCTATTAGTGCTGGGCGGTATGACCAATTTATATCACGGTATTTTTCAAAATTAGACCGGTTTCACGGTATATGATGGTATTTATTTTTTTCATGCATGACCGGGTGTTAACCACATTTTCTACTGATTGAGAGAGGAAAAACTGCAGTAGATTGACTTAGAATGCCCTATTTTACTGTCATGATGAGCGAATATTGTAGAAAAATTCCACACTAAATAGTGACTAAACACGACCCATTAATACACGTTAACCAGGAGTCACTCATTTATATTCGTGACATCGTCTGATAAAATCAACATACATCTAATGTTACATTAAGAGCGGCTATGCGGTGGTTTTGGCTATATTACTTTTGTCTCATGCAGCGCACTGCCTGCGTCTGAGTAACAAACAAAAAAGTGCATGATATTAACAGATGACCTATGCTCATATTTATAATTCCAATCAGTCAGTTAGCGGCAGGTGCTTGGAAACACTGTTTTGTACTCATTTACTGACGAGTCTGCTGCAGTACGGCCAGCTGAATGCGGTGCTTCTCTGACGCTCACTGCACAGAACAGACGCAGAGAGAGGTGACACTGTGCTGGGAGAGTCAGATCTCACGCTCGCGGGGTAGCACTGAAGACATCTTCCAACTGAACCATAGCTAAGGTTTATCCAAAAAAGTCGCTAGGTTTGTCAGTTTGTATATTCTATGGTAAGAAAGCCGCTAAAAGGGTCTGAAAGTTGCTAAATATAGTGCTAAAGTCGCACTCGTGTGTGTGAGACGCGGGAGCTGATGGCAGCGGATGGTGGATATTGTGGATGAGTTCTTCTGTGTCATCACGTTCTACTAGTTCTACAGCTTCAGAACTTTCACGCATAGTAACACATACAGCTGTTCTTGCCATAATGCAATAGTGAAAAGAGACCCCTCTCAAACGGTGTCTCTCGTTCTGAACGTTATTTAAATGACACCGGTATTGCGGTATTTTAAAAATTAATATCATAAGAAAAATAAACACCGGTATTCGGTATGAACCGGTATACCGCCCAGCACTACAATCTATATAGTGTTTTATTTCTGTATTTGTTCATTCAATTTCTTGAATGCTCCTGCTATATGCCTATTGCACCTGAAAATAAAGCACCGTTTGTTTTATTTGTATATTATGTGTATTTGTAATGTGTATCTTTGTTCTTATTTTTAATAACAACGATAAAATGACAAAGATTGTTTTATCTTCGTCCACTTTGCTCTAAATATCCACCAATCTTTTTTATATTTTGTTACCTTGAAAGGCTTTGTCTTTATAACAGGGAAATTATTTTGGCTGCACTGCTCAGACAAAATAGTAAAACTAACATGACAAAGAATCCTGATAAAATCGTGAAATCGTGATATTTCTAAAAAAATCGTGATATGATATTTTTTGCCATATCACCCACCCCTACAAAACACACGTATTCTTAAGATTCATCCCAAATGTAGATGTTTACCCACAAGTAATTTGTGCTTCGATGGCACATTTCCACAGCTCAGAGACCAAGGATCATCCTTCAAACATGCCCAACAAGCATTTTACCACAGAAATGCACAAAGAACATTTGTGATTTTTCACTACATGCATGCATAAGTTGCGATACAAGTTAAGCAATTAACATGCTGTTTAAAGAAAACCAGAGAAACCATAGTAATTCTTAGGGCCACAGAAGCCAAGTGTTTCCCTGCATTACTTTACAATGAAGGGAGTAGATGCATGTGTGTGTTTCTCCAGCGCTGTGAGGCATTTATAATACCACCAGCAATATAAAGGTCAGAAGCTCCACTTCTGTTTCCTATTATAAAAACACATAGATCTTCTAGAATGCTGATGACTAGGAAGCTTTGCGTCTCCAGTTCTATTACTCATCCTAATACAATGGCAGCTTCCTCTTTTTGTGCCTGATTCGGAGAGACAGCTCCCAACTGTCTCATGCTCCTGTCACTGCTGTGGAGGAAGTGAGCAGAAATGGCAAACCAGAGCTGGCAGTAAAGGTCTGCATGGGCATTAAAATCCAGCCTGAAACCAGACCCTGCGACCCGACTCAATGCAGCACGACCGGTGCAGTCACATTTAAAAACTGAAAAATGAAAGTCATGTCATGGGTATCATGCTTCACTTTTAGAGCCAATCTGAAATGCTCTGTACGCTTGTTAGTGAAATATCTGAAATCGCTGACACCTTTTATTTCTTTTATTCATTAATTACATGCCTAAACACAAAAGGTATGAATAAAAACGGACCTGAACATGGCCAGACATCCAACAACAGATCTCTAGCTGTAGATGTTAACAGTTTTGGCTAGATTTTTTTTTTATTATTTATTTATTCATTTAATCTAGAATTTTACATACTTAAAGTTAAAACCAGACATTAAGTAGTCATTTAATCATTAATACTAATATTATTGAATTTTTTTTTTTTTGTTTAATTTTAAGTAACTTTATGCGTTTTTGTCATCGAGTTTTTTTAATATTACTATTTAGGTTTATCATTTATCATGTATTTGTTTTACTTATTTATTTTTAATCTATAATTTTACTTAAGTTAAAACCAGACATTAAGTAGACATTTAGCAGATGTCTTTAACCAAAGCAGTGTTATTTTACAATTATCAGCATTTTTTTATTTTTTGCTAATTAATATTATAAAAATAATATTTTTGAATTAGCTTTTATAATTTCAATTTACATTTTTAAGTAATTTGTGTTTTCATCATTTATGTATTTAATTATTTAATATTACCATCGAGGCCTTTTATTTACTTCAGTTTTATTTTTATCTATTTTTTTATTTATTTATTATTAGTTTATTGCTTCAACAAACTTATTTCAGTTATGCAATATTTACATTTTTGTTTAAAGTTTTTTTGTCTAATATCTAATATTTATATTTTAGTTAAGATTTATTAATTATCAAAAATGCTCATAAAATTTTTTGTGTTTTTAACAATAATAATCCTTATCCAAAGCAACAGTAACTACTCCCTGTGGTCATGGTTTACTAAACTTTACCCAATGATATACAGTAAAATTATGAACTATATGATCCTTTTGTAACCTTGTACAGAAAGAGTTAACTGTTTGATTTGGCCAAAAAATGCCCTGATATTATCTGCTTACAGTATGTGTGGAGAAAAAAAAATGAATAAATGCTTACATTTATTTGACATTAAATTGCATTGCATATATTGCTATAATATAGGCCAGCAGCCATTGAAAATCCCATCCCATTCGAGCACTAATCCCAACCAAATCAGATTCAGGACAGCACTAACCAAATATTCAAGTCAATTCGTAATACTTCTGTAACTCCATCTGCACTTTACACTATACGCTCTGATAACACAATGCATTTTGTTTGTCGTTCATAATACCTGCTACTGCTCTGTTCAGTGGCTAAACCCATCCACATTCAAGCCTCAAGCACACAGATGAAATCTGACCGTCAGCAATTACATCCAGCATCAATTTTCCAACACAAAACCCCTCGTTTCTACACATCCTCTTTTCTATCTGCGTGAAAGGGCCGACAGACTATTCTTGTCGTTCAAACACACTCTCGAGTTGTGCCACCGGGTACAGCGTGTGGAATGAATCCTGAAGTGGAACAAATGAAAGACAGGGAAAAAGTGGGTCAGAAAGCCAGAGTGGCTCAGCAGTTCTGCATGCTGCACTGCAGTGGTGCAACTCCCACTTCCACAATCCAGGCTGCAACCGTGCAGAATGCCAATGAAACGGCTTGTTAGACCACATTTGTGTTTGAATCGTGCCGAGGCACGTTGAAATGTGGTATTTAAATGGGCATCTGAAGGTGTGCTGCGTAAATCACACAGGATTTCCTTCATTTATGCAGCTGTCAGGCTCAATAGCTCAAGCTCGTGTTTGTTTAGACAAACAGATTGAGGCGATAAAGAAACTGCTCCTGTTGCAAAAAATAAAAATAAAAAACACCTCAAATTGTAATCGTACAGCTAAGCAAGAGACAGACTGGAGTTAATAAACAGGATAACCAAGGGCAAAGCTTAATCCAAATTGGAAATGTTTGTTCACAGAGGATCAGATGTGAGACTGCAGTAATGTGAGGCTATACTAGCACATGTAATGAGAACTATAACTTCAACAGAACCATTGCAATTACAGTCATTCATTTACTGTCTGTATTGTGAACGATTCATCAGCACACGATATTCCAAAGAAGAAAAATGTTGGTCGTAATTCTTCAACAAACAATTTTTCTTTCCAACAATTGCCTAGAACAAACGAGTTACTGTTTAATGTTAACCAGGTCAAATAGCTGTATAAACATCGGTTTAGACTGTTTTTATAGATAATGCAGACCTTTGTGAAATCTTAACAATAGCAACACAATTTAATGCTGGTTATTGTTAAAAAAATACAGGAAATAATAGCAAATAATGACAGATTGGAAAAAAAAAAAACCAGTTGTCTTCTAAAGTACATAATAGTACGAAATCCAATTTTACATTTGTAATGTGATGTACATGTAATTTCTGGTTGACTTTAAGAACTGGAAAACATGCTACAGTGTTATAAATATACATTTAAAATCTTTGATTTGCATAATTGCGTATATATTTATGCCAATCAATCACAGAAACTGTACATTTTTCCACACTTTTCATTCAACCAGAAATAGCATTTGCATCCTTTTCGACATTCGTAATGTGATGTACATGTTGTTTCCGGTTGACTGTATGAACTGGAAAACATTCATTCAACCGGAGACTGTACTGTATCCCATTTGACATTCATAATGGGATATACATTATGAATATAAAATTGGATGCAAATGCCGTTTCCAGTTGACTTTATGAGCTTATGTTGGACACATAACAACTAGTTGTCTACTGATAGCTTAAATAATATGAAAAGTAAACATTAATGGTGTTAAAATTCTCATCAAAAGTATGGCAAGTATGGTACTGTTTCTGTAGTCTTTTACAGGCATAAATATAAATTTAAATATTTTTACATTAAGATTTATCTAATAAGACTTGGAAGAGAAATAAAGAGCAGAAAATGCCATTAGAAATGCAAAACACTAACATGTCAGCCTCCACATTGAAATCTTTGATTAGCATATTGAGTAAATATGTGTATTTATTCAAATAATAGATCAAAGAAACAGTACATTTTGCCATGCTTTCACTGAACCGGAAACAGGATTTGCATCCTTTTTTACATTTGTAATGTGATATACGGATGTAAAATAATATGCAAATGCCATTTCTGGTCGAATTTATTAACAAATGTTACATAAATTCTCTACTACAACTACCTTACTTTATAACTACTGATAAGTTAAGGCATAGACAAATAATGTGGCATATCAAAAGTATGACAAAATGTACTGGTTATGTGGTATTCTACTAGTATATAGTAAATATTAGGGGTGGGAATCGCAGGGTACCTCACGATACGATATTATCACGATACATGGCTCACGATAACGATAATATCATGATACAGCAATTCTGCGATAATCGATATATTTCTAGAAAATCCTATAATGATATATCGCGATATCTGTCTAAACAAAATGCCTGTGAAAAGGTTAAGTGCAAGTTTTCTTTCTTTATTCAAGTCCAAACTGTTAGAAAACAGCAAAAAAAGTTCTGTAAATCAATTTGAACATATTGAGTAAATTAATAATTTTATTCTTGGACTTATTAAAAGGTTACACTTTTCTTTTTCTCTGTGTGTAAACAAACACATTTAACTGCTTAACTTATATAGCCTCTCTCTCTCTCCATGTAATTATATATATATATATATATATATATATATATATATATATATATATATATAACAAACAAACAAACCTGGTACATTTCAAAATTTACCTGGAGTGCTTTCTCAACCTTTCTACTCCTCTCATCATAAAAACGGAGCCCCGCACGGAAAAATAGCAGTTCACATCGCGTCTTTTGCGCGCTCAGGTTGGTTATTTCAAATGTAGACACGCGGCAAGCACACACACACACTGCACACTTCTGCGCCGCATTACGGGTCTGACAGTGTTTTGTCTCGTCCTCCATGCCATAGGTGCAGATTTATGTTTCTGCTGGTCGGTGCCCACTGTTCACACTGCATAACGCGTACTTGTAATATCTGTGAGAGAGGGAGAGCATCCAGTTTTGTTCACATAAAACTGGACGCACCGGCGGCGCTCTCTCTCTCTCATATAGTGAGGGAAATCCACCTGCGATCCGAGCGGAGATGTTCGGCTACTCATGAACTGAATATGCGCTCTGCAATAATAACGTGATCGGTGCCTATGGTCCACGCTGATAACTGTTCCGGGGAAGTTTTTTAGTTTTCATCTCCATAAACGTGTATATATAGCAGTAGAGCTAATACAGTGGCTGGAAATCTGTTTATCCTTCGGTTCCTCGTGCTTCCCCATCTTCATAGAGAACGCGCTTCATAGTTGCTCTGAGCGCTCTTGGAAAGAATGTGGAAATGGCGCGGCCACGATTTCCACGCATTTTTAGACTCTGGGAGCAGGAAAATGTATTTAGAGCACCTTATTGTATTAATTAAAATATCGATATTTGGCGCCAGATATCGATTATCGTATCGCATGGAGAAGGATCACGATATATCGCCATATCGATTTATTGTCCCACCCCTAGTAAATATACATTTAGATATATTCACATTTATCTAGAGTGACTTAGAAAAGTAAAAAGTAGATGGCAACATTAGAAATACATAACACAACAGCCTCTACACTCTTAAAAATAAAGGTGCTTCACGATCCCATAGAAGAACCTTTTTGTCTAAATGGTTCCATAAAGAACCTTTAACATCTGAAGAACCTTTCTGTTTCACAAAAGATTCTTTGAGGCATATTAGGTTCTTCAGATTATAAAAAGGTAAGCAAGAGATGGTTCTTCAAAGAACCTTTGACTGAATGGTTCTTTGTGGAACCAAAAATGGTTCTTCTATGGCATCGCTTGAAGAACCTTTTGAAGCACCTTTATTTTTAAGAGTGTAGTGTTAATTTAAAAACCTGTAAATCATGCTATATACACAATTTAATTCTTTGATTTGCATAACTGCGTACATGAAATATGGGCTAGATCTTCTGAAACAATTCACTAAAATGTAACAAAAGCAAACAACAAATCATTTCAGTCAAAAGACATTTCAAAGCATCTTTGTGAAATGTGGCTGCATATCACGCTTGGAATGACTATTGATGTGGCGTTTCTGAAATGTCCTTTTCTTGTCTGCTCTTGCAGACGGGGCTAAAAACAGCAGCACACTATCACATCTCCCCGGGGGGATCAGGCTAAAAACCCAACATCTCTGATCTAGCGTTTTCCTCTGAGCATGGCTTACCCCCTAAATCCACACCAGCCATCAAATCTGTGACACACCATTGTTACATTAAACCTGAATTGTGAACGTGTTTGAAAGAACGAAGTATGTGAGTGAATATCTTTGACCTGCTGTTCACTTGTTCATTATGACTTCTCAATGCACACGCTTGGTCTTATTGTGCACAAAATGAAATCTTTGTCTATATAATCTTTCATCAAAATGTAATACCTTGCTTCAATTCTGAAACAATGTTCCTTTTCTGTTGACATCACATAAGCAAACCAATTTCCAACAAATAAAATCAACCCCATTTTTACCGCATATCCTGTTTCACATCACGTTACAGATAAAAAAAAAATGAGCTGTGAATGCCATTCCATGTTTAGAACAGATTTGCTAAAACACAACCTTTTTAAATAATGCAATTAAATATTACACACAAACATGAATGCAAAAAATCATGCATTCAATATTTGCAAAATACCTCTGTATTTGATTGAGTCGATGTAATTTTGCTCAAGAGATTATTAGAGATGCATTCATCTAAACAAGCCATTCAAATTTGATTATAATTTAAATCTTAATTTATAAAATCGTATCAACTAAAAGAGAAAGACAAATTATGAGGAAAATTCAGGCCATCTAAGATGCTGAAGAGTTCTTTTTTTTGGCATTACATCACTTGTTCACCAATGGATCCTCTACAGTGAATGGGTGCCGTCAGAATTAAGGAAGCGTTATTATGGACTCATATGTTGGCCAGAAGGGGCGGTTTAAAGTTAAAACGTCTTAAAGGTGGATTTGTTTGTTACAAACATGCAGCTTTTCACTTCATAAGATGTTAATTGATGGACTGGAGTGGTGTAGATTACTTGTGTATTGTTGTGATGTTTTTATCAGCTGGTTGGACTCGCATTCTGACGGCACCCATTCACTGCAGAGGATTTAAAAAAAACATCAGAAACTAAGAAAAAAAAAGACGCCTCAAAATAATTAACTTTTAATTTCTTTAGCACACATTTTTTCTAACTGTGAGGTGAAAACTTCTCAAATGAGAATACAAGAATTCAAGCACTGGGGAAAAAAGTAGGCCGTTTTACCACATATTAGAATAGGACACTGTGAATCCAAAGTTTACAGATTCCAAACAGAGCAACACTGATCTATAGTGACTTGAAAGAGAAGTAAAAAGCAGACTGTAACATTAGAAATGCGAAACACATGCTAACATGTTCAGCTCTATTGTGGATTTAAAACCTCAAACATGCTACAGTCTGTTAAAGACCACAATGGAAACGTTTGATTTTAATAACAGCATGGTTTAATATAATCTGCATGTTCTTTCTGAAACCACATTGATCTTCCTGTTTTTGCCAACAGGAAGCTGGTGCAAAGGTTCCTCTGCAAGGTATGAGCACGTGTGTGTGAGATCTACACATTTCATTATGAAAGCAGAACCCTGTTCAATCAACGAATGCAAATAATGACACTCTCCACTTCTGAAGTATGATCAATTTAAACCAAAGTATTGCAGTTGCACTAAGAAAAACCATTTCATACTGAACTGCACTGCAGACTAGTGCTGGTGTCTTTCTATTCTCCTTTTCCTTCTACTGTGTCTGCTACTTTCTCTCTCTCTCTCTCTCTCTCAATTCACCACAACATGAAATATTTCCACCGCAAGCATTTGTTGCTGCTCTGCAGTTGAGCAGAAAAAGAAGTTGTGTTTCCATCTCAGAGTTGCACTCACACATGCATCGAACACTGGCAATGCATGTGCATGCACACATGACACGAGCTGCCAGTCAATGAAAAAAATACACCATTCAGCAAGATATCATCAACAACCATGCCTCAAGTTTCAGCATGATCATCATAGTGAATTAAACTAAACAGATCACTGTGACAAGCACTGGCTAAACAAATTCAGCTATTCCCTTAATCATATCAAGACAAGTCCCATTAATTAAGGGCCAGATGGATAATCTCAGTGCACAAAGAGGATGTCAGTATCGAGAGAGCACTGCTTCCGGCTGTTCTGAGTTCGTGGGGTACCAAGAAACAGATGTACAAAAGCTCGAGGGCGAAAGAACGGGTGTCTTTAAATCTTTGCGCAAACTGACAGAGGATGGCAGGAAGACTAAATATAACAAAAAAAAAATAAGAGTGTGAAACTAATATGCTGCTTTCAAGTTCTCGTCAAGCCCATTAGAGCCATAACTCCAGACAAAGCCTGATTCGATTTCACAATGAGGCATCCGTGGAAAATAGAGAACTGAGAATAGAGTTTCCTGCACAGACATTATATCAGTAGTATAAATTGAATGTGATGAGATAAAATGACTGGATGCTACAAAAAATTATGCAAAGACAAAATTCATAATCATTCAGTTGCGTTGTCCTTGCAAACATATAGCACAAATCTCACATTAACACAGTTTATTTGCTATAGTTTAGAAAATGGTAATAAAATATGACAAGAACTCAAGAGTTAAACTGTGTCAGAACAAATTAATCTTGATAATGTCAGATAACTTTGATAGAAAGGTATGTAACAAAACATGGTCAGGTCAAAGTGTCAAATCAAATTTTTGGTCCCAAATTTTTATCAATTTTACTGGTAGTCCACTGTATGAAGAATTTTTGGGTACAATATGTCACAGTTTACTTTATTTTGCTATCCTCACTTACATAAATGAACTACAGTGTCCTGCACAATATCTATCTATCTATCATATACAATGAAAAGTCAATGTAATTCCATGTTGTTTGGACCCAAATTTTCTTTAAAAATATATTCTTTTGTGCGCAGAAGAAAAAAAGTCATACAGGTTTAGAGCGACAAGTGAGTGGGTGAGTAAATGATGACAGACTTATTTAATGAATAATCATTCATCGTCTCTTTAAAGGGACACTTCATCCAAAAATTTTGGTAACCAAACAGCTGCTGGCAACCATTGACCTTCCAGTATGGAAAAAAAGTACTATGGAATTCAATGGCTTATGTCAGCTGTTTGGTTACAACATTCTTGAAAATATCTACTTTTGCATTCAACTGCAGAAACTCATACAGGTTTGGAACAATATGAAGGTGAGTTAATGATGACACTTTGTATTTTTTGGGTGAACTATAAGTTTAAGAATTCAGAGCCATTAAATAATCATAATTCCTTAACATTCCCACCCCTAGTGGAAAACTGGAAAGGCAGTTCTAGTCAGGCAGCATGGAATGCCACGTAGAAGAGAACGGGGTGGTGGAAGTGGAAGGAGGAAACGCAGTATGGCTCTGAATTTTTCCATAGGCAGGGGTCAACACTCACCCTTGGTCGTCTGCCCATCTCTTTCTCTCTCTCTCTCATATACTCAGATTAAAGAGTGTTTCTGTCTTTATGAAGCAGCTACTGGCCACATGTGCTGAACAGCTGCCCCCATAAATACCGGATTCAGCTGCTTTTCATTTGCTTATTCTTCCATTAAACCACCTTACATCATCTCCTCTGGCAAAAAAAAAAAAAAAAAAAAAAAAAGCAGCAGGTCTGCAGCTATGGGGATTTTAGTGCAGCAGAGTGGTATTGTAAAAATAAATAAATAAATTTAAAAAAACCCAGGTGAAAATTCAAGGTGTGAAAGAACGATGTGCTGGGGAGAAGAATGTGTGAATACCTGTAGAGAGACATGCTATAACATGAAAAAGCAAGATTCCTAGAAGGAAAACAGAAAAATGATGTGGCGCAAACATACCATGTCTGCTTTAACTGAATGAGATAGATAGATAGATAGATAGATAGATAGATAGATAGATAGATAGATAGATAGATAGATAGATAGATAGATAGATAGATAGATAGATAGATAGATAGATAGATAGATAGATAGATTCGAGAATATTGTGAAATATTACAATTTAAAATAACTCTTTCTATATGAAGATATTTTAAAATGTAATTTATTTCTGTGATGCAAAGCTGAATTTTTAGCATCATTACTCCAGTCTTCAGTGTCACATGTAAAACATTTCTTCTTATTATTAATGTTGAAAATAATTTGATTGTTAATTTATTTGAAACATTCGTTATAATTTACATTATAAATGACTTTACTGTCACTTTTGATCAATTTCATGCATCCTTCCTTGCTTAATAAAAGTATTTCTTACTCCTATGCTACTCCAAAAGTTTGAATGACAATATCTTGATAATAATGTATTAAATACAAGTTTCCTTAAAAAAAATAATTAATATGATTAAGATACTTAAATGAAAATCCAGATTTTAATTAAATTTAAAAAAAAATATGGAGTGTATTAAGTATAAATTGATCACACTTTTCTCATCTTTTCATTAAATATCCCCATTGTCAGCATCAGCCATTCTATTATCTAAATATCAGCATTTGCCTTTAAAAATCTTTAAAATCATACAAAACACTCTTCTTGGTTAAGCCCTTTGGAAAAGCCAGTGCTCATCCATGCAATTTTAACACATCTAATCTGATGCACAAGCACATAAACACTCGCACAGGGACAGAACATGATGAACTGTGTGTTGACAAAGTTTTGTATGTTTATGGCTGAATTTGAAGACGTACATTGATGTCTGGCCTTGGCCAAACTCATATTGAGGAAAAACACACTACAGTTCTTCTGACTTCTGTCCTACAGACAGAAACGTGTCTCCATGGTGACTCGGACACAAGCTAACAGCCTGTGTTCTGAGGAACTGCTGCGTGATTATGTAACACACACACTCCAACTCAGTACAAATCTATTGTCTCCTCAACAACGTGACCAACGTCCCACAAAGATGATTCCAGACAGTTATACTATATTCTTACAATAACAACCATCAGATCTTGTGCGAGCCTACAGTGGGCCGCCTTCTTGTAATGAAATCACAAATCTCAGGGGAGAAAAATCGAAAGGCAGGACTTCACACTCAAATTATTAATTAAAAAGACATTTACAGCTGCCACAATTAACTAACAGTGAAAAATGTCAACTGCAGTTCTATTTAGGTTACTACTGTTCAGATTTTCTATTTGCATGTAATTTGCAATGGTTAAGCAGTATAACCAATCACAGACATGCATAATTTATTTAACATTTACTGAGGAATAAAAGAACATAAAAGTAATACATAAAACATAAAAAAGTAAATCTAAGATGAATTGCAATTGCAATGATTTGTCATAATTGTGCCGCCCAATACCAAAATGTTCATTCTGTAAAGGCCTCTGTTCAAGTGTTTAGGATTCTGACAATGTATTTTGTTATTAAAACCAGGCTGCTCTATGGAGAACATCACTGTAATCATATTGCATAGGTTTTATATATGCACAAATGTAGAATTTGAGAGTCTAACATCTCTCAAAATAAGACACTTGCATAGATTAAATTCTGACGTCACAAAACAAGCAGCGGTTGTTCTTCAGGCAAGCAGCTTTTAGTGATTGAGCAGCACTGCAATTCTACTGATCCGTTAAGCATTATATAATCATGTTCATTGTTCATCAATATTTGTTATTATACAATGACATTATGGTTAATGGTGAAGAAATATAAATATATTATTTAATGTGGCATACACTGAAAAAAAATAAAATAAAAATAAAATAATTTTTACTGGGCAACTTCTAGTGAATTTTGCAAGAAATTATAAAGAAACGGCATTGAATTAAACACAAAATTGTGAAGTAGAACGTCTGAAATAGTATTTTCTTGTAAAATGCACTCCAATAATCTTCACAACTTCCAAAAATAACTTTTACAGTAGGGCTGAAACGATTAGTCGACATTATCAACAACGTCGGCAATAAAAAATTGTCAACAAATATTTTTGTTGTCGAGTAGTCATTCTCTCTCATATGAGCTAATGTAAGAGTCTGCAATACTGCGGTTTGACCAGTGTGGCGCTGTAGCGCACGACTGTAATTCAGCTCTCTTGGATGCACTTCAAGAGAAGAAGACACAGCGCTTCTGAGCTGAGCCAAAGACTATAGAAATACAAAGCCAGTTCACTCCTATACTTATGAATGGGAGAAAGTGCAACGCGCAATATGGCGGGATAGTCCCGCCTTCTAAATGAAAGAGCCAATCGCTGAATGGTAAAGTCACTGCGTCACTGCAGTGGCCGTTAGAAGCTCCGGTTCCCATAGAAACCTGGGGCTGGACCAGCATCTGCGCATGCGCAGTCATAAGTGCGTTGGAGCTATGCCTGCGCATTGGCTGGTCTAGACTGAAAAATACGTTTTTTAAATGCTATTTGAGCATAAAAAACAACATTCATGGGGCAGTTCATTTCAGATTTTATTGCTGATTTGAAATATGTAATTTAATCACGAGTTCAGCGAGCCGTTTTTGAGATTTCAGGATTCCCCCATTCATTTAGATAGGACTTGCAAATATGGTGGCCGAGTGAACGGACTTTCCTTAAAAGGGACTTTGGCTGAGCAGCGTTTGGATGTAAATAGAGCCTGTGCTGCTCGCTTTCCTCTGAATAATGAAATAAACACAACAAAAACTGACAGCGGTGTGAAAGTAGCAATTAAGATCTGATTTTAGCGATGTGGATGTTTGCACGATATCTGCAGTTCGGTTCTCCATTAAAGCAGTCATGTCACTTTTATTTATATAGTATACTTTATGCAATCAATAGCCTTAAATCAAGCAGCTTTACAGTATTAAACATGATAAAGCAGAGTCAGTGAGTGTCGCTTTCAGTTGACAATTACAACTTGATTTTCTGTTTTAAAGCAGCTCTCCAGTGTGGAGCTAGCTAATGATAACATTTTTATTAGTGGGAAAAAAATTATTTCATTAAAGTGATAGTTTGGTTTGCAGAGATCAAAGCTTGATCTAGCTCGGGATTGTTTTGATTATCATAACCATATAAGGTATTTTAAGACATTATGTTGCAAATAAAATAGTTTCAAAAAAATATGCATCATATCATTTACCTTTATTTTGTTTCTTATCCATATGACATCCTAAAGGAGATGTTAGGCCAAATGATGTCATTCAGTTACTTTTTCATATAGCTAATTAAATGTTGAATAAGAGAGTTTATCTGTCTGTCATCTCATTTTGTGTGCCAAATATACACTACCAGTCAAAAGTTTCTGAACAGTAAGATTTTTAAAGTTTTTTTAAAGAAGTCTCTTCTGCTCACCAAGCCTGCATTTATTTTATCCAAAATACACCAAAAGCAGTAATATTGTGACATATTTGTACTATTTAAAATAACTGCTTTATATTTGAATATATTTTAAAATGTAATTTATTTCTGTGATCAAAGCTGAATTTTCAGCATCATTACTCCAGTCTTCAGTGTCACATGATCCTTCAGAAATCATTCTAATATGCTGATTTGCTGCTCAAACATTTATTATTATTATTATTATTATTATTATTATTATTATCATTATCATCATCATCAATATTAAAAACAGTTGAGTACATTTTCTTCAAGATTCTTTGATGAATAGAAAGAATCAAAGATCAGCATTTATCTGAAATAAAAAGCTTTTGTAACATTATACACTATACCATTCAAATGCTTGGAGTCAGTATAATTTTTTTTTTTTTTTTTTTTGGGGAAAGAAATTATAGAAATTAGTACTTTTATTTAGCAAATCAGAATATTAAAATGAGTTCCGAAGGATCACATGACTGGAGTAATGATGCTAAAAATTCAGCTTTGAAATCACAGGAATAAATTACATTTTAAAATATATTCAAATACAAAACAGTTGTTTTAAATAGTAAAATTATTTCAAAATATTACTACTTTGGCTGTATTTTGGATCAAATAAATGCAGGCTTGGTGAGCAGAAGAGACTTCATTAAAAACATTAAAAATCTTACTGTTCAAAAACTTGACTGGTAATTTATCTATTTGTATAAATTAATAGTTTAATAATTGTAATTACAAAATATGATTTTCAAAAGCTGAAGTGACCTTTCTTTATTTGTTAGAATATGTATAACTCAATATTTTAACTAACTGCAAAAGCTGAATAATCAAAGTCTACTGATTAATCAGTAAAATAATTGACGATTAGTCGATTAATCGTTCTAATAATCGTTAGATTAATCTATTATCAAAATAATCGTTTGATGCAGCTCTATTTTACAGTGTATAATGTGGAAGAAAGAAAAAAACTCCAACAGACGCACAACGTATTTGATATTGAATGGTTTTGATTGTACAAATTGCATACTACATTCAAAATAAATGATTTTGCATGTAATTTCACAAAACGCCAGTCTGTGACAATGTATTTTATTATTAAAACAAGGCTAGTCTAGGGTTATCGATAGTCATTTATTTGATCTGATATTTCTCAACATGGTGCTTTCAAAGTTAAAATCGGCCATTTACAACTAGTGAAATACGAAGCAATAAGATTTGCCTAAGTGAAACAAATTGAATGACACCAGTCATGGATCAATTGGGTCAACCAGGACTGATTAGAGCAAACAGACCCAAGCAGATTTGCAGATTTGTCCTGATCCACTGATAACTGATGGAAATCAAAGGAAGTCCAAATCACAGACTTGTATAAATGGCTGCACACAGCTCTATTTAATTGAAGTACTAAATCTTCTTTAGACAACCCAGAAGAGCTGCAGATAAGCGTTGTTTCCAAACAGTAATTTCGTCTATGGAACAGTAAGATCAGTCCAGCACAACGCTCAGCCGGCTCAATGCAGCAGCACAATCACACACATTCTGGCGTGAACTTTTCCACTCGCGCCAAGGGGAAAACAACATCATAAACCTTTCTTTGACTTGCTAGTTTGCTACTGGCAAATCACTCCAATATGCTAATAAAGGCAACATAACATGTGCTTGCCAAGACATGAGGTTACGTCACATCAAATCCTGAACTACTACTTGGTTATTATGCCTTTTCCTATTGTTCCAAGTCAAAGAAACTCATTCAAGTTTGATATTCTGGTCTAAAAATACAGCTTAGTAACCACTACTAAAACTGAAAAACGTGAGGCGGAAAAAATATAATCAATACCACCTCCTAAATATGAGCCTCTATGACCCTCCTGCTCGTTCAATGTACTTGTTTCTTGTTAATAATTAGCTTTTTTCTGTCCTCATCACATGATGTCATTGTAAGCGGCAGGAGGCTCGTTTCGAGAAAAAGAATGAAACCAGAATATGAAATGAAACGAAAGACAGCCAGTTACGTGATGAGCCTGGGAAACGTGCAGCACAGAATGTACAGAGGAAACTGGCTGGGATGCACCAAGATGCACTCAGAATGTGCAATGCAAACATAGTCTTATCATAAATCATAAACATGTACCACCAGCCATGTGGAGGGAATTTTAGATTGCAGTTTGACCAGATATCTGTTTACACACTACAGAATACATGCAACTGTAATATTGCTAGTCAGGTCAATAAATGTGAGTGTTGATTAAACATGGGATTGGATGGCAGGTACGCTGTCCTAAAAGAAACCAGAAACCAGTGCTTTTGGTCTTTTTGACACTTTTCTTGATAGTAGAAATGTTAGGCTGGACAAGGGTGGAAATCTGAAGCATCCATTTCATAATTGCCCTTATTTATTTTTTTATTCTTGTGTTTTAAGGTGTTGTTTTAACAGTTTAAAAATAATATTATTAATTATATACGCAATTTTCAAAAGATTAAAGATCCTAAATTGATCAAACGTGACAGTAAAGACTTTTATAACATTACAAAAGATGTATTTTTCTAATAAATGCTGTTATTTTGAACTGTATTGATCAAAGAATCCTGAAAAAAGTATTACGACTTCCACAAAACATTATGCAGAAAAACTGTTTCCAACATTGATAATGATAATAATACCATCTTTAATAACTGAGCACCAACAATAACACCACCAAATCATCATATTAGAATGATTTCTGAAGGATCATGTGACACTGAAGACTGGAGTAATGATGCCAAAAATTCAGATTTGCATCATAGGAATATATTGCGTTTTAAAATATTGTAATAATATAGCACAATATTAAATAACTGCTTTAAATAACTGTTTTAAATTGAATCCACTGTTATTCGGATAATACGTATACTTATTGCATGACCATAGTGTTCTCTCCCAGAAGAGAATGCTCTCGAGACGCTGAGGAGGGCATCCATAATGACAGCATTCACTACCGTGATAAATTATACCAATTTAGAGCATTGGTGTCTAAAGAGTCGTCGTCCACAGCATCGCTGGTGTCTTTGATCTCTACACTGCCACCCGTCAAGTGGCCTAATCAGAACCTGAGCCCAATTTACATCTGTGAGCAGTGCTTCAAAAAAGACGAGAGCTTCACAAAGAGCACTCCTACAGAGCCGAGGGCCAACGCCATTGTGTCAGATGGGATTCGCAGTTCCCAAGCGTCCCTCGACATTCCGTCTGGCAAGACGAGAAGTCACCGAATGGAGATACATCAACGCTCAAAGGAAGTACACAAGAACAAAAGCGTGGGCAGTTTCTTAATGTAATCATTTTGGCTCAGAAAATTAATCAATTGCAGAATTTAGAAAAGAAAAGACAAATGGAACCCCAATCCTAGTCAGAGACATGTTTTAACTGTAAACCAATCATGGTCTAGATCTACTGGACAAAAGAGCGCTGAGAGACTTTGTCAAATGTCAAAGGGAAATTTGGCATAACAACAGCTATGAAACAAAACCAAGAACAATATTTAAATGAAAGACTGACCAGGTAGTGGTGGGGATTTTAGAAGCATGTGACTGGAAAACCACCATCATAACCACACGAAACATTTCACAGAACAATCTGGAAGTAAATCTTGAAGAAGAAAACCATACACAGCATAAACCAAAATACATTTTTATAAAAAACCAAAAGCTACAGACAGAGAGTTGCATGATACGTTAATACATGAATACTAACATTACCCAGTGTGTTTTAGACCAGACAGGTTTGGTACTGGTTGACTGTTTTTCAATGGTCATTGGATATATTCTAGGGCTGCAGCTAATGTTTATTTTTACTGTTGACTAATCTATCGATTATTTTTTCGATAAGTCAACTAATCTATAGATTATTTTTCAATTACTCTATTTATTGTTTTCTTATCAGTTGATGAATTCTTTAATTAAACTATCAATAAATAATAACAGTAACTTCTACAATTAATCTTTTAATATTTTATTCAAATGTTTTCTCAATTAATACTTTACAAAAATAAATAATAATAATAATTACAACAACAAAGAAAGAACAATAAATAAAAACAAAGAAAAATAATGAGAGAAAAAGAAATAATAATAACAATAAATTAATAAAAAATTAAAAAGAAAGAAAAGAAACCAAGGAAGCAAGAAAGAAATAGGCTAACAATAACAAGAAAGAAAGAAAGAAAGAAAGAAAGAAAGAAAGAAAGAAAGAAAGAAAGAAAGAATTACAGGGCAGTGATACAATCAATAGAAATCCACATTATGGCTGCATTCACAGTTACTGTTTGGGACTGACAGCAATTGCTTACAGGTGAGAGACTTGAAATGTTTTATTTATTCAGCAGATTAAAACATCTGCTTGAATACATATCTGTATGAATGATCAGCTGAAATCACAACCGCATTCAGGACACTAGAGCGACAGAATCAAAAATGGCGTCATAGCGAACACGTATTCGGAAAGGCACGGAAAACGAATAATGCGTTCTACAGAGCCACAAAAGGGACATGGTTAGCCGCTTGCTAGCAGTAGCCTGTTACATTACAGTACATACAATTTCACTTACCACATAAACAGAGAGAGGTAAGGAGAGATGACCGATAGGATGATGTCGAATGATTTACAGATCCTGAGCACCACTAACAAACATCTAATCTTGTGAAATGTGTGGTAAGTACTGCCACTCCGTAGTAGAGTAGGCCAAGTGTGATCGCGAATATCAAAAATGAAAGTAAAAAGCAAACGCGCGTTCATAAGTGATTTCAATGTCCCGCATATTAATAACGGCTCCCTGATGCCCGCAATTTATATACAGGATAATTACCCTACGATATAATTGTGAGAGAAAGCACTGAAATGTATTTTTCTCATATATCTCATATGTATCGTATTTATTCCCTTTACGGTTGCCGTAATACACACCTTTACCTTTCCGAATACCGTATTCGGATTCGGGCACATCCCTACGGAAGTTTTATCACAGCTGACAGCCCGTTTTTAAATAAATGAGCCCAGTCGAAGCTTGTCCTATCCATCACACAGTTAAACAACTAACGACTTTAAATGCTTTGTTAGCGAGTGCAGAGAGCGCGTTTGGTGAGTGCGGAGCTCGCGCCCACGGCACTGACGGCAGCTCCAGTAGTGGATCTTAAGATCAACGTGAATCATTTCTCCTTCTCCGTCTCTGTGGGTGAATTAAACCCGCCATGATTATATAGGCAACTCGATGTCCCGTGCTGTTCCATTCATTCAACGCAGCTTTGAATGCAGTTGTGAATCCTGACAATGTAAAGGCGTCAGTTCAGCTATATATATGCGGTTCTGACGGTCGTATAATAATAAAATACTCTTATGAACACAACTCTATAAAGTCATGTTGCCATACTAGCCTTTACCTTCTGCTCTAGAGTCTTGTTTTGTGTTAAACATGGCAGAAAAACAGTCTTAAGTAGGGATAACTGCAGGCTCACGCAATGGGCGTGGCTAAAGGTGCGACTCGTCGATGCATTCCATGCTAATCGACGTATTTTCATAATCGACGTAATCGATGACGTCGACGAATCACTGCAGCCCTAATATATTCAGAGATGAAGGTGTGTAAGAAATATAATTAAATCACAGCATGAGACGTGGACTACTTTGCTGAAATCAGATGAACATATACTTTACACAACATCTACTGAAAATCCATACAAACTATTTGAAAATCATGCAATTTGGGCCAGTTACAGTAAAGACATTTATAATGTTACAAGAGATTTCTATTTCAAATAAATGCAGTTCTTTCTTTTTAACTTTCCAATCTAAGAATCCTGGAAAAATATGAAGCAGCACAACTGTTTTTAGCATCATAAGAAACATTTCTTGAGCAGTAAATCAGCATATTAGAATGATTTGTGTAGGATCTTGTGACACTGAAGACTGGAGTAATGATGCTGAAAACTCTGCTTTGCATCACAGGAATAAATTATATTTTAAAATATATTCAAATAGAAAATTGAAATAATATTTTACAATATTACTCTTTTACTGTATTTATGCAGCCTTGATGAGCATTAAAGACTTCTTTCAAAAACATTAAAACTTAAATGGTAGTGTATATTTACACTATATAAATCTTGCTTTCTCTGTTTTGCCTTCTTTTCAAGGCACAGATTATAACACAGGCCACAGGAGGTTTGGTCTATTTTCTGAGCTTCGCAGGAATGAAAATGGACTGACAATGAGTGTGAGGGAAACTGGCAGACCGGCTGATGCATTATAGTCTATAATGACAGAAACAGCACAGTAGGTCGCTGGTAAATGGCTGCAAGCATTTTAGCCCCGACAGGCTGAGATCAATAAACGCACAACATCTCAAATGATACACACGACAATACAGGAACAACTATTGTAGCTGCTGTAAACAACTAAACAGAAAACTTCTAATGTGGAGATGTTGGACAACATGAAAAAAAAAATTGACCCATATTGCACAAATTTTTTCTTCTCTGTGGATGTAACGGGTTTGACGTCATTCATGCCAACTGTAACTGGTTCTAGTTGGTCTTGTAACCAATTACAAAACATGCATATTCAGTGAATAAGATCTTAAACATTGCTCTGTTCCTATCGTCTGGCTTCCAAAGACTTGAAATCTAGCACACAAGTCAACTACTTTTTCATAAAACATGGAGCAAATAAACAGCACAACATAACCTCAAAACTCTAGGTTTCTTCAAAGGAACACCAGCTTTTGGCATACTCCACACTGAGACCTGAAGATCTGACATCATTCCGTGAAAGACACTTTCAAGATGGGCAAGGTTGATGTAAGACCTTCGAGACGAGCTGAAATACGAAACCTAGAAGCCAGGCGTCTGTTTTCAAATGTGTGTGTGTGTCCACAAATCACAGAGGAGGTTTTTGGAGGACACAGTCTGGTTCTGAAGTGTGTGTGTATGTGGGGATGTGTATTTTGAAAATGTAAGTGTGTGACAGTGACTGTGCGGGAAGCTGTCACCTGTTCTGCGAGAGGTGTCACCTTGGCGAGTTGTTTTTGCACTCTATCTGAAGGTAAAAGGAGAAGGTGCTGCGTTTTATCACTGTCTGGGACTGCGGCTCCCTCCCTTCGTGCTGGATGTCTCCTGAAACGAAGCATCCTGCTCTGACCCCTGCTCTCTCCACACCATGAGCCAAAGTTACACAGACACAACACAATGACTCAACATTCAACACGTAAACAGTGCAACTGATAAATCATGGAAGCCACTTGCCTTCTAGGTTTTTAACTACAGATACACCAGTTTTTATCCCCAAAATCCTCACCTCTCAGTGTACTGCGTTAAGCCTAATGAGCAATTATGAGATCTGTACAATAGAACAACTGCATATCTGACCACAGCAACATTTCCGTACTTTACATTTGAATTTACTCAACAATAATAGCTGTTTGGTTGAATTAATAGCTGGGGGAGGAAAAAAAAGAAAAACCCTCTTTTTGAAACTGAATTGACAAACTATAATTGAGAAATATAATAATTTGACTCAATGACAATGGTTTGGAGTTGATTTTTGAAATAAATTTTATGCTCATCAAAGCTGCATTTATTTGATCAAAAATACCGTAAAAACAAATATTGTGAAATATTATTACAATTTAAAATAACTGTTTTCTATATGAATATATTTTAAAATGTAACTTATTCCTGTGATGCAAAGCTGAATTTTCAGCATCAATACTCCAGTCTTCAGTGTCACACGATCCTTCAGAAATCATTCTAATATGCTGATTTGCTGCTCAAGAAACATTTCTTATTACTAATCAATGATAAAAACAGTTGTGCTGCTTCATATTTTTGTGGAAACTATATACATTTTTCCAGGAGTTCAAATGAACAGCATTTTTAAAATAGAAATCTTTTTAAGGTTCTAAATGTCTTTACTGCCACTTTTTAACAATTTAAAGCTGAATAAAAGTACTAATTTCACTCAAAAAAAAAAAAAAGCATAGTGTAAAAATAAATAAATATATATTTCTTAATTTTAATTACTTCCCCAGTGAGAGGTACCATTTTTCCAACCTAACAGCCATTGAGATATAATTTGGAGAAAAATATTGAGATATAATTCTAGTTATATCGCCAAGCCCTAGTCTGGTGTTAAATGATATGCAGCTGAATCATTCCAAATTTCTTTTCCTCAGGGATTTACAAGGGATACACGCATGCAGATTCAAAAAAAGGTCTCGGATAAAAGAGACCAGAATAGCCTCTCAAAATGAGTGTCTATAACTGTAGCTTTCAGCAAACAAACCCTCCTGATAGTCACTTGCCCCCATTCTGTGGCACAATTCCATTAGTTATGTGATGTGACTGCCGCCGCCGGCCATTCTCCTTTCAGAAACTAAGCTCAAAGGAACTGCTCATCATTCTTGTCCCCAAAGCTTTTATCTTCTGGAATTTCCTTGAGATTTGCCAAGCCAATACACCTAAGATGTCATATTTAGGCAGAATGAAAGTGTTTAAAGAAGTTACACAAAACCACAAAGCACTTCCCTGCTGTGTGACATGACCTTGACTCCTCAGCTGTTTGGGGATTCAACACTTGTCATCCATGTTGTGGGCATATTCTATCTTGAGGGTAAAAACAAAGCTTGACTCAAGGACATTCTTGGCATCCAAACATCCTGCCAACTTCTTAACTTAAACCTAACTGATAGGAGTCTGGAGTATCTATGACCAGCAGACGTGTGTCATACTGGCGAGTTGCTCATCAGAGACATGAGGAGGTGGCAAGGTCAGTAATTCTGACGCGAGCTGTTTCAAACATGACGCATACTGAGGAACTCCAGAGCGAAAGAGGCTATTACAAAAAATGATCATTAAAAGCCTGTCTGAATGTCAGGTTTCTGTCACAAATCTTAGCGAAATTTCTACCTAGACAACATTTGTAGGCGTCAGGGGCAGTTCTAGACCCTTTTTAGGTGGGCTTCAACCCCCCTATTTATCGTCTCAGCCCCCCTAAAACTATAATCAGCTATCTGAACGATCAGGCCAGTGCATACTTGTCAATCCTCCCGTTTTTCCAGGGATTCTCCCGTATTTTACCATTCTATCCCACTATCATCCCATTTAAATTTTTTCCCGTATTTCTCCCATATTTTTAATCTTTCTATAAAAAATTATAATAATAATAATAATAATAATAATCTCACAGGGCGTATTTGATATGTTTGCTACATTCGCCTCCGGTAAAACTCCCGTAATTTGAATGGCCCAAAACCTCCTTATATGAATAATCACGTCAACATATTCCAAGGTTGTCCAGTTGCCAGATCTTGTATGAATCGCATCCTCCTCACACAATCAACACATACAAATTTCAACCTATTTGTCCCCTGAACTTGGCAACCTACAACTCAGTGGCGCTGTTGATATCTGCATAGGTAGTAGGCTACCGTGGGAAGGAAACAAGGATCACTGGGAGAAATGGGAGGAGAAGACTCAGTCGGTGCTCCGGTACAAAAACAAAATATACATGTAAATTGAGATGTAGCTTTCACTTCAAAAGGCTGTGGTTTAATTGAATAAATATGAGCGCTGCAAGTTTAAAAGTCAGGTGCAGCGCTGTTTTGTTTACTGTGGTTACCGGGGAAACGGCTATTTTCCGAGTGAAAAGCGCCACCTGCTGGCAGAGAATGAATTAGCAATTTTCAATAAGCCCTTCTGCTCATTGTTTAGACCAAAGCCAAAAACGACTTATTTTTACGTGGCAACACGCAGTTGTAAATGTGAACCGGTGGATCGACAAGAAGATAATGAATTATAAAACTTAAAAAGATATAGCCTACACTAAAATATATTTTTATGTTAATAAATGAATATAATTGTTTGATAATAATTGTTTAAATTAATATAATAATAATAATAATAATAATAATAATAATAATAATAATAATAATAATAATATAACAATATAATAATTGATACTTTTGACTCCGCCCCTTTGTATCTAATGGACTCTCTGAGGATGAAATCCTAGAACGGCACCTGATAGGCGTCATAGGTGTTATTCTCAATTTGTAGACAAAAAATTGCCTATAAAATGCTTCATTCTAGAAATAATATAAGAATATTTGATGTAGCCCTTGCAGATACAGCAATCCCACAATGCAGAGCAGTGAGAAAATGTTTTTACTTAAATATATACTACATCACTTTCTTATGAGGTTGACATCTCATTTTGAATGCACGTGCTATCATTACATGAATTCATTTTATTAAATTGACACCAAAGTAATAAAAATAAAATCAGTCATCATAAATCATCATAGCTCTATTCAGCTGAACACTGAGTGCCTTCACATGATTGTACTATGATTATGCCCAACTTCCTGGCGATATATAAGGTCACATATGTAAACACACTTGTAAAAGCTCCTGTGTCAGAAGTGAATCATCATACAATTTAGATAATTGTTTTGCTCCATGTTTACACCGCTAGTGCTGAAGTTGCATTGATACTAATGTGAAATGTGACAATTTAAAGGAATAGTTCACCCAAAAAAGAAAATATGCTGAAAATGTACCCTCAGCCCATATGTAGATGAGTTTGTTTCTTCATCAGAACAGATTTGGAGAAATTTTGCATTACATCACTTGTTCACCAATGGATCCTCTGCAGTGAATGGGTGCCGTCAGAATGAGAGTCCAAACAGCTGATAAAAACATCACAATAATCCACAAGTAATCCACACCACTCCAGTCCATCAATTAACATCTTGTGAAGCAAAAAGCTGCGTGTTTGAAACAAATCCATCATGAAGACATTTTAACATTAAAACCATCACTTCTGCCAAAATACGAGTCCATAATCCATAACACTTCATCTGTGCATATTTCTCTCCTGATTCAGACGATATAACTTTTTTACTTGAGAAAGCAATATTACAGATAGAGGGCTCATGTTTTAGCCAGAAGCCAAGTTTAAAACATCTTAATTATGGATCACCAGTTTTTGGCTTCACAAGACATTAACTGATGGACTGGAGTGGTGTGAATTACTTGTGGATTATTGTGATGTTTTTATCAGCCGTTTGGAATCTTGTTCTGACGGCACCCATTCACTGCAGAGGATCCACTGCGGAGCAAGTGATATAATGCTAAATTTCTCAATTTCTTCTGATAAAGAAACAAACTCATTTACATCTTGGATGGCCTGAGGGTGCATATTTTCAGCAAATGACAATCTTCTAGTAGGCATAAATAACACAATTTTAAAATAACTCCGTCAGGTGCTTGATTTGAACCAGTAAACAATGGAAAGTAACCCAGGCAACCAGCATTACTTTCATAATAGGGATACTTCAAACTGATGATTTATGTACATTTAGCAATATTGTGAAAATGCTGAACAAGACAGAATATGGAGTAATTGCACAGTGTTTACACGGCATGAGATTACTGCTGTGGTCATCTATCATTTTCAGACCTGACCGTAAGAAGTCATAAGTGGGAGCTCTGTAAGCACTGTGGTGTGTGGAAACCCATATTTACACTGAACCAGTCAGGATTTGAGCGCTGGGTGATGCTTGTCTCATTTCTGATTTAACTCTATAAGCCTGCGATGTGAATAATGTAGTATATGTGCTTTCTGGATTGCTTTTATTTATTTACGTGCAGATATTTTTGTAGTTGAACATGGTATATGTACCTAGGGGAATCAGTGTCAAGCTAAGTTCATCCAATTTTTTGATTACATCTAAAGCCTCTCTCCCTTATTCCCCGGGCACGTTTTCCCTGTATTCTCACTCCTGCTTGCTCTCTCCGTAGGGTAAAGCGTATTGTGGAGAGCACCGCTGTCACACCTGTCCCCATGCTGTCAGCATCAGAGCACACATGCTGCGCCACTAACAGGATATGACATAGAGGACACAAGCGCTCCAGCTTACGACTGTGCAAAGCTGCACTGAAGTGTGAGGCGGCTTCATCCAGAATTAGGCCACAGTTTAAGCAACTACACTAACTTTAAGAGATTGACAGTCTCGTAATCTGGCTTATGACCAACTCTGATACTACCAAACTCAAGCAAAATGCCTGATTAGAGACACATTGTGTGCATTAGGTTAAAACCAAGCAGCTTATCATATCCTCTCTCTCTTTTGTGGTTGTTGAAAACAGTTTACTAGGGCAACTACTTTCATCATATCATATAGTCAACAGGCACGCTGTGCATAACAGTGTTAATCAGGCTACATAAAAATTGCATCAAAATACAGACCCAACATTTTTGACATTTGCACATACTAAAGACATACTGATATATCTGCTAGGTTAAAGAATCAGACAATATTTAAAATTTTTGTGATAACCTGGCCTCCCTTGGTGTCCACCAAGAAATAAATAAAAATCAACAAACCGCCTTGTCAATAAACACTAAAAATTTCTGTAAATTATATGTTATAAGATATATATTCACAATTATTTACATGTCCATTATTTTGCACAATATTCACACAAAAAAAAACATTTTGGGAGTAAACATTGTGCATATGTACTGAGCTTTTGAAGTCTGTTTCTCTACTGATGATTTTGTTGACCTGAGTATTATAATACTTAATGACTTAAGACCCATTAAACAGGTGTGTATATGCATACAGTAACTACAGAAATGTGCAGTTTCTTCCCCCTCTCTGATGTATTTTTCCAAATCAAGCATGCTTTCATTTACCACCAATGGACCTGACAAAATAAAAATGGATTGGTTACAGCGGGAGCACTCAGCTTTAATGAAGTATAATTGAATGGTGAAGTCTTTTGTCTAGTGCCGTACTTATCTGATTCTCACAGCAGGGTTACTCCATAACAGCACTACCTGTAAACTTTTGTTTATTTCTAACCTGGCTGTCTTGCTAAAAATCAAACAGCATGCATGCACCTTCCTGGATGCCCGTTTGATTTATAAAATTCCAAGTTATTAATACAAAATACCCAGCTAACAAAATATGTTCTAAGAATGTTTCACTAATGTTTTAGTACTGAAAACATTATTTCTGAATGTTCTCTGAAAGTCCAGTTTTTTTAAATGCTTAAAAATGTTTTTCTTGGTTATGTGAACTTTAAAGACAATATTAAAAGCAACGTTATGGGAATGTTACATTTGAATGTTCTCTAAACCATCTTAGACAAACATCCAACTAAAAACAATGTATTAATAATGTTTTTGTGCTAATGTTTTTAAGAACGCTGTTAATTACCAGATAACTTTGAATGAAGGTTCTATTAATGTTAGTGGAAGAATGTTTGTTCATTACCTTCTCAGAATGTTAGCCAAAGTTCTGAGAATGTTCTGTGTTAGCTGGGTCGCAACAGAACAAGAGAGTGGAGATTATTTATGACCAGGCCTAAACACATGAGCATAAGGGACAATGCAGTATCCATGGAAACCACATAATTAATCATTGATAAGTATGTTTTTTCCCAACGCGGTGAGTATGGCTAATGGAAGTATAGTAGAAGAGTTACATAATGTATTATTGCAGTTGGTTACATCTGAGAACATTTGCAATTGACCTGAATAAGCTAAATAATACTATATGAAAAAAATACAGTATAAAAAAATAACATTATTTATGATAATTTAACTAGATTACACACTATATAGCATCTAGATTACTTATGCACTCTTCAAAATATTATTTATATTTAATATGTCACATACAACAGTGTTGACAAGGCATTGAGATACTGAAGGGCTGTTTTTCTCATACATGATCATATCCGATGGTGATATCATGGTACTTTCACATGATTAAAAAAAAGTACCATAAGTACCTTGCTTGGAGTAACATGAAAACATAGTATACTGTCTGAGATCATCACTATACAATGGCACTTAGTGCATGTGTATGTCCAGAACACCATGGTAGTACCATGGTACTCCAACGTGCTTCGAAGAATACCACAGAATGTACATCTCTTATCACGAATCATATACAAACATGCTATTTCCATGATTCCTTGTCTAGAAAACACGGTAACACCATGGTATTTATATAGTACGCAAAACTGCTTCAACGTATACTATGGTATTTTCATGGTACATGACTAAAAACATGGTATTCTCTTCATGTTTGATTCTTTGTAAATAATATTGTGGATTGAAATCTCAAACGAAAGACAGCAAACGCGTATCAGACGGATGCTGGTGTGTTGGCATCCATCCTGTTTATCCATCATAATCAAACCGAACCGCACATCAGATCATACAAAATACATTCATCTCCCCCAAATGAGTAGCAAAGTACTGGCATGTTGTTTTTATGAAGCGTGTGACAAATAGCACTGCAACACGAAATGTTTCGTGGGAGCCTTCTGAACACACAGACCTGCTGAAAATCACACACACATGCCGTGCCATGACTTACCGAGCAGGAGCAGTTTCACCTCCCTCGCA
Organism: Spinibarbus caldwelli; assembly: GCA_039654775.1. Taxonomy (NCBI): domain Eukaryota; kingdom Metazoa; phylum Chordata; class Actinopteri; order Cypriniformes; family Cyprinidae; genus Spinibarbus; species Spinibarbus caldwelli. The sequence continues at coordinate 30,009,066 of CM077237.1, forward strand.
GCCTTCTCTCCATCCTCCCGGAGGTTTTTGTCGATCATCTTTGATCTCTCGGCGGCCGCCTTGTCTTCTGCGCTCACCGTGCAGCCCATTATCAAACCGTGCGCGCGTCAAACTTCAAAGAATAAGTCAAATCGGCTCGGTCCGTTCCGCGCAAGAACTGTAAACTAAAAAGACGCCGCGTGGATTGACAGATGTGCTATGAAGGCGCAAAGTGTCACAATTTGAAAGATTTGATTCCGAAAATCCCCGGCCTGTGATTCTCCATCAATCAGGAGGGTTCGAATATGTGTAGACACGATTAGAAAGTTGCTTAGTTTCCCACCAAATCAATCAATCAATCTTTCTTCCTTCCTTCCTTTAGCGCCTCCTTTCAGATCAAAGAGCAGCCGCGATGTCGGCGCTTTCATCTACCGCTCACAGTTCCTGAAATCAAAATCATTTGATTGCACTGAATCAGATGTCTGTTTTCGCACGCGAAATTGTATCCAACTGGTGAGAAATTATGCCGCCAAACAGCTCTGGTATTTTATTTCAAATTCAAACGTTCTGCATATCTATCCTGGCGCAGGGCTATTCAAATGTTTAAAAATTCTAAATTAGAACGTTGCAGCGTTCGGCGCGGCGCTCCGCTCGCGCTGCTTTCCTCTGAGGAATAAACAGAGCGTAAGATTGTGAAAAAGCCAGAGCGTGCAGCAGCACCCACCCACTGATGAACAACTGCGCGTGAATTGTGGGAAATGCAGTAGCTTTCTGCTGTTTCCGAACAACTAAGTTAGTGCTGGGATGTTCGATTCATTTTAGCGAATCGGTTTGCTCAGATGGCTCAATGAGCTAGTTAAAAAGGATTCACTGATTCTTTGAAAGCATAACTCAAGTTTAATAAATATCTAATATAATAATATGATTGTTATTTGCACGCAGAGTTTAAGGAATAATAAGAAACATTCACACAAAAGACAGAAATCTTAGTAGTACATAAATTCAGTTTTAATAATGTTTCCGTTGGTTTACAAAAACATAAATTCAATCAATTAAACGATTAAGATAATAACATAATCCTATCTACGTAATACTTTGTTTTTTCCATAGGAAAATGTACTTTTCATAAATAAGTAATTTGGCTATCACTATTGCACTACACGTAATAAAGTTTTACTTCATTGACATTGTAAATATAAAGTAATTTTTATCTTTAATTTTTTTCACATTGTTTCTTAAAAAAGAAAGAAAAAGAAAAAACCTTGCAAAAAGCACATTTCACTACCTCTGTAAGGATGTAAGGAAGTGGCAAAAAAAAACTGATACATTTTAGTTATATACTGTTTATCGCTATGTAATCTAATAATGTTAGCTATATGGGTTAAAATAATGTTAAGATGTGACTCACATGGATAGCCTACTTTGAGTGATGAACATGCGCTGTGCGAATCAATTCGAATGAAGCATCCAAAAAGAACCGATTCAAAAGCCACTCGTTCGCGAATTGAACGTCAAGATTTACAGCACGTTTGCACTTGAACCTCTCTTTGAGCTTTAAAGAAACCAGAGAAACCTATTCAAATATTCAGCACTAAGCACACAGATGCAGATAAATAATAAAAATAATAAATGTAAAATGCACTTAAATACAAGTTTAGGATAGCCTATTATATCTGACATTTGCCACTTGGATCTGCAAGCATCGCCCTCAAGTGTTAGAAAAACTAATCACAGTATTTTACAATCTTAGAAGCTTTAACTAGTCAAGTAAATTAATGTTCTATTTCTGATCTATTGACCCATAAGTAAGTCATAATGTTATGATGGTCAGGACAGTAAATGCAAAAGTCACATACAGGTTTAAAAAAAGCTTTTTATTGGCAAAGTGGTTCTACTATTTACACTATACAAGCTAAATATCCATCACAAATAAAAGTGGTTCACATTTATATACAATATATACGAATGCACTGAACAATCTATCATACGAACCCAACTGTATCAATTAAATTGATGTAGTGTGTAAATAATGCTTGGAAAAACAAACTGGTCTGTGTATTCCTTATTTAAAGGAAAAAAATCCAGATGATCTGCACCAGATAAAATATAACAAATGTTAGCAGAACTTGTTTGAAGAAAAGGTATATAAACTGGGCAGCATTGAGATAAATAACCATTACAGAATTTCAGTCATAATATTTTTTGCATTATGAATAACATTACAAAATTATTAATATTCAGTAACCTTGAATTTATGTTCAATCCAAAACTAATTTGAAGCAAAATATCCCCAGCAAGGCTATAACTTGACAAAGAATATTTTAAAAAGAAGATTATTATTTTATTAGAATATTAAAATTACAAACTAGCATTCATTGTAACCAGGATTTTAAAAAATGCTAAAGTTCGAGGGCTATTTAACCAGCACTTATAGGGATCATTGAAAAAAAAAAGTAGGTAGCATCAAAAAGAATCTAAGGTAGCTGGTTGTAAAGTCAGGCACTTTTCTTTAGTATATTTAGATTTATAATACTTCAAAAAGTACAAATTAGAATTAAATGATCAGTTTCAGGAAAATAAAGCAAAAAAAAAAAAAAAAAAAAAGCCATGCTAAATAGTGACTCTTGGGCACCACTGGCATTGTACTTCAATCTCCAGCATAAAGTTCAGTTTGTTTTTGGTTGACAATGCAAACAGGACTATGATGTTAGCTACATTTAATATATCACAAATAAAAGTCCATTCCTTGTCTAATTTTTTCTGTCATTAATATGGTGATATTAACTACATGCTCACTGCTGTTGCTGTTTTCTCATGGTTAATCAATATCTGCTACTACCAACCCATCTAGTCATCAGTCAGCACATAATATTAACACAATTTACTGTTCAACAGGATTGTACAGCATGAAATTTTGGCAGAATCTGAACACATTACAGTTTTGAAAGCATTGCATGAACCAGTGAGTAGGAGCGAGATATTCAAACTTCAAATACGCAACAAGTTTTCTTCAAACAAAATAAAATACTGGTGTCTTTCATGTTTCTACATTTCAGCTGGTTCATTAACTACTGCTAATACCAAAACAAGGTCCACAAATACTCAGATTACAAGAAAAGTTAAACACAGATGTGAAAAAAAAAAATCATTTACAACCGTTTTCATGTGAGATATTGAGAGCAGCTTCCAAACTAAATCACTTAAACTTCACTGCAGTGAAATGCTTAAAGAAATAGTTAACCCAAAAATGAAAATTTGCTGAAAATGTACTCACCCTCAGGTGATCCAAGATGTAGATGAGTTAGTTTTCATCAGAACAGATTTGGAGAAATGTAGCATTACATCACTTGCTCACTAATGGATCCTCTGCAGTGAATGGGTGCCGTCAGAATGAGAGTCCAAACAGCTGATAAAAATATCACAAGTAATCCACACCACTCCAGTCCATCAATTAACATCTTTTTCACTGGAGGAAGTGTTATTATGGATTATGGACTCATATTTTGTCCAGAAGTGACAATTTGAAAAAAAAAAAAGTCAGGATGAATTTGTTTCTTAGAAACACACAGCTTTTCGCTTCACAAGATGTTAACTGATGGACTGGAGTGGTGTGAATTATTGTGATATTTCTATCAGCTGTTTGGACTCTCATTCTGACGGCACCCATTCACTGCAGAGGATGCATTGGTGAACAAGTGATGTCAACAAGTGATGTACAAATTTCTCCAAATCTGTTCCCATGAAGAAACAAACTCATCTCCATCTTTGATGACCTGAATGTGAGTAAATTCAAATTCAAATTTTCATTTCTGAGTGAACTTTTCCTTTAATATGATTGTTGGAATTCTAATAGGGGGGAGATTCTGTCTATTTCAAGTAAAATATAGCTTTGTATATGTATATGAGGTCCATATCTAACGTTTGTGTAAATGACCTTGAGTATGCAAGCATTGTGATCTTCAACACAACACAAACAGAAACAATTAAGGACACGGTCATTGTACGCATTAATACTATAACAGACACTAATACTCATCCAGTGAACTGCAAAATATATCTGATACAATTAAATAAATACGTTTTTCACTGTTCAAATATCCATGTGATCAAGGCACGCCTTGCATTCTATGTCTACTGTGCATACTTTAGGAAAACAGAAAATATCGTGATAGTTTGATTACAGAAATGCTTCGCTTTGGCACACTGAAATTGTGTGATATGATAAATTCCACTCTCACTTGACCAAAAACACTGCAAGTTACCTGAAATAGGTGGTAATGTGACTTGTTGATTGTCCAAAGACCACTGAAGAATAAACCATCTACTGATCCATCTTTACTAAACTAGTCCGCTTCATTCTACTCCCAGAGAGCAATTCAAACTCTACAATCTCCTTGTTCAATGGCCAAAGTAACACAAAATTAAATATGTAAAAATATGATATATAGGTCACTATTGTACAATGCATTTGCTGTCACTTAAAAGATATCTCGAAGAATGCAGTTATGTGTTTCTGCAGTACTTGCAGTCAGTCGTGTCAAGTATAAGAGCTATGGATTGATAAAACAGAGAGTGAGAGTTAATAAAAATGACGACAAGCAAACTGAAGCCATAACATCATATTTCTACAGGATAAGTGAGGATGCACTAACCCTTCAATAAATTAAAAAAAACTGCCCAAATTGACAAGATCAGCACTTTTACAGGTTTTAAAATATAAAACATCTGTCTGAATTTATCAAAAGGTTTTTTTTAGAGAAAGCAATTTTTCCCAATTATCTGATGGCAGGCTATCTGTGTAAAATGGGATGTTGATTTGGGTCCCCCTCACCTTTTCTCTTCCCAAAGTGGGATAGGGCATCCTCTGTGTCATAACAGGCAGAAAAATATGGATTAAAAAAAAAAATCTGATCACCTTCCAGCATGTTACATCACTAACCTAATGTACGCCACACACTCTCAAGGGCATGTACACAAAAACACACATTCATCATCAGTGTTTGTCTCCTAGTGGCCACCCAGAGCACTGCTGCTGCCTGTCGTCCAATCAATGATGATGAAGCTCAAGCTCATTATCATAAACAACACGCCCAGTCCAGCGAAACAGGCAGCCTGAGAAAAAGAGTAAAACATTTTCAGTCATTAATCAAATCAAAGGAGTTGTCTGAACAACTGACACTTGAAATTTCGATTCAGACTAATTTGCGAACTGATATGCAAGTGTTTTAGAAATATTTCAAAAATGTACAGTAACAATGTATTTATACACATCTGTCCCAGTAGAAGAGATATAAACACTATGTAAATTCTTAGATGTGATGATATAGAGCTGAAGAGAACAGCTCAGATGGGTAGTATCAGAGTCTAACTGGAATAAAGTAGCATAAACAATAATTCAGCATAAATCAGTGTAGTATAATTAAGTATATACTATTATAGTTTTTGGTAGTTAAATTTTGAATTAAATTTTATTTTATATTTTCTTTTTTCAATTTAATTGTAGTTAAAGTTTTAGTAATTTTGTTTATTTTTTGTCATTTTTATTTTTTTAATATATCTATACAGTTTTTATTATTCAATTAACTACAATTACAAATGTTGCCTTGAAGTTCAAGTAACTACATTTTTTTATGGTTTGAGTTTTAGTCAGTGTTATTTTAGTATAAATGAGATAATATTACTTTTTTGTATTTAATTTTTATTTGAGTTAACGTTTTATTTTATTTAAAGTAAGAAAATTGTGTTTTATCGTTTTAATTTTAGTTTCAGATTTGGTTTTAGTTAACTATAATGACCCTGGATCAGTGTGATGCTTTTTTTTTTTTTTTTATAATTTTTGAAAATGTACTTCTCTCTCTTACTGGGTAGTCATAAATCATTCAAACATAACTCACAAAGATTTTGGGGGTAGAGCGCATTGGCTCCTTATCCTTGGGAACAATACGGATGTAGAAGACAGCAGGGAAGATGAAGATAAGACACGGAGCGGATGTTGCACCTGGAGGAGGAAGAACAGGACAAATATAGATTAGCAAATATACAGTCCAATTAAATCTGACACTGATGACAATTAAACATGATGACAATTAAAATTCCAGCAACATTTTCCTTGCTGATGAAAATGAGAATGGAAAAGTTAACCCTGTGTTGAACAAAAACAATTTTATGGTTATCACAGTAAGACTCATGGGTCAATGTCAAAGGATTTCTGAAAGGAAAAAGATAAAAAAATAAATTAAAAAAACCTTTAAAGCTAAGTACAAAATGTTCAAAATTTTCAATTTGTCAAATTTTCAAAGAACTAGTCAAAATATTTTTAAGTAAATATCACAATTTTTAAAAACGGCTTCACTGCTCTTTTTACACATAATAATAGATTATGCCTAACCATTTTTTATTTAAAGAATTTATCTCAAAAAAAGATGTTTTACACCATAAAAATATTTTTAGGCTTTAAATGGCACAAAAAAATGCCAAAGTAATTTTACTTTAGAAACCTGGACAAAAAAAAGAAAAAAAGTTTTATGCCATTGATCTGTTTTGTTTTCCTCTTCATTATGATCAAAAGGATCCCTGACACTCACCTTCTTTCCAGTAATATGAGCTAAACACAAAAATATTGATTTACCAGCACAACATTATCTGTTCAAACAAGCAACGGTGACATTTGAAGCTGTTCTCAAGGCCAGAGACAGTGTCAATGTCCCTTACCCATACTGAGAATGCAAGACAAACAAGTGACGCCAACGTGAGTCTCTGCTTTGGCATTTGACACATTTGAACACAGAATTGTTTCTCTCAGAAAGCACATTTGACCACTCTGGATTTTGGGCTTGTGGGTCAGTGATGATTGAAGGACTCACCAATGATGCCGAAGATGCCCAGGATGTTGGGAGCGAAGATGACCAGCATGTTGATGAAGGTCAGGAGAACGATGGCGATGGCGACGTGTCGGATCCAGTTGAAGGTCTTATTAGGGAATATCATCTCTTGAATGGCTCTTCGCACCTTTGAGAAAAAGTAGCAGATTGAAGTTGAGAATATTTTGATGCTATTTTTGATGACTGAAATTACTTTAAGCAACTTTTGAGCTCCTTTGAGCTCTTACTGTACAGCAAGCTCAATATGTCCTCTAATGCATGGGCAGCATCAATTGTTTTATATCACAATAACTGTATATATCAAAATGTAGTTATTTTTGCTGTATTATTTAATCCAAATGATTCATATATTATATCAGTGGATCTTAATCATTTTGACTCCAAGGTCTCACTACTCTACAAGACAAAAATGAAGGCTAGATATAGCTGTAATGACAAAACAGCTTATTTTCAGACTTTTTTATACAGAAACTAGGAGTGGCATTATATTAAAATAATTAAATGCAACAATTCTATATAATTAAAACTAAAATAATTAACTACCATAATTCCAGAAGTTTCAAAAACTTATTTTAACAGTTTTACAGCTGTTTGATTAGATTATTTTAATAGCTATTTCTCAGCAAGGTCTTTCTGATAAAATATTTTAGAGTTCGACATAATTATTAGAATAACTTATTTTCATTATAGAAATTTTCATTATAGAAATTTGCATGACTTCTCCATGTCTAGAAATCAAACTTTTAACATCCCTTATATATCCAGGTTTTCTAAGAACCCTGCTTTTAATCAAATAAAATAAAATAAAAATTGACAAGGAGGAAGAATTTATATTAAGAAATATAATGTCAGCTTATCATTCTGAATTTGAATTTTTTCTATTTTCTGTTTTTAATTTTAGTTAAAGTTTGATTAATTTTTAACATATTTACAGTGCCCTCCACTAATATTGGCACCCTTGGTAAATATGAGCAAAGGTGGCTGTGAAAATAAATCTGCATTGTTTATCCTTTTGATCTTTCATTCAAAAAATTCACAAAATTCTAACCTATCACTGAAGTAAAAAATTGAATGTGGGGGGAAAATCTCATTCTGAAATAAATGCTTTCTCTAGTTCATATTGGCCACAATTATTGGCACCCAATTATTGCAACGTCCTTTTCCCAAGATAGCAGCCCTGAGTTTTCTCCTGTAATGCCTGAAGAGTTTGGAGAACACCTGATAAGAGATCAGAGACCATTCCTTCATGCAGAATCTCTCCAGATCCTTCAGATTCACAGCTCCATGTTGGTTCTTCTCCTCTTTAGTTCACCTCACTCATTTTCTTTTCAGGTCAGAGGACTAGGACAGCCATGGCAAAAGCTTCATTTTGTGCTCAGTGACCCATTTTTGTGGTGATTTTGATGTTTGTTTTGGATTATTGTCCTGATGGAAGATCCAATCACAGCCCATTATAAGATTTCTAACAGAGGCGGTCAGCTTTAGATTTTTTATCTGTTGGTATTTGATAGAATCCATGATGCCATGCGTCTGAACAAGATGTCCAGGACCTCCGGCAGAAAAACAGGCCAACAACATTAAAGATCCAGCAGTATATTTAACCGTGGGCATGGGGCACTTTTTATCCCTGTTTGTACTAAACCCATCTTGAGTGTTTGCTGCCAAAAAGCTTTTTTTTAGTTTCATCTGATCACAGAAGCCAGTGTCATGTGAAGTTCCAGTCGTGTCTGACAACTGAATATGCTGGATTTTGTTTTTGGATGAGCGAGGAGAATTTTTCTTGAAACCCTCCTGAACAATATGCGGTGATGTAGGAGCTGTTTGATAATTTTTTTTTAGGTTTTCTGACCCCAAGACTCAACTAATCTCTGCAGTTCTCCAGCTGTGATCCTTGGAGAGTCTTTGGCAACTCAAACTCTCCTCCTCACCGTGCATTAGAACGATATAAACACACGTCCTCTTCCAGGCAGATTTGTAACATCTTTAGTTGATTGGAACCTCTTATTTATTGCCCTGATGGTGGAAATGTGGATTTTCAATGCTTTAGCTTTTGTCTTATAGCAACTTTCTATTTTGTGAAGCTCAGCAATCTTGTTCTGCACATCAGAACTTTATTGTTTGGTTTTACTCCTTGTGATGGATGATTAAGGGAATTTGGCCTTTGTTTTCTTTATATTTATAATCCTTTGGAACAGGAAGTCATAGCTGGACAATTTCATGCTCCTAGTCTCCCTGGTATGCTAAATAAAATGTAAATACGAATGGGAATATACCCATAATATATATAATTGTGGCCAACATGCATTGGAGAAAAACATTTATTTCATCATGAGATTTACATGAGATTTTCAATTGTTTTACTTCAATGATAGATTAGAATTTTGTGAATTTTTTGAATGAAAGATCAAAAGGATAAACAATGCAGATTTATTTTCACAGCCACCTTTGCTCAGATTTACCAAGGGTGCCAATATTAGTGGAGGGCACTGTACATAGTTTTAATTATATTTTATTTATTTGTTTTAACTTATTTCGTTTTTTAGTTTTACAACTTCAAGTTAACCTAAACAAAGTGTGCTGAGGCCCCCTAGTGGGTCCCGACCCCCGGGTTGAGAACCACTTTATTGCATAACCCTGTATTGATTTAAATAATCCAGTGAATTAAGTAATTCACAAATAAAAGGATGTTGATCTTTTATATTTTATATTATTCCTTGACATGAGTGACACTTTGCAAAGGCATTGCAGTTTTTTGCTTGGTGTATGGTCTTGGTATACCGCTGTGGATATACTGTGGTAAAAATGCTCAAAACAGCACAATCTCTATGATATGAGGATACGAACATGTTAAACTCACTGGGAACAGAACGATGGGCACAGTCAGCGTGACGGCGGTGAGCACAGCCAAACGCACGCAGAGGATGAGAATGTCGTAGGGGTCGATCCTGCTGTATGTGTGCAGAAGCTCGGCCTCGACATTAGCTGCGGCAAAATTCAAGAATTCATCTACTTAGTTTACAGCTCTAATAATGCATGCTAAGCAGTACATTATGATTTGAATATTTCAAGATGATCTCATGTTAATATTCAAACACTGGAATAATAATAATAAAAATTAAACAAAAAAAGTATGCATAATGAAAGTATAAAAAAAAATTAAAAATCTGCAAACACACAGGACATGTTCTTGCATTCAAAAACAGCTAGATGGAGCAAAATGAATTTTGATATGCATGAATTTTTACAGCCGCTATCAGATAAGAGTTTAAAAATGAACTATGTGTTGCACTGACAACCAAAACTGTTTTTAATTTGATATGCAACATAATGCATACATAAAATTGGACCAAATGCAAGATCCAGTGTGCTAGTACTAGTAATGGGCAAATATATAAAAGTGTTAAACTTACTGTAAAACGTTAGGTATCCAAAGAGAGCAGCAAGGAAGTACATAGTGTACATGATCAGAATGGAAATGTTGGAAACGTGCTGCATCTTCCTCTGAGTTGGGCTGCAGGGAGAAAAACATGAGATTTCTATTCAATCTATTTGCATAAAACACAGATTACAGTCACAGTGCTGCTTTAATGCAGTCAACTTACTTGCGCAGCTCAGTGTAGATGGGCAGGACCTCAGGGTGGCAGACGAAAGCGAAGGCCAGAATGGGGATGGTGTATGCGGTCTGTGGGACAGAGAATGTTGTTTTACAAATCATGTAATTATGAGTGTGAATTTAAAAGCAGAAACAAAAATGTGCTATTCTTTGAGTGTAATACATGTGTGTTGACGGTGAACATCTGCGGGCTGCAGTGGGAGTCGTCCACCATCACATGTCCATTATGGTAGCCGTGGGCGTGGTTCACCGTCACGTTTGAATGAGCTAGTGTGCTATTGGCTGAAAACTCCTCGAATGGGCATAGGATCTGGAACTTCTTATAGATGACCTAAAAATACAGAACAGAAGATAGAGTTAAAATGGAAAATACAGAAAATCAACCACAATTGGTCATTTTGGCTATTTTTGTGTGTAAGTAGTAAGTGCTCGACATATGATTCAGTAGATAAGAACATGAGAACTTCCTGTGTGTATTCCTCTAATTGCCGTCAAATGAACTGTACTGCAAAAAATTTAAATAAATAAATAGGCCGTTTTTTTTAGCATGTTTGTATAAAGTTATGGAATTTCGATCTTATGATCCATGTTTTGAAGTTGAAAAAAGCCATGCAATTATTTTTTAATATTCAAGCCTCTAATGGCTACATTTCTTATCAGCTAACATGTCCAAAGACATACAGACATATAAAAATACAACAGGTTAAAAGTTGAAAATTATGAAGTTTTTATTGTATGTCCTGTGTGACCCTAATTGCAGGCAAATAAAGTGGACTGTAAAAAAAAAAAAAAAAATCAATGGCAAACAAACAAACATTAAATAAATGGCCATTTTTCAACATGTTTGTTAATAGTTACGGAATTTCCATGTTGTGATCAGTGTTTTGAATTTGAAAAAAGGAATTCAGTTATTGTGTTTTTATTTCTTAATAATATAAGTTTATTTCTAATGGCTATATGTCTTGGTGGCTAAATTGTCGAAAGACATAAAATAATTATCTCTATCAGCTGGTCAAATAGCAAAAACAGCTAAACATTATTCTTCTTCAAAGGGCCGAATATTCCATGCCAAAGTTACACTTGTGAAACATTGTGGAGCATCATCATATTATCCCGAGAGAGTGTAACCAATTAAAACCGATTAAAAGCTTCAGTCGTTTTCTTTTGAAGTCAGTCTGAGCGAGAGTTTTATGAGTCAGCTTTGCTGTGTGTAGATATGATATATGTGTGCAGTATATTGCTTCCTCTGGGGAAAATGTGCGGGCGAACAGTTATGTGAAGCTGTGATTCAACACACTCTGAATTATGGATGAGATACAGGGACAGGAAGGTGGTAATTTTTGGTATAAACTGTGTATTTTTGTGCTAAATAAATGATTTATGAATGTCTTGATAACTTAATATTGTTTCTCTGAAATAACATGCACTGATGAATCATGCTCAAAAAGACTCATGTAAATTTTGTTTTCATATTAACTTTTGTACTAATGAAAATTATGATGATGATGATGGTAAATACTTACTGCACTGAGGAAGAAGACCATGCAGCTGAGCGAAAAACCACTGGCATAACCAAGGTAACCTGAAAATTTAAATATATCGAAGCATGTCAATATGGCATCACAGTGCCACTGTCAATCGTCATGCTGCATACATGCATTCACGCCTGAATCCCTGCAACTATAAAAGCATGTGCTAAGAAAAGCGCAGCGAGTTATCACTCAACTCAGGAGCTAATCTGTGCTGACAGAGCTGACCAGACACAAATACTTACAAGGTCAATTTGATTCAATTACTATAAACACGTCAAAACAACAAAAACAGAATTGTGTGCGGTTAAAACAGACTGTTGCTGACAGATAAACACGTTTGCTGTACTGGTTTAGCTTACTGCTTCATATGAGAACAGAACGTGCTTTTAAAATGCTTGAACTGATGCTCTGTAATATGAACGGTCCATACAACTGGGCCAAATGCACACGGAAACCCACTTTCATGAGATGGAGTGAGAGATGAGATGACTGAAGTAGAAATGATCGACTCACCCAGCTGTTTCATTAGAGCCAAAGGCAGGATGACAGACAGAGACACAAGCACCACCAAGTAGTTTCCATTGAGATACCATTCCCTACAGAAACAGACAATTCAAGAAATGTCAAATGCAAAAAAAAAAAAAAAAAGTTTAACTGTGATATCAGTTCAGATAAGTCATTTTATGTGCTTAACACAACAATTTACTGTAAAACATCAAACAGAGGCATCATATTGTAAATGCTTTGTCACCATTATGGTGATTAATGTTCACTTTGGTTGTAAACTCAGACCTTATTTACGTTTAACACTTTAAATTTTCTCCCAGAAATATAAAAGTGTCGCAATGTTACATCAAAGATAAACTTATTCTCTGTCTGATCATTACTTGCAATCTCCACTGTATGTGGCACTTTTAATTTACAGAAATAATATAATCTTTTATAGATAATTATTTGCTCATTATAAAAGTAAAAAAAGTTTGGGGTCAGTGAGATTTTTTTAAACAGAAATTAATACTTTAATTCATCCAAGATGCTTTAAATTGAACGGAAGACTGGAGTAATGATGCTGAAAATTCAGCTTTGCATCACAGGAATAAATTACATTTTAATACATATTCAAATTGAAAACTGTTATTTTTAATTGTAATAATATATTTCACAATATTACAGTTTTTACTGTATTTTTAATCAAATAAATGCAGCTTTGATGAGCATAACCCC